>CM076584.1:253071656-253479029 GCA_034641835.2 Pinus albicaulis | reverse complement strand
AATAGCATTGAGTTCAGCGGAAGCAGAGTACATGGCAGCAAGTCTAGCTAGTTGTGAGGCCATTTGGCTTCGCAAGATGTTGTTTGGCTTATTTGGTCAACCGTTGAGACCTTCAATGATTTACTGTGATAATCAAAGTTGCATTAAACTCAAGGAGAATCTAGTATTTCATGACAAGTCAAAGCATATCGGCATCAAATATCACTTCATCAAAGACTATGTTCAGAAGGGAGTTGTGAAGCTTGAGTACATTCCCACTGATGAGCAGGTTGCAGATATTCTTACCAAAGCCTCACCACGAGGCAAGCATTTCTACTTCAGAGACAAGATGGATGTGGTGAGGAACACCTTCCTCGATAAGAGGGAGTGTTGAAATTTGGTTATTGGAGGACAGGTGGTTCCCTAGGGCTTTGATCTTTGGCCTAGGGAAAAGTGTCCAAAAGAATTTAATTTTTCTCTTAAAGTGACTTTATAAAGTTATAAAGTCAAATCTTAATTTAAAAGTGACTTTAAGTGATAAAGTTACTAAGTTCTTCTGTTTTAAAGTGACTTTAATAAATTCAATGTGAAATTAGAAAGTGAAAAGTGATTTTGGAAATAAATGACTAAGTGGGTCTTTATTAAAGTGGGGTGAATTAAAAAACAGAAAGTGAGATTTAAATGAGCATTTAATCTCAGCCCTAGATCTAAAGCTATCTCAACCATTGGATTTAGGGATTCCCCAAAAGTAACTTAGGGTTAGGTTAAAGGAGGGAAAGGATGGAAAAGGTCGTTTATTCTTTCATGAGCAGATTGAGAGAAGGAGGAGAGAAAGCTAAGGAGATTTTTCTGAGCAATGAGAAGAAAAAGGGCAGCAGTGAGGACATTCAGCAAATCCGTACAACATTTATTGGCACAAATCCCAAGGCAAAAAATCCGTACAACAGGAGAGAGGCATTGTTTCCAAGAAAGGAGACACGAAAATCGAGGAAGACGGCAACAACATTAAGCACGCAGTTCGAGGCAAAAAACTGGGCACAGAAATCGAGAAGTGCTGCTGATATTTTCGGCACAAAAACCGAGAAAGAGGACAGTAGCTACAACACGATTTTCTGGGCAATTTCTATGCACGGATATTGATGAGGGCTGTTGTACAAATCCGTATAGTCCGTACAGTTCTGCATAGCTGGTTTTGGCATGCTTCCCGAGGTGGCCGTACAACATTTATTGATGTCATTAATGATGTAATATTTTTCTTTTTTGAAAGTCAATGATTTGGCACAATTTCCGAGGCAGTGTGCAAGCATGAAAATCGAGATAAGTCTGTAATTTGGTTGCTGGAACTTTCACTGTGTTTTTCTGTTTCACTGTAAAAGCAATATTCAGAAAATATAGAGAAGATTTTTAACTGATTTTCCCCAAGAGTTGTAGGGGGTTTTTCCATGGTCATCTTGACCAAAAATCAACGTGTCAAATTTCTGTGTGACTGATTTATTTTTCTGATTTTTTATTTCTGCATTTTCAGCACTGTGAAATTTCCAGAATTTGTGTTTTCAAAAACTATTTATTTTTCCAGCTTGTTGAATGTATGGCTATGGGAATGGGCATTTAACTTTATGGGTGAAATAAGGAGAAACTGAAAACCCAAGAAACGAAATTTCTGTCAAAGGAGGTCACCCCGAGGGTTTGAAATTCTTCTGGAGGTTCCAGAAAATTCAGCCAGGTGTATGCTAATTTTTCTCTGCTCATTAGACTCTTGAAATGTACTTTCCATTTCTGAAGATAAATACAAAACCCTCATCTGCTGCACCAGTGTTCCCACATTGGGTTTTTCCGGGGACAATTGTCCAAAAATAACTGTGTTCATATGGTTGTTTCTATTGTGTTACTTGTGTAATTTTCTTTCTGTTCTTATGCTCTTGATTAAAGTGAAGATCTGCAAATGTGTTTATTTAAGAATTTACTGAAGCATTTGTAAATAAATTATCTCATAAGTAGGAGAAATAAACCAAGTATTGCAGTAATAATTTTCAATCTTGAAATTTCACATGGTATCAGAGCGAAGGGCTAAAGACAGAAAGGAAGGATCTGCCATGGACCAGAGATCCATCATCCAGAAGGGTTCACACAGTCAAAGGGATTCATGCAGTCATCCAGAGCACGCAGAAATGCAGAGTGAACACGACATGAAAGTGTTGGCATCCAGACTAGAGGAGGATCTTGCTTGTGTGTCGAGCATCTGCTCACATGACAGGGGTTCGAGAATGTTTTTCGAGCTACCAAGAAGAATAGATGAGTTTCCAGATAACTATGGGAAACAAGGCAAAATGTACCCCCATTGAGAGAGGTTCCATAACATTTCAGACCGAAGATGGCAACAAAATTCGAGCCACGAATGTTCTGCATGTACCAGGGTTGGGGATGAATTTACTCTCAGTGTCTCAGCTACAGAACAAGGGCTATGACGTATACTTTATTAGAGATAAGGTGTATGTCAAACACCCTAGCTGGAGCAAAAAGACACAAATTGGAGTAAGGAGTCACAAGCTATACAAACTCCGGCTTAAATCTTTGGTGGCCCTAATTGGCAGTACAGACAGTGATCTGAATGAGTTATGGCACAGAAGGATGGGGCATCTACATCATGGAGCCTTGGGAATTCTCAAAAATACTATCATAGGGGCTCCTGAACTCAGCACGAAGAAAGATGAAGTTTGTAGGGGGTGCGTACTCGGGAAGTACACTAAGGTAGCATTTCCAAGAAGCAGGAGCAAAGACAAGAGCGTATTGGAGTTAATACACTCGGACATTTGCGGTTTGATGTCCACAACCACTTTTAGTGGTGCAAAGTATTTTGCTACCTTCATTGATGATCATTCCAGAAAACTTGGATCTATTTTCTGAAAACCAAAGATGAAGTCTTTGATCGATTCAAAGATTTCAAAGCCTTGGTGGAAAACTCTACGGGAAAGAAGATCAAGAAGCTGCAGTCAGATAACGGTGGAGAATATATCGATAAGGACTTCACAAATTTATGTGCAAGGGAAGGTATCAAGAGAGAATGGACAACTCCATACAATCCAGGGCAAAATGGAGTTGGAGAACGGAAGAATCAGACCATAATATTGTAATACTCTAAAAAGGGCAATACTGTATGACCAAGATATGCCCAAATTCTTATGGGCAGAGGCCTGCAATACAACAATATATATCCAGAACAGAGTTCCCCATAAAGCCTTGGGGAAGGTAACTCCCGAGAGTGTGTTCACAGGCAACAAGCCAGGTGAGCCACATCAGGATATTCGACAGCATGGTGTATTGCCATGTTCCAGATGAAAATAGGAAGAAGTTGGATCAGACTGCAGAAAATGGTTTCCTTATGGGCTATAGTGAGAATGCGAAAGCATATCGCATCTATATTCCAGAGAGCAGGAAAATCGTGGTAAGAAGGGATGTAAAATTCCTGGAGGAGAGAGCCTTCAGAAAATCTAGGGAAATGGCCACAGATACGTAGATTGAGGAGGATCCACTAGTACAACAACGGCTCAATGCGAGGATGTACGAGGTGCCTTCCCAAGGCAACAAGGATTCGAGGAGAGCTTCTCCGAAGAAGAATAGAAGGAGAGGGTGAGACCGCCCACCACCGATGGGAGACCGAGCAGAGAACTTCAACAAATTTAGGATGCACAAGAATCTCCATAGAGCCCCTATAGAAGGAAAGGATTTTTCCGCGAAACAAGGAGCATCATTAATCGGTCGCTCGTGCCTGGGAACCGTCCACCTTCTTCGGGAAGAAATTTTTAGCATCAAGTGTGGGTGGATGCCATGGTGTGGAGGAGTATAGCACCATCATGACAAATGATGTTCAGGGAAGTGTCCCCAGACCACAAGGACAGCATCGCCTAGATTCGAGTGGATCTACAAGTGGATCAAATATGTTGCAACACAAAGACAGAGGAGTTCAAGGCAAGATTTGTAGCTAAGGGGTATGCACATTTCCTCGTGGCTCACAAAAATTAGACATTTCTCGTGGGCGTGGCAAGGGGCCAGCCAAATAAAATAGATTTGTTGTTTACTAGTCTTTTCTATTTGTTGTTGACAGTTGAACAATTGAAACTTGACTCTTTTTGATTTCATATATTTAATGACAATTTAAGTTTGAAGTTTGAATTTGAAAGGTGAAACTTTGAAGTTGGCATTTATAAGTTTATTGTTTACAAGTCATTATGAATTATGAATATGATGCTTCATGAAAGTTATATGATGATCAATGAATCAATGATGATAAATGTTATATATTGAATTTTGAAATCAATGAATCAATGATGATAAATGTTATATATCAATGATGATAAATGTGTATTGTAATTGAATTTTGAAATCAATGAATCAATCATGATAAATGTTAGATATTGAAATTTGAAATCAATGATGATAAATGTTATATATCAATGATGATAAATGTATATTGAATTTTGAAATCAATGAATCAATGATGATAAATGTTAGATATTGAATTTTGAAAGCTTGAAACCTTCAGATTGATGATTTGTGAGACTCAAGAGTCAATATGTTGTATGCTTCCAACTCGTGGGCGTGGTTGATGAAGATTATAACTTCTAGATGATTGATGTTATATGATTCAATCTATGTTTTTATGTTTTTTATGTCTAATTCATCATTCTACATGTTTTTCTTGACATATATGCATCAAAATATAAAAAATATAAAAAATATTAAAATATATATATATATATATATATATATATATATATATATAAACGCTCCCGAAAACGCTCCGGACCAGAAGCTTTTAAAAATGGCGCTTCGCTCCCACTCCCGCTTCCAAGTAACCTTGCTTGGGATATCCCGAAATTCCACCGTCGGAATGTTTTCAAAATTTGAGGAGACTTGGAGGATCCACCAGTGCAGTTGACCGTAGGAGAACGAATTTTTCCAATGACCAGATTTCCGGGAAAGTGATGCCCTAGGTGACCCAATCGGGCTAGACTTGGGGAAAGTGGAGAAAAGGTAAAAATAAGGGTTAAAATGATCACCCTGTGAAGAATCAGTGACTAATTTCACTTGGGAATATGTAGTCAAGGATAATTAAGAAATTGGAATTTATTTCTATCATTCAAAGAGGCTTCAAAGTCAACTTCGTCCATTGTTAGAGGCTAGAGAAGAAAAGTGACTTTAAAACATTTATACTTCTTGCAAATGGTGAAGGCTTATCAAGATAACATGATCTCTAGGAAATTTCATTCATATAACATGGCCCATACACATATATATGTTAAAATAGACACAATTCCACATTTAACATATGCAGCAACTAGCCCTAATCATAGCGAAGTTCAAATGTATGCATGTAATATTCCGAATAGGAAATAAACAGCAATATGAAGCAACATAAACAATAACTACAGAAATTAGAGAGACATCATGAAAACACTGCAAACATGGAGAAACGTTGAGCCATTTTATTATAATCTGAAAGACAAAAATGTGTACAAAGGTGATCAAAGTGATGGCACCTTGGCTTGATCAAGGCAAGCTGAAAATACTCTCAGAAACTCCCAGTGAATGGCTGCTCTCTCTATGACTGTGTAATCCCCTGATGTTGTTGTTGCTGCTGCTGGAACTGCTACTACTGCTGGAATGGAGCTGCTCTTTGGGGTTGTTCCCCCTGCTCAGAAAAATGTGAAACTCCAGATATAAGCTCTCCACCACTAACCCAGAAAAACCCAGGAAGGAATCCCGGAATGGCTGACCTCGAAATTTGACCTCCCTTGGAAAATCACGCACTCCAGGTGAGTACGTTGGCCCTGAACTGATAACTGCAAATGATGGCCTCCTCCTACTGCAAAAGATGAGTTGTGAAGGGTTGATCCCTTCACAATACTCCCGGGCTGAAATCCCTAATCTCCCCTCTCTCAAGGTGTTGCCTCCTCCCAAGACTGCGTAATCCCTGAGTGTGATTGTGTTGCCTTAGTGACTGCATGCTCCTTGTTGAAGAGTGTTGTGAGCTCTGCTTTGAAAAAAAAAGGTGGATCTCCTCACCTGAGCGGGCACTCGAAATCCCCCAAGGTTGAGGTTGGGATCTCCGCTCGGAGACACCCGCGTGTTGAACAACACTTGCAGACTTCGCTAAACAGTGTAAGCGTGCTCAATGTCTGAAAGGCAGAAAATCAGAAGATGCATAATAGAATGACTGAATGGTGAGCCTCTCCTTCCTTTTATGCTTGAGAGCCTAGCTCTCCCTTGGGCCCCACTCAACTGCGTTGTCCCTCCTTGGCCACGTTGTCCCTACCACTACGTTGTCCTAGCCCACATTGCCACTGCGTTGCCTGGCCCACGCTGCCACTGCGTTGCCTGGCCCACGCTGCCTCCACGTTGTCCCTTTCCCTGCATTGTCACTTGGCTCTCCTAGGCCCCATGCTGCCAAATGAATTTTCCTAAGTGACTTTAGGGAATTATTCTCTCCTAAGTGTGGGTTATGGGTCCCATCACCCCCTTTATTTACTAACTAACATTAGAAAGGAAAAATCTGAACAAAATTAATATTTCCAATTAGTTGCTGCTAATTGAGAATATTACAGTCCTCCCCGCCAAAATGTTGCTTGTCCTTAAGCAACTACAAAGATGGATGCTGCAAAATCTTCTCACTCTCCCAAGTGGCATCCTCATCCGGCAAATTTATCCACCTCACCAAGTACTCCCTGACTGTCTTGCTCCATAGCTTTCTCTCCTTGGTGCCTATGATGGTTTATGGCTGTAACATCAAATGCCCCTCATCATATGTAGGCAAAAGCTCCTCTGTTGCAGTCACCTTCTACCCCAATGCCTTTTTCAGGCATGATACATTAAAGATGTGTATCCTGCTACATGTGGGCAGCTCCAACTCATACGCAACATCCCCTATGTGAAAACTCTACTGCAGTGTATTGGTTTATTTTCTCCTACTTAATTTAATTAATACAAACTATTTCCAGAAATTAGATTCAGAAAATATCGAAAATAAACACAACTACAGCCTACACATGCAGATCATTCACTGAATAATGCGCTCATGCAACAAAGTGACACATGGATTTTTGGACATAAGTCCTCGAAAAAACCCAAAGCGGGAAAACTGGCGCAGTAGATATGAGGGTTTATTATTAAGTAGTTCTAACTTCTGAGTACAGAAAAACTGGGTTCCAAATCTGGAAAACCCGACAGAGAATAAAAGAAATCAAATCTGCAGCTAACCTGAAGTTCTAGTGCCAAATATCATACTGATCCACACCCTCAAACGGGATTTACAAGACTCAGCTCGGATCTGACCCTAGAAACCCTCGGCGCTGCTTCTGTAGCCCCAGCGTTGCCTCTGAAGGCTTGCATCAGTCTCTGCGTGGCCCTAAGAGGGCCTGCGTCACCCCTGGAGGGTCTACGTTGCCCCTGTGCCGCCCTTGTTAGGCCTGCATCAACCCTGCGTGGCCCTAGCTACCTCTGCGCTGTCCCTACTGGACTGCACGGCTCTGAAGCCCCGCTGCACTGCCCTTGGTGCTGCTCCTTTGCCTCTTGCCGTCTCTTGACTCTTGGGATCAAATCATCCCCTCAACCAATACTACCCCTCACTGTAGGAAATTCTTCCGGAAATTCTTAGCAAACCCGCCCTAGAATTCCAAATCTATTCCTCAGTTCTACAACTGTGTGTCTCTCCCAACTGACCCTCAAGCCTTTCTCTTATACTTTTTCATTGAACCCTTCAACGACCGAGATTAAATCATCCATCAACGCTGAGATTAAAAAACTGCTTGTTCCATGTGACTTAAGACAATTTCAGCACGTGTTAATTAATTCACTTTAATTATTTTATTTTCCTAAGTTAGACTTAGGAAATCCATTAAAAATAATTAATTATTTGAATAACTTGAACACCAACTAAAATTTCTCAAATCCATTTATGGGTTTTGGAGATCAAACATGTCCTAACCTTTCCACAAAATTTCAGGGCTAGAGCACACCTAATGCTACACCAACTTAGACAAAATATCAACACTCCCTCTTAGCACAAAGTGTGCTCTAGGAAAGTGTACTCCAACAATGCATCCACACCATGCACTACAAGATATTAAAGTTGGATTATGTGCTGCTGATGCTTGGCCTGCTGCCCTCCATCCACTGCAATTATGCTCTCCGTCCACTGCAATGTTGCTCTCCATATTGCTGCCCATGCCACTGCCACTGACATTGCCACATTTGTACTGTAGCTCCCTCTCAAATTGTTGCATCATGTTGCCCATAGCACTGCCACTGCTAACTGTTGCACTGCAACTCAGTTGCTAAGAAGTAAGCAACTAAAAGACTCTTCCCAACTGTTTGACAGACAAGTCAAGCTGCCTTCCACCACTGAAGTACCCTGGATGTTGAAACAGGTTGTCCCCCTACAAACACTGTCATGTTGCAACACTGCACTGCATGAGCACAGCTTCTCTGCATTGTTGAAGTCCCATCATCCCCTTTGCGTTGTTGCCTCCACGCTGTTGCTGCCTCTGCATTATGCTGCTCCCTCTTCAGCTCTTCAGCTCCCTCTTCTGCTTCAATGTGGCCTCCTACAACCATCTCCCTACTCATCCCGCTATCGTCTTAAGGCTCCCGTAGCTCGTATGTGATCCAAGAGTAGGGTTGACTCAAGGATCCCGCCAATTTTCTGTAGATGCTCTACAGATCCATGTCACGGTACACCCCACCTCTTCTCTCGAGGCACATGAGCACTCATGGCTGCATCATCATCAGAGCCATCATCCTTTGCTGCAACAGCCTTAGAATCAGAAGAGCCTTTGTCCTTCTTCTTAGGACAACTGTTGGCGAAATGTCCAAGATCACCACAGTTAAAGCATTTGACCTCGGAAAGGTCCATCTTCTTCTTCCCTTGCTGTTTCTTTTCCCTTGATGCAAGGGTTGCATCCTCCTCCTCTTCCTTGACTTTGGCCTTTATACTTCCACCACTGATATTCTGTCACTTGGTGACCCTCCTGATCTCCTCTTGGTGGAGGATAGCCCACATGTCAGCCCAACAGAGTAACGTTGCCCTTCCCAGAATGCTCTGGACAAACGTTTCCCAATCTTCCGAGACTGCATTTAGAGCAGTCCTTACTAAGAGCCCATCATCCGGAGTAGCACCAATGCCAACCAGCTCATCTCGAATGGCTTGAAGCCTGAAGAGGAATGGATCTATCTCTTCACCCTTCGTCATTTGGAACAACCGCATCTGGTTCTCAAGAAGCATTCTTCTTTGTACGAAGCCTCCTTGGTACATCGTCTCCAAGGCTATGCATATGTCATTTGCTGTAGTCTTCCTAGCAATATGAGGTATAACGTGGTCCTTGACTCCGTTTATGATCAACCGCTTTGCCCGCGCTTGATTTTCTTCATACTTCTTGGGAGGATCTGCATTGGTTGGTACAGCAAGAACCTTCTAAGCATGTTCTTTGAGACCATACTCATCCAAAACTGAGAGGATTCTTGCCCTCCAAATAACATAGCTGGGCATGTCGTCCAATCTATCTTGATCCCTCATTCCATAGTGAGCCATCTTAGCTCAAATCTAACAAAAACAGTACTTCTCCCTCTGGATCTGGGTTTCTTGGTGACTAGAAACCCTCTAGTAGCTGCTTCTGTTGAAGACTGATTTCCCTCATGGAAATATTCCACCAAAACACAAACAGACAGTACTCTTTGATCCTCCTGATCGAATCTCAGAT
Source organism: Pinus albicaulis (assembly GCA_034641835.2). Classification (NCBI taxonomy): domain Eukaryota; kingdom Viridiplantae; phylum Streptophyta; class Pinopsida; order Pinales; family Pinaceae; genus Pinus; species Pinus albicaulis. Next base: position 253,469,298 of record CM076584.1, on the reverse strand, counting down.
CTGTTCGGCTCAGATCTACTGAATAATTGTCTTCCTCTCGCCTTTGTTGCCTTAGCTAGGCACAATTCTGCACCTGCAGAATCTCTACCCCACCAGCGCTACTGAAGATCTGAAGCATTGCTTCTGGATCTTGGCAAACTTCTTCTACAACTGGAGAATTGACTGGACAATGTCTTCCTGGTTGGCCCAGCACTACTCAGAAGTGGACTATGTAACCCCAGACTGGGTGACGCAGTCCTTATGCTGCCCTGGGAAGGGTCTGCGTAAGCCTGAAGGCCTTCTGCAGCTTCAGCATTGTCTTCTCGATTTGCGTTCTCCTGTTGTCAAGATGCCCTTTCCAGATCTACTGCTTCTTCCACCCTACAGAAAAATATTTCTTCAACGAATTGCTAGAGATTCAACTTGATCTGTTATCGTTATGATACCACGTGAAACTATTTGCAGAAACTAGATTCAGAAAATATCGAAAATAAACACAACTACAACCTACACATGTAGATCATTTACTGAATAATACGCTCATGCAACAAAGTGACACATGGATTTTTTGACATAAGTCCCCGGAAAAACCCAAAGAGGGAAAACCGGTGCAGCAGATCTGAGGGTTTATTATTAAGTAGTTCTGAGTACAGCAAATTTGGGTTCCAAATCTACAAAACCCGATAGGGAATAAAAGAAATCAAATTTGCAGCAAACTTGAAGTTCTAGTGCCAAATATCAAACTGATCCACACCCTCAAACGAGATTTACAAGACTCAGCTCGGATCTAACCCTAGAAACCCTCAGCGCTGCTTTTGAAGCCCCAGCGTTGCCTCTGAAGGCCTGTGTCAGCCTCTGTGTGGCCCTAGGAGGGTTTGCGTCACCCTTGGAGGGTCTACGGCGTACGCTGCCCCTGCACTACCTTTGTTAGGCCTGCATCAGCCCTGCGTGGCCCTAGCCGCCTCTGCTTTGTCCTTGTTGGACTGCGTGGCTCTGAAGCCCCTATGTGTTGCCCTTATTGCTACTCCTCTGCCTCTTACTGTCTCTTGGCTCTTGGGATCAGATCATCCCCTCAGCCAATACTACCCCTCACTACAAGAAATTCTTCCAGAAATTCTTAGCAAACACGCCGTAGAATTCCATATCTATTCCTTAGTTCTATAACTGTGTGTCTCTCCCAACTAACCCTCAAGCCTTTCTCTTATACTTTTTCGTTGAACCATTCAATGGCCGAGATTAAATCATCCATCAACGACTGAGATTAAAAGACTACTTGATCCATGTGACTTAAGACAATTTCAGCACATGTGTTAATTAATTCACTTTAATTATTTTATTTGCCTAAGTTAGACTTAGGAAATCCATTAAAAATAATTAATTATTTGAATAACTTGAACACCAACTTGAATTTCTCAAATCCATTTCTGGGTTTTGGAGATCAAGTGTGTCCTAACCCTTCCACAAAATTTTAGGGCTAGAGCACACCCGATGCTACACCAACTTATACAAAAACTCAACACCCTATCCTGCGGATCACCCTGTAAGGTTCATAGAAGCGGGGCTTGAGCTTCTCGGCCCCCTTCTGCTTCAGCGTGGACTGCCCATCCTCTGTCGGCATATAGCTTTTGTTGGTTCTGTGTTGTGGCTAAGTTATCCTTAAGAGCCCGGAGTATATCCTAACTCTCTTGGATCCATTCCTGGGCCATGGGGACCTTGCTAGCTCCAAGCATAACATCAGCAAAAGTCAGAACATGATATCAATACAAAGCATAAAACAGAGACATACAGATAGACATGTGGAAAGTGGTGTTGTAGCAGTATTCTCCCAAATGCAGCCAACGCAGCCAGGCCTTCCGCTGCCCCGTGACATAGTTTCGCAAGTAGCCTTCCAGCCACTTGTTCACTATCTCTGTTTGCCCGTCCGTCTAAGGGTGATAGCTGGTACTCGGAGTCAACTCTGTACCCACCAAACAAAAGAGCTTCTTCCAAAAACCGCCCATGAAACGGTTGTCCCTGTCACTAACGATGGTCTTCGGAAGACCATGCAATCTGAAAAACATCACGGAAGAACAGCTCTACCACCTGCGCAGCAGTGTACCATGCGGATATGGCGAAGAAGTGAGCATACTTTGTCAGTCAATCAACAACTACAAAGATGCAGTCCTTGCCTAGCACAGTGGGCAACCCAATGATGAAGTCCATCGAAATGCTTTCCCACTTTCCTTCCAGAATGGGAAGCGACTGTAGTAATCCGGCTAGGTGGCTCATCTCCCCCTTGTTCCTCTGGCATACCTTGCACTCCCTGACATGCCAGAGTACATCCTCTTTGAGGCCTCTCCAAGAGAACCTCTTCCTGATAGCCCAATAGGTCTTCGTGAATCCCTGATGGCCTGACAATGGTGAGTCATGGGAGGCACGCAGTATCTTCTCCTTGAGCTGAGAACCCCCAGTCAAGAAGATCGTGTCCCTGAAGTAAATAACCTCGTCCATCACTCTATACCCGTCATCTATGACCTGGCCATCCAACACCTCACAGGAAAAACGGTCCTTGGAGTACTCCACCAGAATCTGAGCCCTCCAGTCCGTGTTTATGCTCATCAACGACAACGTTGTCGGTCTGTGTGATAGAACATCGGCCACCACGTTGTTCTTCCCCTTGACATACTCAATGTCAAAGTCATATGCTTGGATCTTACTGACCCACTTTTGCTGCCTCTCCTGCAACTGCTTCTACTCTTGGAAAATCTGGAGGCTATTGTGGTCAGTCCTCACCCGAAACCTGTTGCCCACCAAGTATTGCCGAAACTTGGCCTGTTCATGCATAATGGCCAGCATCTCCTTGTCGTATATAGGATACAACCTCTCATGCGGCAACAACTTTCTGCACTCGAAAGCTACGGGGTGGCCTCCCTGCATCAAAATTGCACCCACTCCCTCTCATGAAGCATCACACTCCAAGATGAAGGGCTGCGTGAAATCTGGCAAAGCCAATACTGGGCAGCTACTCATCACCTCCTTGAGCCTGTTAAAGGCTCTCTGCGTTGTATCCGTCCAACTGAATGTCACCTTTTAGGTGACGTCTGTAAGGGGTTCAGCAAGCTGGGAAAATCCCTTGACAAACTTCCGGTAGTAGGTGCAGATGCCTACAAATCCCCAGAATTTTGTCACATTCCTCGGCCCTGGCCATTCCCGAATGGCCCAAATCTTCTCCTCGTGAACCCTCACTTCGTCCACACCAATGATATTCCCCAAATAGAGGATCTCTGTCAACCCAAACTTGCACTTGGAGAGCTTAGCGTAGAAATGTTGCTCCTCCAAGATACGCAGTACAACCTCAATGTGTTGTAAGTGATCCTCCCAAGTGCGACTATATATGAGGATATCATCAAATAACACCAACACGAACTTCCTCAATTGACCACGAAAGATGTGGTTCATACAAGACTGGAAGGTGGTTGGTGCATTGGTTAGCCCAAAGGGCATCACCAAAAACTCAAAATGGTCATAATGACATCTGAAAGCAATCTTGGGAACATCCCGGTCCCTCACTCGGATCTGATGGTAGCCCGACCTCAGATCAATCTTGGAGAGGAATTTCGATCCCCTCAACTCATCCATCAACTTGTCAATCCACGGAATGGGGTATCGGTTCTTCATCGTTTTCTTGTTGAGAACCCGGTAGTCGATGCACATCCTCAGTGTGCCATCCTTCTTCTTCACCAATACAACAGAAGAAGCAAATGGGCTAGTACTAGGCCGGATGTGTCCCAGTGCTAAGAGCTCGTGAATGGCTCTCTCAATCTCATTCCTGTAGGCTTTGGGATGCCTATAGGGTGTGGTAATCACAGCCTGAATACCCTGTTCAAGCTCAATGGTATGCTCAAATCCCCGGTCTAGTGGCTGTCTTGGAGGTATATCCTCAAAAACCGTAGAATACCTGTCCAAAATCGACTGCACGTCAGGGTGAACTGCCTGCCCTGTGGCCCCTGCCTCTGAAATACACAGCTCCACTGCCCACTCTATGTCTCCCTTCTGAAAGTCTACCTCCATCCGGTGTGCTGAAACTCTCTGTGGAGGATATGTGTGCATGCCTTTAATCATTACATGCTTACTGCTCTTCTTGTCTGTCCACTCCATCTCCAAAGTCTCCCAGTCTGTGGTGACCTTCCCCAGCATGATTAACAACTACAATCCCAGCACCACGTTGGTGTCTGGAATGTCGACCACAAAAAAATGATCTATCATCGTATAAGTCCGCATGGTCATGGCTAATGCAGGAACATATCTGGCACACTGCATAGTTCTGGCACCCGGTACCAGTACTGAGAAGCCATCAAAGCTCTCTGTCTGTATGCCCCTCCTCTCTACCAGTTGCGCATCAATAAAGTTGTGAGTGGCCCCACTATCGACTAGAACTGAAACACGTTGTCCCTGAACAGTGCCCCAGACACGCAGTGTCAAATACTTCGGAACCCCTCGCAAAGATGCAAGGGCTCCTCCTGTGGGTGCAAATGTTATCCCCTCATAGGCATCTTTTTCCCCTTACTGTCGGAGAAGACCTCTATGTAACGTGCCTTCCCTACGGCACATCGATGACCCGATGCCCATAGCTCCTAGCATGTGAAGCATAGCTTCCTCCGTCTCAAGTCTCTTCGGGTATCATCGTCCAAAGGCCCACTGCGTATCTCGTGTCTTTCCCCTTTGGCTAAAATGCCAGTCTCTGGGGGAAAGGAGCTCTGGTCCTGGGTAAAGCATCCTGCAAATCTCTGGTCCTCCCGATTGCATCCTGAAGTCTAGCAGGCCTCATGGATCTGATAGGCCACGCAAAGGTTCTATCAACCCGTCAATGAACATGTAAATCCTCCTAGTTGAGGACAAGTCGGATACCATCACTAAAAGCCTCAAGAATTTGGAAATGTAAGTTTCCGGGTTCTCGATCTGCTTGAGCTTGGTCGGCTTAACAAAATGCTCTTCCGAATCCTTCCGGTCAAACCGCTCCACAAATCTCCTTGTAAACTCTGCATAGGCTGTCACTGTTGAGTGACCCAGCGTGGCCATCCCGTGGAACCACCAGTCATGGGCCTCTCCCTCAAGGTGCAGCGCTGCCACCTTAATGGCCTCTCCCTCTGCCATCTGATTAAGCTGGAAATAAATGTCCAGCGTCTCCAACCAAGCTTTCGTTGAACATTTAGAGGACCCGTCAAATGTTGGCAAGAAAAAACTTGCCCACGGTACGTTGCAGCTCACCTCCCTGCGTGTACCCACCACCTTTGCTCTAGTTGCAGGATTAGGTGTCCTTCTTGAGATGGCAAAAATCGTGGAAAGTGAGTGCTTCACCAAACTCTCGCCCATAGGACTGATACTTTGCAAAATAATCCCCCAAATGAACCACCTCTGGCTCCTGAGGTCCTCCCGTCTCGGTGCTTGTAGTCAGAAATGTGGGCATCGTAGAACGTGGGGGAGTGAGTGGCACTACCTACTACGCTGTGATCTGCTCCCGAGTGTGATGAGAAGTGTCGGATCCCTCACCGGTGTGAAAACCCCATGGGGTTTCACGTTGTCTGTTATCCGTGGTAAACTTCTGACCCATCTCTTCTATCCTCCTCGAGAGTTCCTGCACAGATTTTAGGAGGAGATTCCCAAACTCCTTCCCGTCATTTCTCTCCTCCGCCATAGGTTCTTCCTCCTCTACGTTCACCAGTGGAACGCAATCCCCTTCTCCAAAAGTGGCCTCAAGTCTCCGCTCTCGACTCCTGTACCTCCTTCCCCGATAAGTGATGTATTCCTTTCCTCCCGGTGTCATAGACTGATCTGCTCCACAGGCTGAGCCAAGTCTATGAGCTCTGATACCACTGTAATATTCTGAATAGGAAATAAACAGCAATATAAAGCAACATAAACAATAACTACAGCAAATAGAGAGACATCATGTAAACGCTGCAAACATGGAGAAACGCTGAGCCATTTTATTATAATCTGAAAGACAAAAATGTGTACAAAGGTGATCAGAGTGATGGCACCTTGGCTTGCTCGAGCCAAGCTGAAAATACTCTCAGAAACTCCCAGTGAATGGTTGCTCTCTCTATGACTACACAATCCCCTGATGCTACTGTTGTCGGAACTGCTGCTACTGCTGGAATGGAGCTGCTCTTTGGGGTTGTTCCTCTACTCAGAAAAATGTGAAACTCTAGATATAAGCTCTCCGCCAATAACCCGAAAATACCCAGGAAGGAATCTCGAAATAGCTGACCTTGGAATTTGACCTCCCTTGGAAAATCACACACTCCAGGTGAGTATATTGGCCCTGAACTAATAACTGCAAATGATGGCCTCCTCCTACTGCAAAAGATGATTTGTGAAGCGCTGATCCTTCACAATACTCCTGGGCTAAAATCCCTAATCTCCCCTCTCTCCCGGTGCTGCCTCCTCCCAAGACTACGTAATCCCTAAGTGTGACCATGCTGCCTTAGTGACTGCATGCTCCTGGTTGAAGAGTGTTGCATGCTTTGCTCTAAAAAACAATGGTGGATCTCCTCACCTAAGCGGGCACTCGAAGTCCCCCGAGGCTGAGGTTGGGATCTTTGCTCGGAGACACTCGCGTGCTGAACAACACTTACAGACTTCGCTAAACAGCATAAATGTGCTCAATGTCTGAAAGACAGAAAATCAGAAGATGCATAATAGAATGATTGAATGGTGAGCCTCCCCTTCCTTTTATGCTTGAGAGCCTAGCTCTCCCTTGGGCCCCACTCAACTGTGCTATCCCTCTTTGGCCACGTTGTCTTGGCCCACACTGCCACTGCTCTGCCTGCCCACGCTGCCTCCACACTGTCCCTTTCCCTGCATTGTCACTTGGCTCTCCTGGGCCCCATGCTGCCAACTGAATTTGCCTAAGTGACTTTAGGGAATTATTCTCTCCTAAGTGTGGGTTATGGGTCCCATCACCCCCTTTATTTACTGGCTAACATTAGAAAGGCAAAATCTAAACAAAATTAACATTTCCAATTAGCTACTACTAATTGGGAATATTACAATGCAGCAACAAGAAAAATGACATCAAATTTGAACTTACACGTTACAGAATATATCCAACCAACATTACATTCACAATATAAGAAGCTCCAAGATAGAGAAAACCCAAATCCATACATCGAAATTCACCCATCATCCAAAATCTCCACAAAGGAAAAAATGTGAAATTATCTTAAGAGAGAGATCAAAATCCAAGTGATGATACAAATGAATCCAACTAACTCCTATTTATACACCTTTTAGGGGTTCCATTTAGCTAATGAGCCTACATTAGCCCCTAAACATAAAATAATGTGCAAATAACCAAACTTTCATGAAAATCCCACCAAAATAGCTCATAAATGAAATAACAAGCCTCTCAGGAGGTCAAATAATAATATGTGCATGTCGTGGGGCCCGCCAAAAGGACTGATAATGTCCAGAAATGCCATAATGATGAATAAACTCCTCAAAATGTGATGGACAAGGGGGTCACCCCTTATTCTCCAAGTAGTACACTTGTGGTGCTCCCAATGGGCGTGGAGGCACACCAATGACCCCATGGGTCTCCATATGAGTCGAAGATGCCTGTAGATCATATGCAAGGGATCGAATGATGGAATGAATGTTCCCATGTCATCATACAAGTCCGGGGACACCTGCCAAGTGTGTGGTGCTCCCATGGGGCCTGCATGGGCATAGTGTACCAAGTGCATCATCCTCGTCCCAAAAGTCGATCTCTAGTAATCTTTGGACATCGGTGGGGATCCATGGAGTGTTGCCCACTGCTTGGAGGACCGTGGCTCTCTACACACACTCTACATGTGCCAATGTAGCCCTCTAGGAGGTTAGGATCCCATATAGGGAGACCAAACCCAAATGGACACCATTTGCAATCCTGTATTACATCCAATATGTCCACTAGCCTTCCAGTACAACAAGTCATTAGAGTAATCGTGTAAAAGAGCTTACAAACCATAAACGACAAAGTGGGCACTTCATAACGGCATGCCCTTCCGTAGTGGGCTTTGGCATGTGGTAATGTCTCTGAGCTCCAAAGGGGGTTAGCTATGTACTTTATTAGATAGTTTCTAACCTTAAAGGGGATAGTATGTCCAACGTACATCGCTCAAATGGGGGTGGCAAGTAATAAAGAAGTGAAATGGAATAGGGAATGAGAAAGGCAGTCCTGGGCCACATATTGGGGCTCGAGGGTAGCTAGAAAAGGGGAAGCCCACACCTGGGTATATAATGTGTAGGAGGGAGAAATTGTGATACATGAGGTTCCCAGGCCTTGATTTTTCCACCCTTCTTTATATGCCTTTTTCCTTTTGTGAATTTTCTTTAATTAACTGCTTGGGCTCAAGGACAAAAGCATGATGTGTAAGATATAGCAGTGATTACCCCCATTTAGATAGGGTGGTTCATTTCCCTCCAAGGGTTGGGACAATCATGGGTTCCTAAATGATAAAGGAGGCTCATCTACCCAGAGGGACAATCATGGGTTCCTGAATGATAAAGGAGGCTCCTTTAGGGCCTATGGAACCAGGGTGATGACCATGGAGATAAGGTAGAGTTCATGTATTGGCTTTTGCCCATGTGCTAATTATTCTTGCCTCGACCATCTTTTTCATTTTGTGGTACAATTTCCTGTTAAATGTCGCCATTTATGCTTTTAATTTTTCCTTTAGCTGCTTCAACCTCCAGGGCGTCAATCCAAGTCTGACCCAAGGTGAGCGCAAGGGGATAGGGAGGTTGACCCTATGTGGACCCAGAGAGGCAATGTGGACTCGGGTGGGAGAAATGATGAATGGGGGTATAGTGAGTGGACAGGGAGTAATGTGTGCGGATAAAGGAGCGGGACCACGCACCCAAAGTCAAGGTTTCTCAAGTAGTACCACCCTAGAACCAAATGGTCAATAAAGGAGATCCTATGGGACTAAGATCCAAGGGTAACATCCAAAAGAGATCAAGGGGACAGGAGCACAACCTAAGCTCACTCTTTCTGCCGAATCCCCCCATCAATCCATGCCCAAAATTATCCATGATAAGTAAACCCAATACTCAATTACCAAATGACAAGACATACCCTTAGCTTCGAGAGGCCCACCTTCAAACATGCGATCAATACAGATGGGTGAGGGACCACATGGTTGGCTCAAGTGACGGAGAAATGGCACAACGAGCTAGTTGAAAGTTGCAAGGCGTTGTTGGCTGCTAGCTATGGTCGATCATGGAGAAAAAAACTTTCCTAGGGATATCACCCACGAAGCGATGGGTAATAGTCCCTTCAAAAGGCTAACCTGAGAAGATAAAACTAATAGATTTGAAATTTGTACTTAACATATAGCAAAGTAGGACCATTTGTATTAGGGGAAGAACACGAAGCTGAATCGTTGATATAGTTCTTTGATCTGCTCTATTTTATTAGACTTGGTGCCTATTATCGATGTTGTACGTCATTATCAGGTATCCATTATGATGTCCAAAAAGTGATGTTACTAAGATTTTTCTAATTGTTTGAAATTGCTTATTTTTAAACAAATGAATTATTCTCTATGTTCCCAAAACTTGGACTTCAACTTATTTGTATAATGGGATGATTTCACATCTAGGAACTAGTAAGAAAAACATTGGTAATGCCTGTGAAAATGCCTCCCATCAGTTTCTTATATAAAAACATTCATGAACCATTTAAGGTGTATGGGCCCATGAACCTGGTCCTCACATACATAGACCTAGTCCTAGGTTCAGGAGAGGGGATGCCTCCCAAACCTTGAAGAGTTTGTTACCTTTCGAATCCACACATGGACCTAAAGGCAACTTGGAGGGGTCGCCATTTTTTGGAAAATATGGTAGCCATGGTCTTTATTTTTATCTTGAAAAAGAAATGAAAATTTGAATTTTTAAAATTGCCTTCAAATTTATTATGTCAGTTGGGCCCCTAAGAGGTGCCCATTCAACCCCATTTGAAGGCTATATAAAGGAGATAAATTCTCCTCATTTTGAACACAATAAACTTGGTCTTACGCATCTTTGATCCAGGGAAATTATAGGAGGACTGAAATTTTAGAAGGAGGCTGAAATTTCAAGAGAAGGCCGAAAATTCTAGGGAGGGACAAAATTTATGGGAGATGGATTTTGGCATGGCAATTGATTATGATTTTGGTTTTTGGTTTGGCTATTATTTTGCTTTTCAAGCTTCTGTGGTTATTGTTTAATGAAGAGATCTCTGAATTATCCACAGTGTGATGAAACAATGGTTGACGTTTCGAATCCCAACGGGGATCCATCCTCAGGACAAGATGATGAATGAAGAGTGAAAGAAGGACGCAAAGGACAAGGTTTATATATAGTGAGAAAAAGGAGAAGAATAAGAGACTGACTAATTAATATTCTGTTAATTTATTTAATGAATTTTATTTTTTAAATAAATAATTTATTCTAATAAATCTTAATAAATTTATTTTAATGAATTTTAATAAATTTTAATAAATTATAATAATTTTAATAGAATATATAATATTTATTCATTAATTTAATAATTATTATTATTATTAATTTATTTTAATAAATTTTTAATTTTTTATAATAATTGCTTAATTATAAGTGATAAAACCTAAAGTAACTCTATTTTGCTATTGTTATTACAATGTATTGATGAATTTGGAAACTCTCTCTCTCTCACATAAGGAAGAACTTTTCTGGGTTTTCCCTTTGTGGGTTTTACCCACGAAGGCTTCACTCAATGAACCTTTAACATATCACGTGTGATCATAGCATATTAAACAATACCCTTAATATGAGTACATATTGGAAAATGCCTCTAAAAAGCACACTATTTAGCCCCCTACCAATATAAAACCAATACACCTTCCCAATTTAAAAAGCCCCTACTTTCACTATATATTGTAGGTATCCATTTTTTCATTAAAAAATTTTATACCCGTTTATATTTTTCATTAACCTTGAGCTCCATTTTTTATACCTGCCAATATAAAAACCCTTTACCCCCTATATATCACCCAATATATTATGTCATTTTTTCCTCATTATATATCACCCAATATGAACCCACCTGCTATAGTATTGCTCCCGCAGTGAAGACCATGTGGTTTTGCCCTGGCCGTGAGCCTAATTTCTGTGTCTCTTATATTATGATTTCCTGGATATATTTCACTTCTCTTTGCATGGTTGTGATGAAGGAAAAGATATTTACATTGTATGGATGTCTTAGCGTTAATGGTTTTAATTTCCAGATTTTATGTGAGTTGAAACTTGAAAGAACTTATGGATACAAGAATAATGTGTTTATTTGGTTCTACGTAAATCTGGAAATGAAAATGCAAAGTTGATGCACATAATCGGATTTGATATATTTCATAACCACTCAATAAAAGCCAAGAAAGTGAGCAAAATATTTATGCAAATGATCAAGTTTATGCTTGCAAAGAGTTGGCTCTGAAATGTAAAAAATTGAAGTGCTTGTTACAGTTACCCAACCATATGTCTAGGTAACCCTAGGAGAAAAAAATTCTCCTATAGTATGGCGCCCATCGGCCGAAACCCTATGATCCTGAATACTTGACCTCGAGATGCCTCTTATCGGTGAAAATTCTCTTTGCGGTGTATTGTTTATTTCCTCCTACTTAATTTAATTAATACAAGTTATTTCCAAAAATTAGATTCAGAAAATACCGAAAATAAACACAACTACAGCCTACACATGCAGATCATTTACTGAATAGTACACTCATGCAACAAAGTGACATGGATTTTTGGACATAAGTCCCTAAGAAAACCCAAAGCGAGAAAACTGGTGCAGCAAATATGAGGGTTTATTATAAAGTAGTTTTGAGTATAGCAAATCTGGGTTCCAAGCTTGGAAAACCCAACAGAGAATAAAATATATCAAATCTGCAGCTAACCTGAAGATCTAGTGCCAAATATCTGACTAATCCACACCCTCAAACGAGATTTACAGGACTCGAACCAAATCTGACCCTAGAAACCCTCAGCGCTGCTTCTAAAGCCCTAGCGTTGCCCTAGAGGGCCTGCGTCAGCCTCTGCGTGGCCCTAAGAGGGCCTATGTCATCTGGAGGGTCTCTGCCCCTTGTCTTGCGCACAGACGAGGCGTCAGCCACTGCGTGGCCCTAGTGCCTCTCTGCCCCCTTCTTTACTGCAACGTGGCTCACCGAAGCTTCTGTCACCGTCCCTGTTCTTGTTCCCCAAGCCTCTTGTTGTCTCTCTTGGCCCTGGAATCAGATCATTAACTTGGCCAATACTACCCCTCACTGCAAGAAATTCCTCTAGAAATTCTTAGCAAACCCACCCTAGAATTCCAGATCTATTCCTCAGTTCTACCAAAATTGTGTGTCTTCAACTGACCCTCAAGCCTTTCTCTTATACTTTTTCATTGAACCCTTCAACGGTCGAGATTAAATCATCCATCAACGACTGAGATTAAAAGACTGCTTGATCCATGTGACTTAAGACAATTTCAACACGTGTTAATTAATTCACTTTAATTATTTTACTTTCCTAAGTTAGACTTACGAAATCCATTAAAAATAATTCATTATTTGAACAACTTGAACACCAACTGAAATTTCTCAAATCCATTTTTGGGTCTTGTAGATCAAGCGTACTCTAGTCCCTCCACAAAATTTGGAAGCTAGAGCACAACTGGTGCTACCCCAAATACACAAAATCTCAACACTCCCTCTTAGCATCAGGAGTGTTCTCTAGCAATACATCACACCATGTATCACAAGATCTTGAGTACTAGATTTGTGTTGTTGATGCTTGGCCTGCTGCCCTCCGTCTACTGCACTGTTGCTCTTTGTACTGCTTCCCATGCCACTAGCACTGACACTGCCACATCTGTACCGCAGCTCCCTCTCAAATTGTTGCATCATGCTGCCCATAGCACTGCCACTGCTAACTGCTACACTGCAACTCAGTTGCTGAGAAGTAAGCAACTGAAAGACTCTGCCTAACAGTTTGACAGACAAGTCAAGTTGCCCTCCATCACTGAAGCTCCCTGGATGTTGAATCACGATGTCTTCTTGGAGACACAGCCATGCTGCAACACTGCACTGCGTGAGCCCAACTTCTCTACGTTGCTGAAGTCCCATCAACCTCTCTGCATTGTTGCCTCCACGCTACTGCTACCTCTGCATTACATTGTTCCCTCTTCAGCTCTACAGCTCCCTCTTTTGCTTCAATGTGGCCAACTGCAACCATCCCCCGACTCATCCCACTACAGTTTTAAGGCTCTCGTAGCTCGTATGTGATCCAAGAGTAGGGTTGACTCAAGGATCCTGCCAATCTGTCTATGGATACTCTATATATCCATGTCACCCCACCTCTTCTCTCGAGGTGCATGAGCACTCATGCCTGCATCATCATCAGAGCCATCGTCATTTGCTATTGCAGCCTTGGAATCAGAAGGTCCTTTGTCCTTCTTCTTAGGACAACTGTTGGCGAAATGACCAAGATCACCACAGTTAAAGCACCACACCATGGAGAGGTCCTTCTTCTTCTTCCCTTGCTTCTTTCCCTTGATGCAAGGGTTGCATCCTCCTCATCTTCTTTCTTCACTTTAGCTGATCCGCTTCCTCCACTAATAGACTGTTTCTTCGTGATCCTCCTGATCTCCTCTTGGCGGAGAATAGCCCACATATCTGCCCATGATGGTAACGCTACCCTTCCCAGAATGCTCTGAACAAATGTTTCCCATTCTTCAGAAACAGCATTGAGGGTCATCCTCACTAGGAGCCCTTCATCTGGATTAGCACCCATGCCAATTAGTTGGTCTCGGATAGCTTGAAGTCTGAAGAGGAATGGATCTATCTCTTCACCCTTAATCATTTGGAACATATGCGTTTGATTGTCAAGAAGCATTCTTCTTTGCACCGAGCCTCCTTGGTACATCACCTCCAAGGATGACCACATGTCATGTGTTGTATTCTTACCAACAATATGAGGGATCATGATTTGGGTTTTGATTCGTAGGGTTGGCTCGACTCAGGCTAGGCTCGATATCGAAGGAGCTAGGGCTCGATCTCGTGGAACCTTTGCAAGATTAGCCTTGCAAACCTTGACGGACGCCAATGGGGGACAAAAATAAAGATGAGGGAGTAGGAGATCCTATCAAAATATTGCTCGAGGAGGCCCTCGAAAAACAAAGGAACACGATGATGGATAACTTTGCCTGCATCCTTCAACGCTTCACCGGCGGCTCACTATTCGTGATCCAAAGAACACCTAGAGGTGCGATCTCTTTTAAGGTACAAGTAAATTTTGACATTCCCATATTTTAGGGTCAAATAGATGCAGATGCCGTAGATAGATGGTTGAATCTATTAGAAGGATATTTCTCTGTTCATGACTTTTCAGACCGGGAGAAGATTATTTTTGCACTCCTCAAAGCTACCCCCCATGTTAAGGACTGGTGGGAAACCTACTGTGAGAACAAGGACCAGAGAGAACCATCTCTGTTCTCAGCCGTACCAACTTGGAATTCTTTCCGAGACGCCGTCAAGGAATAGTACTATCCCGTGGGGAGCTATGAGGACAAGTACATACAATGGACCACGCTGCGACAACAAAGGGATCAAGATGTGCATGAGCTGACGAATCTGTTCCATACCCTACGTACAAAGTTGGGTATCAAAGATTCAGAGAAACATCTGGTGCTAAAGTATCGCAGCTGTCTGCACAAATACATTCAGGAGGAAATGGAGTTCCTTGACATCTCCTCGCTTGGTACGGCATACCGGTATGCTGCCAAGATTGAGCAGAAATTCAAGCAGAAGAAGCGAGACTTTGGATCTGCAAATCAAAAGCAAGGGAAAGGTGCTTCCAAACCGCAGAACAAAGGACCGAGCCAAGGCATGGTGGCTAAAGACAACTCATCGAAGCCACAAGAAAAGAACAGCACCGCAAAGCCAAAGAAGGACACGGGAAAGTGGTGTGAGTTCCATAAGAGCTCCACTCACAACACAAGTGAGTGTCGGGCCAAGCAGTCGCTAGTGGCCAAGATGAGGGCTTCTGAGTCAGATGCATGCTCTGACTCTGAATCAGAACCTGAAAAGGGGAATGAAAAAGGGAAACAGATTATTGATGCGGAGCCCAACGCTACTGTTGCCACTACAAAGGTCCAGAAGGAGGAACTGGAAGATCCAGAGGAGGAGGAACGTCTCTTCCACTCCCAGATGTGGGTAAAGGGCTCCCCTGTACAGTTCATTATCGACAATGGGAGCCAAAAGAACCTCATTTCAGCAGACGCCGTGAAGCGGTTGGGCTTGCCGACCATAGCTCACCCACATCCATACACCATCGGGTGGCTTCACCAAGGACGAGATCTCCGCGTCAGCCGGCAGTGTCGCCTTCCCTATAGCATCAAGCCCTTCACAAATGAGGTATTATGTGACGTTGCTCCTATTGATGTTTCTGATGTATTATTAGGACAACCATACTTGTGGAAGCGTCATGCTGTGTATGAGTCTCGGCCTCGTGCTGTTATTGTTACTTTGGGAAATAAGTTGTACAGGCTACCAGAGGTACCACCTCCTGCCGCTATCTCTTTGGTTACTGCAAAACAATGCAGTAAGCTCATTTCCCAAACCAGGAAATTCATTTTCCTGATGATCCGCCCCCAAGGCAAGAAGAAGATTGTGGCCACGACCTCCAGACAGGGCTCCTCTGCACAACAACAACAAAATGGATAAGGTTGTGGAGGAGCACGGGGACATTCACCTCACCCACAGGGGTTCCTCTCGCACCGTCGGGGGTCAAGCACCGATCGATCCGACCCCGTGTGCGCCTACCCAGTCGGACTCGATCTATCGCGCGCTCTATTCTCGAGAATGATGAAATCAAGAGTGCGTATCTGTGGAGCCGTTGCGTAAAGGTCACATCGTACCAAGTTCATCGTCCCGTGGGAGCCCGATCGTGTTGGTACAAAAGAAGGATGGGACGTGGAGACTCGTATCGACGACGGCGCCGAACAAGATCACTATCCGGAATAGGTACCCAATCCCACGATTGATGATCTTCTCGACCAACTCAAAGGTGCAAAATATTTCAGCTAGCAAGATCGACCAAGTCCGGTATCACCAGTACCAATCAACCCTCCGATGTGTGGAAGATCACAAAGCCAAGGAAGGCCTTTTCGAATGGCTGGTCATGCCTTCGCTCGACGAATGCTCCCGCCACCTTCATGAGGATGATGGATGACATTCCGTTGCCATTCACCAACTCATTTGTAGTGGTGTACTCGGGATGACATTCCGATCTTCACCGTACTGGGAAGAGCACCTTCACCACATCCGACAAGTCCTCCAAATGACCGCGCAACACAAGTTGTGTGCCAATTTGGAGAAGTGTGTCTTTATATTATCCCAGGTTCAATATCCGGGATACATTATTGATGAAAGGGGGTGCATGTGGATCCACCAAGATCCAAGTCATTCGTGATCGTTGCCCCAACACTATAACAAAGCTTCAGCTCGGGTCTTGCTAATTTCTACCGAGGTTCGTATTGGGATTCTCTCATATCACTCGGGCCCTTGAGTCAAGCCGCCCGCGGGAGGAGCGAGAGCAAAATTTTTCGTTCCGAACCTCAACAAGGCGTTCCGCGTAACCGAAAACCGCCCGTTCGCCCCGCGTTCACTTTACTGTGTACTCTGCACGTCCATTTGAGATCGAGACAGATGCCTCGACTATGCTATTGTGCGTCTACTCAACAGGGACATCCAAAGGTACCACAAGGAGACATTGTTCCATTACGCTCGTAAGTATCCCTATGACAAGAATGTAATTTTATCAGGCAAGTCATTTAATAATGGAAGCATTACATTTTGGGGAAGGAAACAATCATTCCGTTGGCTGCACTACGTGCCCTCAGCTCATAATAGACATTAGTGCGGGTGCGTGCACGATCGCCATCGAAGTGGTCCACATATCCGCAATGCTTTCATTCGAACATCAAGTACAAGAAGGGTAGCACCAATCATGTTGCAAGATCGCCTTTCGCCCGACCACCGATCGTGGCGCTCACCACCGTGCTCAACTCTTTGTGGGAACGAGACTTCGATTGGCCGCTTCTCTATGAGAGTGACTCGAATTTGGCCAAACTTACAAGGCACTCTGGGGGGTACGCAAGTTCCAAATTTTCACCTCCAAGATGCACCTTTTATGTCACATGGGACACCTTTGTGTTCCTTCAAGCGAGCGTGCCAAGATGATATGGGAAGCACACTACAGTCGAGTCACTGGCCATTTTGGGGTCGAGAAAATAGTAGCAATCCTGCAGAAGTATTTCTATTGGCCGAACCTTCGAAAGGATGTCGAGAAGCACATCAAATCCTGCACTGCTTGTGCCATTGCCAAACCGACCATCAAGAAGCAAGGTCTATATACTCCTCTACCTACCCCTAGTCAACCTTGGGAATCCATCTCCATGGATTACATGTCGGGCCTGCCTTCTACTAAGCAGGGAAATGACTGTGTTTTTGTGGTCGTCGACAGATTCTCGAAGATGGCCATTATGGTACCGCAAGAAGAATATCGCTGTGCCAGGCCACTCAAGGAATTCCAGTGTGGGTGCACTTTGGGATCCCATACCACCATATCAGATCGGGATAGCAGGTTCCTCAACACATTTTGGTCCAGCCTCTAGTCAATGTTGGATACCAAGCTCACCAAGTCCACAGCTTTCCATCCCCAAACAGATGGCCAGACAGAGGTCGTCAACAGAATGCTTGTACACATTCCGCGCATGTACAATTCAAAGCATCCATGCACATGAGACGAGAGCCTCCCATATGTAAAACATAGTTATAATCGGGCTCTCCACAGTTCAATCGGCCATAGCCCCTTTCAGGTGGGCTTGGGATTCCAACCACTATGTCCTATTGACGTAGCCATACCATTTGCAGCTGCTCAGGCCGATTCAGCGCACGTCCAGTTTGAATTTGACAAAGCAAGTAGCTTCATCGAGCGCATTCAACACATCCACCAACAGGTTCATGATATATTGGACAGAGCCAATGTGAAGTACAAGCAGCGCCATGATCAACACCGGGTGCCACACAACTTCCAGGTGGGCGACAAAGTATGGCTGCATTTGCAGAAGGAGCGCCTCACTGGACCTCACCGCAAGCTTCGCCCGCTCCGATACGGGCCGTACACCATCACCAAGGCTGTAGGGAACAATGCTTTCGAGCTTAGTATTCCACCATTCCTTGGTCTGCACCCAGTCCTCAATGTGGATCGCCTTCGTCCTTACTTCCCACCTCTACTGGACACTTCGGACATTGCAGAACAACTCACACCAACAGAGTTAAACCCAGACTGCATGGAACAGGCCACCACAGATTGTATCATGGACATGCAAATTAAGAACACTCGCCAACAGAGGATCCAACTGTATCGGGTTGTCAAAGCTGGCCAACTCCCGCACCAAGGAAAGTGGTTCACCAGGGACCAAGTTCAGCAGAAATTTCCTCATCTCATGGAGGAACTTAACGCAATGGGGACCATTGCTTCCTAAGGGGGGAGGAATGATCCAGGTGGATATTGGTGGTCACCCGCCTATTCCACTTAGGGCTCCACCATTGTCTATTTTAGTTTTTCAGTTTCGGCACAGTTTACTATTTTTAGCAGTTTTTCGGGTCCTAAACTTCCGGAGCCGTTTTGAGGCCCTAAACGACGTTTTTTGGGAAAACGGAGGGCAACATGGGTCCATGGACCGATGTTGCCTGTTCCAAATTTGTAGTCCTCGGATAGATCTTTCTAACGAGGTATGGTACGCGTCAAACGGAGATCGTATGCCAAAGTTACGCCCCTTGGAAGTTGAAACACCAATTTACCCAAACGGGGCCCATAGTTTTGGCGCTTCATCTCCTAGGGTTAGGGTTTTGGCTGTTTAGGATTTCCCATTGTTTCTGAATGATAAATAGGCCCTCGAGCCTCATTGTAACACAGTTCAGAGGCCTGTAGCCGCCACATCTCTTCTCAGAGATAGCTACCAGCGCCCTAGCTAGTTTTATTTCCATTCTCTCTGTAAGCAAATTTCAGTTCTTTGATATTAATGAAATGAAGTGTTATTTCCACTGCATCTCTGTATTTATGGTTATATGTTTATTCTGGTTGCATTCCCGCATAACCGGGACTGGCTCAAGCACCGATTGGCGCTTCATCTCCTAGGGTTAGGGTTTTGGCTGTTTATGATTTCCCATTGTTTCTAAATGATAAATAGGCCCTCAAGCCTCATTTTATTAACTCGAATGAAACATGCAACCCATGCATCTCTTCTAGAGATAGCTACCATCCTAGCTAGTTTTGTTCTTCATTCTAAGAAAAATTTCAGTTCTTTGATATTAATGAAATGAAGTGTTATTTCCGCTGCATCTCTATATTTATGGTTATATGTTTATTCTGTTGCGTTCCTGCATAAATCCAGATCATCATGTGACACTGTAGATTAGGCCAAGGAGTCGGAGTGCAAGCATATC
This sequence comes from Pinus albicaulis, assembly GCA_034641835.2. Lineage (NCBI taxonomy): Eukaryota > Viridiplantae > Streptophyta > Pinopsida > Pinales > Pinaceae > Pinus > Pinus albicaulis. The sequence continues at coordinate 253,449,784 of CM076584.1, read as the reverse complement.
GAAGGCAACAATGAGAGGTTGGGGGTGATTGTGCATAGAATGATGGCGACGATGATGGAAATGAGGGAGAAACAATAGACTCTTAACTATATGTAATACTATCATTTTCACCGAAGGGTTTAAAATAAACGCCGAAGTTTACTATTAGCCTCGCTCAGAAATTTTTGGAGAGCGAGATTAACAATGGTGAGTATTTCATTAATGGATCCCATCACTAATATTATCCTATCAGGTGTTCTAGGAAAATACTCATGATTTCCTAAGAGTTGAATCCTAGCCCCTGATTGTGACTGAAAATCACTAATAGTAGCACCACTCTTCCTAGTAATCGATTCCATTGCATTTGATACCAAGAACCTCAGATAGGAGGATGTATTGCCCCCTTCCTCTGAGGGTTTGAATATCAAGTCGTCCCACTTGGGAGAATGGGAGGGCGATGTACCGTATCTAGAAGCAGGCGACTCGGGCATATAAGATCTATCCCAACTCCCTACGACTTTTCTCCATGGAAATGGAAGGTGGAGAACGAGCTAACAACAAGGCGAAGGGGCGAACACACTAGTGGCGAAAGGGTTGGCGACAAGGCAAAGGGGCAAACGAAAACAATAAATGAGACTATTTCCACATGTCAGCTTTTCATTGGATGGAGGAGGATGAAATTTGAGCACTGTGATTCATTGGGATGAACAATGTCTGCTCAGCCAACTTCATATAAAAAATTCCTTTTGCTGTAATTATGGGCTCAATGTCTAAGGCTTAAACTACCACTCTTGATCTAATAACCTTGAATCTTACTTAACAATTTCCCTTTAAATTTAAGAACAAAGATCCAATTTTTGAAACTTATATTTTTACATGTAGCTTACAAATCTCTATATAGAAAGTAATCTTTTGTTTTTTGTTATTGTTGTCATGGCACATATTTTTCCATTCCCTCATTTCCACACACCTTCTCGTGCCCTTTGATCACAACCAACATCTTGATTTGGTTTCATATATGCTGGCGTTGTACTTTACTTTTACATCTCATGTCATCTCCATGTAGGTGCATTGCTCTAGACACCTTGGCAACTTGACCAAACATTATAGTTTTTCTTCACCAAATAGAAAAATTTCCCTTTCAGCTCTTTATTTGGCTCATACCACTTGTTAATAATCAAACTGACTAACTAACAATAAATATATTATCTTCTCTCAAAAGTAACTCACCAAATCTACTAACAACCTATCAGAACCTATTAAAACTTCTGCTCAACTCTACTACTTTACAATGGAGAATAGTCAAGTCTTATAAAAACTTTAAATACATGTAATATTACCAACTCAATATCAATATCATGACCATTGATATTAATTCTAGAAACCATCATTAACTTAATAACCTTGACTTTTTTATCAATTCAAATTTACTTAACAATAACATGTTAATAATTTATAGCAAGAATACATAATATTTACATATTTCTAATTTAAATATGTAATTCAAATAAATTAATAATTTTTAATTTTTAATTAAATTTGAAGTAAAATTTATTAAAAAATTATTAAAACAATATGTAAGTTGACTATAAAATATCTATTTTAAAATCAGCATTAATTTTCATCATAATATAGTATTGACAATGTAAAATTGGTTATAAAAATAACTAAGTTTTAATATAAATAATGTTGATTATAAAAAATTATTTTATAATTTAGTATTAATAATAATATAGTATTAATAAGGTAAATTGGTTAAGTGGTGGCATTAGGAGTCGTGATTCTTTGTGTCGATGGACAAATAATGATACAATTTGTGTGGGGATTAGGAACATCAACCAATAACAAACATAGTTTCTCACTTTATAACAAGGATTAAATCTAGCAATTAATCTGAATATATAAGAACTAATGAACTAATGATATTTGGTGATTCAATGATAATTATCGGGTGAATTTGGAATGCTTACTGCCACTCTAAAGTGACCTTTTCCATCAGTTGAAGATTCTTCTCAAACTCCAACAATTTGTGAAGGTATAAATCACACATGGGTTAAAGTGCCTAAACTCCTCAGCAAATATGTTTGCAAACCAAGGAGTAAAGATGCCCCAAGAAACCTTAAACTTAATCATACTCAAAGAATAAATTCTCCTTTTCCATGAGTATGCAAAACCATACAATGGGATTATGTATCTTAATTCATGAACAATTAATAAGGTGGTACGATGAATTTTGTATGAAGCATGGGAAAATATGGCAATTAAAGGCATTTGAAATGCGGTTCCGAATGGTTTGGCAGTCGCCCTTATGAATAAACCTCGATCCTCTCCCGAGGTGGATTCATGTCATCTCACATTTAACACTTGGCTAATACTCTTTCATGATAAGATTTTGCTAGGAGAAAATAATCGGGTAATGTTTAGTGAGATTTTTTTGAAGGGTTTTATGGTAGTTTTTTCTGGTTTAATTTCTCTAAAATTTGGTAGAAATTTATTGAAAATAGAAGCTTGATAGGTAATCTTGGACAATAGAAGTGTTCTAAAGATTTTTTAGAGTGCTGAATCCATATATACAGTTAAAAAATCAATTTAAATAACATAAATCAATATTTTACCTCAAATTTTTTTACCAACACTTAAACTCCAAAAACTAGCACTAAAATCAGCTCCCATAATAATTTGAATGTCAAGACAAAACTATTTAATTTGTGTTATGCCAGAGTCATTTCCTTTTCATTGTTGTAGCAAGTGGTCCTTTCAGCGAGGCTCTCTCAGTGGTTTCTCTCTATATTTCTCGGATTCACATTCAATGGAGGCATGACAGGCTTTCAGAAGTCACATGGTTAGTTATGGTAGCGGGAGTTCTTAAGTTTGCATCAATTTTGGACTGAGTACTTGTTGTGCTGGAGAGTATGCACCTGGGCTTCAAATTGGCATAGGAATCGAAGGTGAAGGCTCATAACTCTCTACAGTCGGTTGTCAACTCTAAACTCGTTGGATAGGAATTGGAGGAGAAGGCTCATAACTCTCTACAGTTGGTTGTCAACTCTAAACTCGTTGGAGAGTATGCACCTCTCCTTCAAATCGAGATAGGAAGCAGAGGAGAAGGCTCATAACTCTCTACAATTGTTTGTCAACTCTAAAATCGTAATATTTGGAGGGAATTTAATGTACAAGGATTATGGAGTGAAATAATCCAAGGAAAATATCTCCAACACCAATGCTTGGAGGGTTGGGTTGTTGTTGTAGCTCCTTCCAAGCGTAGGTAGGAAATATGTCATTTGGAGCAGCTTGATGTTTGCCAAATTCTGGCTTTGTGGAAATCTGAAATGGCAAGCAGGTAACGGTGCTAAGATCCTAATTAGGCTGGTTGTGATCAAGGGTATGAGTGGAGACCATATCCTCTCGCTTCAAATCCTTTGTTCATTGCACCAGATGGAAATCTGACATATAACTAATATGAAGAATTGGCTCCTTGAGGAGCCCCTTTTTTCTTGGGAGTTGTTTACAGAGGTGGAGGAATTGTCCGGATGGCCAAAATTAGCCGCACTCCGCGCAAAAAAAATTAAGAAATCTTGCACCAGCATTGTTTGAATCATGTTTTTGATGATGAAAATGGATTCAACACCATCAAAAAAACTCTACAGCACCCAAAATATTGAAGTTTGATAGTATAACCTGGATTTACAAAAATCCCTGTCGGATTTTCTTAAAATCTTATCGGAATTTCCATGATTTTCAGAGAGAAAAAACAGTCTAGTTAGACTAGGGCCTTTCCTTCTTGGCCACACTCTTGGGAGTTGGGACTTAATGCCAATTTTGAATTTGAGTGGGAGTCATATAAACACAAACTATTTGAGGCGGGGATAGTATTAAATGACAGGCCTAATTCTCTTGGGTGTAGTCTAAAAAAATCCATAGAATGGACTGTGCACATTGCTTTGACGAATGGACTGTGCACATGTGGAAATGGGAAGCCCCCTTGAAAATTATAAGCTTTACTTGCTGGCGCTTTTTAACCTTATCCTGACCTGGAAGAATTTGAGGAAAAGGAGCCTTCAGGGTCTGAGTCACTGCCATTTCTGCCAATCTGCTTTTGAAGATGTTATTCACCTGATCTTGGTTTGTCCTTTTGATAAGGCCATCTGGGACCATGTGGCTGACTTATTGAATCTCCAGATTGACAGGGATTGGTCCTCCATTTTTTAGTTCCTATTGTTTTGGTCCTTGAATCAAAGACCCTATAGAGTGCTCCCCTTGTATGTTCTATGGGGACCTAGCGTTCTAGGAATGCCTTTTTCTTTGAGAACTGGTCCCCTGATTTCAATATGGAAGTGGTGCTCTGTCCAAATGTGGGATTCCCCTTTTCCCTAGCAGAATGTTTTTCAAACTCTTGATTAACTGGTCCATTCATAATTTAGGCTCCTTTGAGCTCTAAATATCCTAGTGATTTCTCTCTGGAAAGATTAGGTTTATGGAATTTTCACTTGAGCTTCAGAAAGGGATTGGCCCTTCTTTTTTTTTGTTTTCCTATGGTGTTCTTCGGCCTTACTCTGCTATACTCTGTTTTTTTTCTGTTTGTTTTAGCTTGTTGCAGTTTTGATTCCCCTTCTCTAGGGTGACATCTGCTCGTCTCTAAAATATGTAGCTTGTAATTTATTAATGAAGAATGTCTGTTTTTGTCATCTAAAAAAATTACTCCAAACTTAATCTGATACAAGCCATAATTGATCGGCTCCAGCGTGAGGTAAGGACAGAATTTGCAGTAATTCACTGCAAGCTAGCAGAAATAGGAGGATATTTTCGCTGCCAGACTACATTTTTCTCCTGAGGGTTATAGGACTGAAGATGAGCAGCAAGGAAACAAGCAAGGTCAAACCGATTCCGAGGCCACCCAGGTTAAAATGTTAGGAAGCTTGGCATCAATTTTTGGAGTCTCTTTTGTTAATTGTTTTTTTTTTTTTTTTTGTAAATTAGTGTATATATATATAGAGTGATATTAGGTAACTTTTAGGATTTTTAGTAAGCATTTTTTTAAAATTATTGGGAAAATAGGTCATAAGGTTAGATAGATGGCATGTATACAAGGCTTCAGAATGTAGGGTTTTGATGGAATTGGATGAACTTTGTAAGGGTTCTAGTAGGTAATCTAGATTTTTTTTTATAATAGAAATTTTATAAACAATGTAAATTAGTTTAAATATGTAAATTATTACAATGCATTAATTTAATGTAAGTTGGGAATGTAAAATATATTGTAATGTAATTAATGTTTTACTTAGTTTCATAAAGATGTTGTAATGTTTTGTAAACATTTTGATTCTTTAAAAATAAAATAAAAATAATGTTATGTTAAAATAGAAATAATTGTAAAATAAAATAATAAAAATAAAAAATCTATATTATTATTTTATCTTTATTAATTTTTTGTTTGGTAGTTAGGTAAACTTGACTTTTCTTGTGGTTTTTAGCTTTAGGTTTATGAGAACTCATGATATTCATTTGGAATGTAGTCTATTTTAAGGGAGAAATTAAACCATCCTAGATCCATCTATACATTCAAAGTTAAGATGGATCTAAAATGGTATATCTCATCTCATGTATAAAATAGTTTGGATCTTATTTATTTTATATATTATATTTTAAAAAATATTTGCCTTAAAATAAAATTAGATGGATAAATTGATCCTTAGCCACCCTCATCTCAATATGGTAGACATGTTGTAATGTTTACATAAAAATAAAAAATAAAATAAAATAATTAATATTTAATAATTATAATTATCAAAATATGTTGTAATGTTTAAATAAAAAGAAAAATAAAATAAAATAATTAATAATTAATAATTATAATTATCAAAATAACATTTTAACTAAGTCAAATTGCATAAAACTAAAAATAAAATAAAATGAAATGAAAAACATAAAATTAATAATTATAATTAATAATTAAACTAGACTCTTTTTTTTTGTTTGGTCTGTCAAGTTGTCTGTGATCTTTCAGGCTTGACCCGTGGCCTAAGAAGCCGCTACTCAGGGGCATCTAAGTCACCTGGGATCACACCCGGCCTAGGCTGCACCAGCCCTTTTACTGACTTTATTGACTAGAGTTTATGCATGGGGGCATAACCACCTCCCTTGAGGTTTGATCCAGGGTCACCTTGCTGAGGAGGCCCATCCTCAACAGGTTGTGCTAGCGGGACTTAACAATAATTAAACTAGACTTGATCCATCTTAACTCCAGATTTACGAAGAGTTGTTTTTTTTTGTACCCCTATTAGGGTAAGGAATTGAACCTGTGATGAGTGCTAGAAAAACTCACCTCATCACCATTTAACCAAGACCCCAAGGACACTACGGAAGAGATGTTGTAATGCCCTACTATGTTATGTAAACATTTTGACTGAGTAAAATAAAATAAAATTTTTAGCTATTTAAAATAAAATTATAACAGACTAATGTACCCTAGTATGGAAGAGATATTGTAATTCCCTACTATGTTATGTAAACTCTTTGACTAGGGAAAATAAAATAAAATATTTAACTATTTAAAATTAATAATTCTAAAATTATAACAACTTAATGCTTATTATAATGGTAGTTTAGGTAAAATTGAGGTTATAGATTCAATTTACCGTTAGTTTTTTGAATTCTCTTTCTTTTTCTCTCTCTATATATAGCTTAGTTCCATGTTAACTCTAAATCTATCTAAAATTAAGAGGGATTAAATCTCGTGTAAATATGTTTTCAAGTTTTGCATTCGAAAAAGAGGTTTATACTTTGAGAGATTTTATTCAAATCTCGTGTAAATATTTTTTCAAGTTTTACATTAAAAAAAAAAATTATACTATGAGAAATTTAATCTCTCTCAATTATACTATGAGAAATTATAAAGAAGTTTCTACACCAATATTGTAACTCTATTGCACTAATGTTGAATTTTCTAATATCTATAAATTATATTTTAATGATGATTTTATTGATATTTAATATTAGTAAAATCAAAACTCCGTTGCTGGTTCAATAAATAAAAAATATAAAAAGTAAGAACAACAAATTTTAAGATTGTATGATTAGGACCATTTAAACAATGTTGATATTTATCCCGAAATGTTAAAAATATATACCAAATTTGTTGTGCTCGACCTAAACTTCAAATATTGCATTAAATATGAGCAATTGTTCTCCATATGAAGAAGGGTTAAGGTCTTGCGTGTGTGGTGTATCTTATTCTATGGAGGAAACTTTGCAAGACCAACGAGAACATGAGGTTGAACCCATCTTTGCAAGCGCCTTTGATTATGAAGTTCTAGGTTGAAGTAATATACATTCAATCCCATAATAAATGATATTTTGGAAAACCAGAGTATTATTTATTTAATAAGTAAAATGCTTAAATTTATTTTATTTTTATATGTAATATTTTAATAATGTGGAAAAAAGGTATGGATGATAAATTTTATAGATTTTAATTATTATAATATTATTGAATTTTACATAGTTTAGAAAAGAGTAAATGTTTCCAATGATGTTTGAAGTGTTCATTTGAACATTTCACTTCTTCATCATACAATCTTTTTTTCTAGAGATCGCTTCTACAACAAAAGTAATTGTTATGAGCATTCAATTTTTACATATGACGTTTATTGTGTTGAGTTTTGTGATTGATGAGAAAAAAATTATAAAAAATTAATAAAAAAATAATTTTTTATTATTTTTATTTTATTTTATTTTATTTATTTGAATAATTATATAAATTAAAAGTAAATATAAATAAATATAATAAATGCTATAATTTAAGTTAATTGGCTGTAATTTGGGTAGTTGAGATAAATGTTATTCAATTGCCATATATTACATATTCAACTTACAATAAATGTATTTTTATTTAATTAAATAATATTTAGGTTAAAGTTTTGCTTTAGGTTTTTTTTGCACATTATAGGGTTTTTTTTGCATAGGCATCTATGCTTGGATCTTAGCTAGTTTGTTTTGGGAGTTCATAATGAGTTTGGATCTACTTGTTTTCCCTATTAATCTCTTCATATTTGACATATTTTTCATAGAGCAACTGGATGAAACAAGGTTTTTGGGTTCACAACAAACCCTCCACTAGGTGCATCATGGCAAGCTATAAATCGAGGGCATTTCTTGCTAAAGTTAGTGCAGGTTCCAAAATACAAGGTTAAATCTAGTAATATTGGAGAATATATCCAATATATGCAGGATTGTGCTTTGATATTAATATTAATTGGATTATGTTCCTATGAAAATGATTTGATTGGATGGATCCAAAATAAATGGAACCCCAAGGTCAAATAGAATTGGAGTTAGGGCCAAGGGTTTTTTAACGATCAATTTCTCTAGATTATAATATAGATCAATGGTTTTTGAAGGAGGGTTGTATTTTTTCAACAATGCAATTCTCTTCATGATTTTCTAAAAGGAGCAGTGTTATATAAAGGAGGATTTCCTTTCAGCCTCGATATGCATCTATCACTTTTCTCTCCCCAAAGAAACCCTTAAAGGATTTGGTAATTCCATTGACAACTTTCTCAAATTACCGAAGGCTATGAGTAGGGAGGTACACTTCATATGCTCAGATTTGTGTTTATATGAATATCTCCTAGCCTATGCCAACCTCCATAGATATTTACTATCAAGATAGTGTTTGGAAGTAGTCTATAGAATATGATCATAAATGCATGCATCTTATTAGGGACAGTTTGATGAATACCAAGGAAGCATTTGAAGAAATATCTTCTTTGGAAGATCCAATTGATTCAAGAAATTTCCCCCAAAGAAGAAAAAATTTGAGTCCCTGAGGTACCTCGAATCCTGACTAGATCCCTAGATTTGAAAATAGGTTTGAGATACTCTCCTTTCCAAATTATTCTCCAGAGAAAGTTAACATTTAATCAAGTATGCAATCAACATAAGGTAAGTCCGAAAACCCTACAAAGGTGGTTCAAAAGTCTCTTGAAGAGCACCAACAAAGGCCATTATCACAAAAGATATGGTTAGCTCCCATTCAGAAGATGTTGAAGCAAACACCCTACTAGAAGATATGGATCTGGATGACCCATGATTGATTACCCTTGTGAAAGCATGATATGTAAAAGATGTGATGAACATGCCAACTCACGAGGCTAGAATTATGTATAAGGCATATCTTTGAAGTAACCAATTGGGCTTGAGTTCCTCAAAATCCAATCTCAGGGTTTAGATCCACTACAACAAAACATATCATTAGCACCGAAAATAACATAGAAAATAATTGTATTTGAGCCTGTGAATTAGGTTCAATGGGTGGAAAAAAACCTATTGCTACAACGCATCTTCACTTGGGCACTAAAAATAGTGTCAGAAATTGCGCCTGAAATAACACTGGGTTTAGCATTGATAATTGTTTCTTCCCTTGTTGTGTCCATTTGTACTTCTAGTTTTTCTCCCAATTGTGTTTCCTATTTTGCTTCTGGTATGGCATCAAAAATAACTTCTTTTTTGGCTTCCTAATTTACGCCAAGTTATTCTTCCATTATAATGTCGTTTTTTGCTTCGAGTTTTTCTTCCAATATGGCATCACTGGTTGCGTATAGCTTTTCTTCCATTATGACATATTATTTAACTTCTAATATGGGTTTCATTATAGTGTCTTTTGTTTCTTCTAATATTGTTTCCATTATTTCTTCTTGGTTTGATACCTAAATGTCTTCTTTATTGGTGTCTTAGGGAACACCAAGTTTGGCTTCTAATATTGCTTCCAGTATTACTTCTTTGTTTGCTACCTTAATTTATTCTATTTTTGCTTCTTAGGTAATTCCAAGTCTCGTTTCTTGTATTACTTCCATTATTACCTCTTTAATTTCTACCTAAATTTCCTCTTAGGTAAGGCCAAGTTTTGCTTCCAAGATTGATCATGGTGTGCTTTCAATTTGGTGTCCATTGTTGCTTTGTTTATTGCTTCTAGAATTTCTTTCTTATTAGCCTCATGGTTTGTTTTATGTTAAGAAACCAATTTAGCTTCCTATTTAGAGCCAGTAATAGGTCCGAGTATGGATTTCAATTTATTGTCGACTTTTATTTCCATTTTAGAGCCACTTTCTCTTTCCATTTTAACCACTCATGATGTTTCCTCTATAATTTATATCTATTAATTTAATATAATTTTTTTTCAATTAAATTAGGTAAGTATATCATGCCTATTTAATAACTTATATGATTATAGAGTAATTCACATTGCATTTGAAATATTGTATAGCATACCATTTATCAGGAATTTTTAGGGAAATGGACATTCATACGAACTAACATCAATTTTTTTAAACTATAACTAAATTTTTTATATTATTAATAAACAAAATTTTTGGTCGTAACTAGCTACACATAATGCAAACCTAGATTCACATCATAGATATTTCCAAAGTATATCTCTTTTAGGTTTCTTATAGTTACAGACCACACCACAACATTGGAATAACATAACAAGATATTTCTTTTAACTATAACCTATATTTTTATATTATTAATAAACAAAATTGTTGGTTCACCACTACACTAAGGCATTTTAAGACATTTATTTACGACAAAATAAATCTTTGTCTTAAAAAGTCACTTTTTATTTTAGTTATTTTACATTAAAATTTAATATCAATTGAATTGTCTTAAATATAAAATTTAAGACAAAATTAGTGTGAGACAAAAATAGTTTGAGACAAAACTTTATATTTAAGAAAAAAACAATTTGAGACAAATATTTTAAGACACAACTTTATATTTAAGACAAAAACAATTTGAGACAAAAATATTTTAAGACAAAAGTAGTTTGCATACAAAAATATTTTAAGACAAAACTTTATATTTAAGAAAAAAATAGTTTGAGACAAAAATATTTTAATATAAAACTTTATATTTAAGACAATGGCAACTTAAGACAATGACAATTAAGACGAAACCCATTTAAGACAATTAGCAATTAAGACAAAACCATTAGCAATACTTCATAACAAGGTGATTGTCAAATGAATTACATTCCATGAACTAAAATTGTTCATTTTTTTAAATATGTGAAAAAATTTAAATTAATTCATCTAAACTTTGATATAAATTTGCAAGAAATTAAATACAATATAACAATAATTTGTTTTTCTCAATTGATATATATATATATATATATATATATATATATATATATATATATATATATATATATATATATATATATATATAAAGAAATAAAATAAAAAATACAAATTCATCCAAATATGGATTTTAAACTTTCATTCTTTTGACTTAAATTCCATGAGTGGATAGTGGATGATTATATTTTTAATTTTTGAAAATAGATATTCAAACCACATGAAATTTGATCATGTCAATTTTATTTCTTTTATATTCTATTTTTCCTTTTTCATGAAACCACATTCTAAAAATATAATAAATAAATAGATAAAAAAAAATATTATTTTTTGGTTGGCCACTCAAGGGGATTTAGCTTTGAATCTCATGTTTTAACATAATACTTCATAACAAGGTGATTGTCAAATGAGTTACATTCCATGAACTAAAATTGTTTATTTTTTTAAATATGTGAAATTTTTTAAATTACTTCAACTAAACTTTGATATAAATTTGCATGAAATTAAATACAATATATATATATATATTCTTAATTGTTTTATATATATATATTTTTTCCAAAGAAAAAATCGGCAACTTTCTATTAAAATTAATGAAAGTTACAACTTTGCAGATGCATTTAAGCATTTCGAGACGCCCTATGGGCCCGTGTTCATATGCACACTAGTCACTATAGCTAGGCTACCAAAAATAAACTTTAAACAAGCCCGTAGGGCTAGGCTTGTCACGCTTTCCCTTTGTCATGAGTGGCAAGCAAAATAAAATACATGGGGAGAAAATTAAGTTTTTCTCGCCTTCTTCTTTTCGACCTTCCTCCAAGCACCTTGTGATGGCATGGTAGTGATAAGGGCTAGCTGGTTTTCTTCAGTGTTTGTACCATTTTCCTCATATGAATCTGAATTGTCTGAAATGTGTTGTCTTTTGTTACCCCCGGGGTCTGTTGTCACTTGTTCTTTTGCCAACTAGGCCGAGGGGGTGATGTCGAAGGGGTCTTGCATCTCTTGTTCTTTTGACTCTATATATGTGGTTGTTTGTTGATGTTTTTTTGGTTTGAGAACATCTTCTTCTTCTTCTTTTTCCTCCTCCTCTTCTGGCTCGCTTGTGGGAAATTTCCACCCTTTCAGATTTTTCACTGTCTTATTTTTTTCTTGTTGTCTCTTTTTGCTTCCGAACATGTATTTTGAAAATGGTCGGTGTTTCTACAGATTCTACACCTGAATGAAGTATTTTCAAAGTCAATATGTTGTATCCATTTTTGCTATTTGTGTGTCAAATGTATGCATTCTGGCAGCCCTTCACTGAGGTCCACTTCCACAAAAATACGAGAAAAAGTGTAGATATGCTCCTCTAAGCGTTGTGTATCTATTTTGATGTATCACCCCAGAATATTCCCAATGCAAGTAAGAACACTTTCATTCCAAAAATGCAAGGGTAGATTGTAAAGCTGGACCCAGACTGGCATTCTGGACACTTCCATGGTGTTTGCATCAAAATCTGGGAACCAAGGTGTGATGAAGAGCCCAGTGGAGCCCCAGACCCATGGTCCCACCCTTAGAATGTTATCTTTGGCTTCCGAGGATGCAAACTTGACGATGAAAAACCGCTTTGAATAGAGGTGGGTTTCACAGTCCATAGTCTAGTTTGTGAAAATCTAATGGAACAGCTCCATTGGTTTTGGCCAGAAACTGTTGATTTTGCAGATAATCGCTTGTGCTTCATAAAAAATTCGGTTTTCATATACTTCTATAAGATCTATGTTCACTTCTGGTATAATAATCATTTTCTCAACAATGTAAGGTTTTGGAGCATTATCTGTTGTTTTCGCTGGAGTAGTGATTTTGAGTTTTCTCTTTAGAATATTCCTGTAGGAGGGCCCTTTCAGATTTTCATGTCTTGAGGTGGTAGTTCCTTTATCATTTCCTGAAGTTCTGTGTTGTTCAATGGCCTCTCTTCTCAATCTCAGATTGAGAATGATAGTGGAACTAGAGCATATGGAGTACTCATGTAAAGTGCAAAGTTCTTGTAGTGATCGTCCCCTGTAGATCAAAGATTGTAGTTGACTAGGATACCTGGTAATTTGACCAATTTTGAGTTTCAGATCTGCGACCTCTTCATGGTGTTGTGCCCAAATGAAAATATTGTTTCCCTTAGGGGGCTTGATGAAAATCTGAAAAAAATCATCACTTACCTCATTGTCATTGATGGTTGTAAGATCATCCCTGGGCTTCAACACTGGTTGCAGGGTTGGTGAGTGGATAAGCATCCAAACGCTGGAGAGGAACAATGCGGGAGGCAAAGCATCGCCGCCCCGTGTGAGAGACAGGGTAACCCCTGAAGCCAAATGAAGCAGTAAGTGCAAAATCCCTTGGAAACGAAATAGAGTATGCCACGCCTCATCCGCAGCCAAACCCAACGATTCATAAAGAGCCGAACTGTGGTGCTGGTTATGTGGATATTCACTCCTAATCCCAATAAAATTTGTGCTCCAGAATTTGATGATCCATTGCATCTGCAGTCTGTAGATTTATGGGGGAATTTCCTCTGTTAAGAGGCTGAGAGACTTGAGACGATGGTAATCAGCCATATCTGGTGCCAAGGAGCGGTGATACCAAACCTGAGCCATCGAATGATATAAAGGAAGCAGCCCGAGCCACCATTTGGTCCTATCATAGGCGAGAGAGGTCGTTGCCTTGTCTCCCTGATGTTCAAAGCCATAAACCCTAGCCGCCATTGTTGTTCGCCCTCCTCTCAAAAATCCTTCAGGGTGAATTGTTATATATATATATATATATCAAAACTATACCTAAAGAAATAAAATAAAAAAATACAAATTCATCCATATATGCATTTTAAACCTTCATTCTTTTCTTTCTACATGAAAAAAGAAAATTTTGATTCTTGTATATGTCTTATAGTCACATCTCAATTTTCTTTTCACTGTTGAAAAAATATATCAAAGAGATAAGTAACAATAATTTAATTATTTCTTATATAAAATTTTAGTATTTAATTATATTTATGAATGCATTATTAAGAAACCAAGTAATATTAGTAATTGATATCATTTCAAACTAGGGAATAACGATTATATGGTTTATATTCCTCACTTAATAGAGATATATGTAAACAAATTGTGAAGGAGGTTGAAAGAGTACTCTAGCATAAACTTTAATTTAACCTAAAGAGCCATTGTCAAGCCCCTATAGTCACCCATATCGGAGACTGACTTAGCGCACCCAGATGGCCCATCACTATAGGTTTTTGGTGCGTCTGACTCATTTCATCTCATCAATTTTCTTAATTTGAAACTATGTGATTATATACTACACCTCACTTTTTATATTTCACAATCATTAAAATTCATAAGTTTAACACTTATTGAAGTATGTAGATAATAATTCCATACAATTATGCCTTAACATAAACAAAATGAAAATGATATGAATGAAAGTAATCTTATATAATAAACAATCTAAGTGGCCTAACAGTTATCAAATATTCAAATGTGTTGTACAATCAAGTGAACTCTAGTCTCGTATAACAATTTAAATTATAAGAGCACACAATTCATACAAACCTATCATCAAATTTCCTATTTCATTTACAATCATCGATCACAACTTTGTCATAGATCAAAATGGTTTCACTTAATAGAAATAGAAAGTACTCTCGTATGCATGGAATATATGAAGAGTTAAACTAAGTGAAGGAAAGCAAGTTAAATCTAATTAAGTCTAATATTATAAGTCAAGCGATTCAAATTTAAAAAGGTAATGCCTTGTCAAGAAAAGCTAAGTGAAGGAAAATAAAAATGTCAATTTATGTTAAATTGAATTCCAAAAAGTTTAGTTAAAGCGTCAAGTCATAGTTTGCATGAAGAAAAGAAAGTTAGAGTTTGCATGATTCCATATTTAGAAATTTCAATGCTTGTATACTCATGGTTGGGTCATTGTAATGTGAAGTAAGAAGAGAGAATAACAACAATTCAGTGGATGTATATGAGAGAATAATTAATGAATATAACTTATTTATTCATGAAGCTTGTGTACTTATTTGTCTTGTGTTTGCATGTTTATCTTTGCATCTACATAACAAGTGGTATCAGAACAAGGTTTAGCAAGGTTTCAAAGCACCAAACAAGTTAATAAGGTCATGAGCTACTTCCACTAAGATCCTTGGTTATTATGAGTAGTATGCAAGTCAAAGTTTGCATCCATTGGTCCATAAGTAAAAACTAAAGGTCATTGAGAGTTTGCAAACCCAACTACTAAAATATTAGCATGAGTAGCCTATAGAGCCACCACCATATCAAGAGGAAAGAGCCAGCACCACTGACCAAAGAAGGAGTCTCCACTGTAAGTTGTAGCCATGAGCCTCCATATGAATATGCATAGAAGAGCTTAGCAAACTTGCTAGTAGTTGTTGGGATCCACCGTTAATGTGAAGGTTAAAATGTTTATTTTTAAAAATAATGAAGTGTATGTGATGCTAATTTCTAGAAGGCTAACAAAATAAGGAAAGAAGGTAGAATACAAAAAAAATACTACAACCATGGATGACAAAGTAACAATGAAGCAAACCGAGAAAAGAAATCGAGAGGAAGAGCCAAAGTATTTTGAAGATCTCATAGAGGTTCTCTCCACAGTCGAGGCATATAAAAGACAAGTAGACAAAATTTGAGGATGAACGGATCAGGATAAATCTGGTAACACTTCCAAAATTTACTAGTAAATTTTTTCTTTTTTAGGAACTATCAAAATGAAAAAAATTCTTCGATGTAAAGAATTGATCGAGTATCAGTCTACTAAACCATGTGATGAAGTATGTGATATCTTAGTATTGGATCTTATAAAACATGCATTGGATGATAAGTCCTTTTGTAAGGTAGCAAAAGATACATCTTCCTAGGAATCATAGAAGACATTGTAAGTAGAATTTGGTATAAAGGAAGTGACATAAAGCAAAAAATTATGTTACAGTTTGTTGAAGAATCAATAGAAAGTTAACTATAGTTCTGAGATTAAATGAGAAATATTCTAGGAGGAAAACGGAGCTTGGAGAATCCCACTCAAATGTGGATTATGGTCATAAAGACTATAAAAGTGAAACCCATCATGCAGACATGCATATGGATGAAGAAGACACACAAAACATTGCAGAGTGAGAAGTGAAGCCCCTACGTGTGAGGTAGAGTAAGAACATATAAATTCTTGAGAACCCTAATGTAACATGGACACTAAAGATGATGACGAATCCCATTCTGTTGAGACACATATGGATGGTGACTGAAAAGTGAGTAGTGAATTGGTGAATCCAACAGTAATCCTTGTTGATGATGGTGTAGCTTCCAATAAAGAAGTTAATAACATGTGTGATCTAGTTGGTATGATTGTAGTTTATGATGGCCTCTTTGCATTAGAGTTTGAAGCATTTAAGTTTGAAAATAACAAAGAAAATTTTTCATATGAAGTAATGGTTTGTAGAGCTGAATGTGCATCTCTCATGAATCCAACAACAAATGATGAATTTGGTGAAGTTGAAATTATTAGTGATCACATGCATGCTCAAATATATTACCACAAAGTGGATGAAAATTATGTTGATGAAATTTGTGGTCTCTTTTTCAAAACAAGGATTGATTGTGGAAATATGGAAATTGCCATGTTTGATGAAGAATTGAAGGTTGAAGCTACCACTGTAGCAGCAAGTTGTAACAACCCTAGTCAAAAATCCATGTAAAGGTTAATAAAGGTAAAATAATACCTTGTTCATGGGACACATATTCCAAGTTGAAGGTTGCACAAAAACATCCTAGTGGATGTTCATTTTAGTTTATTAATGGTTATGGAAATTGGCAAAGGAAATGGAAAAGGCTTTGGAAAGGCATAAGGCATTTATTGGCATTTTATTTATCAAAATAATGGAAAACAAGAGAAAAGGGAGGTGAAAGGTCACAAGTTGCATGTGAGGAGGAAAATGAAGGAAAATAATGGGAAAATGAAGAAATTATAGGCCTCATTGATAAAAAAACTGATGAGGATCAGTTGGTAGCTTTTGCATAAATTTTTTCAGTTCAGTTTTTGGAGCTCTCATTCTATTCTTTCTCTCATACTCTTGGACTCTTTGAGTTTTCTTAGAGCACTCTTGGAGGATTGTGGCATACTTTGGATTTGGAGCAAGAAGGAAAAGGAAAAGCAAGAAAGCGCAAGAGGACAACAAGATCGATAACTATAGCTGGTTTTGCTTGTAGGTAATTAGTTTCATGTATGGTTCTCTTACTAGTTTTGGCATGCATGGAATATACATGTGGTTATTTGGTTATGATTGGTCAATGGCATGGGGGATTGCATGGATTGACAGTGGTTTTGCCTAACCTTGCTATTTCTTGGATAGCCGTGTTGTTGTGGGTTTTACTTTTGTTTTCTGGTTGGTTTTCTTAGGCCTTTGGTTGTGGGTTGAGTTATTAGTTCTTAGAAGCCTTGGTTGGACAAATTATCAGGAAGCCCTTGGTGGGTTGAGTTACTAGTTCTGGAAGCCCTGGTTGGAAAATGCTCTGGAAGCCCGACAACAACTGTGTGTTGAGTACTAGTCTTGGAAACCCTAGTTGGAACAAACGCGTTGGAGCCCTGGACAACTTGGTTAGAGACCAATATGGTGATGGTTAGTGATGTTCGACCGTGAAGTGGAATCACTGATTGAGGGTTGAGGTGGTTTGGCCTTTGGAATCCTTGGTTTGGTTTTGATTGATTTGTTCTATGAGATCACACATCCATGCTTGGAATATGGCATGAGGGTGGCTAGATGAAAGAAAGATTTGGTTTATCCTAGCTTATGGTCGGGTGGTTCATGGAAGTCCCATACCTAGTCAGCCTATGCAATCATCAATGGGATCTCTTTATCCTTGGTATTTTATGGGTAAATATACTTGTTTATATGTGGCATATATCATTGTTATATCCTTGACATTTCTGTTGGTTATGATTGAGTTTTACGAAAATGATAATGAATGGCTCTCATCCCATTTTGGTTAATCACTGAATTTACAATGACTATATGGCTTAATAGATGGTAATGCAATTATTATGATGAGGCATCAATGCTTCTTAGTGATTCCCAGATAATTGTGAGACCCTTGTGCTCACATCTATTGTTTTAACCTTTAGAATGTATATTTGTGACATGTTTGACAAAATGGTTGTCATGGCTAGTAGGGGTCCACTCAATTCCTTTTTCAAGTATTTAAATTTTTATCATTATTTGGATGTTACTTTAATTTCTGGAAGTTTCATGGAGTTTTGGGCAGTAGCATGAGTCTTGGATATGAAAAAGTGGCTCAAAATCCGGAGTCGTTGGCACAAAACTACCTAGAAAAGTCCCTCGTCACAGGCATGCATTGTTGTGGGAGTGACTGGAGGTTATAAGTTGCAAGCATGCCCATTTCAAGGGAGAGATAAAGGCTTTGATGAAGAAAAATGCCAGTTTTTCTCAAGGGTTGGTCACCTGGATGGGTTGGATGGCTCCTGGGGGTTCTGTTGCAAGTGGAGAAGGTCCGGTTGGTTGTTTTCCGTCGGTTCCACTTCATTAAATGATATATAGGGATTTGAATAATATCATAGTAACTATTCATCACATGTTTTCCTCGGTTGGCCAGTTACTTGGGTAGATGTGGGAAGAGGGTGTTATAGAGTGGTATCATAAAATAGTTCTGTTCTCCTTGGGTGATGTCTGGTTTCTGTTCCCCTTAGATGAATGTGTTGTAGTACGTACACGTTGGTTGCATATAGGTCCTTGTGCTTGTGATCTATGTGCTTGTTGTGTATGCATGGCATTGGTCATGATTGTAGTGGTGCCGCCATGTGAAATTTGATGGTGTCGTTGTTGAATGTATTTTTTGTGACTTTATGCTGGTCGTGCATTGGTTATGTGTATCAGTGTTTGTATGTTGTTATGCATACTTTGACTAGATGATGGTTGTTGTGCATGAAGTCATGGTATGTGGTCAACATAGTCATGCATTGATAACTGGATAATGGATGAAAGGATGTTTATATGTTTATCTAATTATGTTATATCTATATATCTATATCTATATCTATATATATATATATATATATATATATATATAACATAATTGAATAAACATATGAGAAACAATCACTCATCCATTATCCGATTATCAATTCCTTGATATGTTGTTCACATACCATGTTTCATGCCTGTGTCATCATAGTCCGTATGCATAACAACATACAAACACTGATACACACACAGATATATATATGTATTGCGCTAATCTGGTCAGTATTGAAGACGAGATATCCTCTCCTAGCTATACTAAGGTATGCTAGTTTGTTTATATGACATTATATACCTTCCTGGAAAAAGAGATCAAATATGACTAACAAGATGGTAGACTACAAAGATTCTCCCTATGAATCAGATGAGTAGCGTGGTGTTGGGAACTCTTCTGACTTAGCAGACACATTGAGGAGTTTGAAGGAGGAAATAAGGATTTGCAAAGCAGATAATGACAAAATCATGCAGGCATAGGAGGATATGACTACTGGGGCCTGTGGAAGTAGACCCCATAGTGGGCACAATTCAGATAGAGATGAAAGGAGCAAGGATGTCAAGTAATTGGATACTCTAGAAAGGAGGGGTGATGGACACATGTACTATTCTCATTCTGGTTCTCATAGATATCATGGTCATCAATGTTATCATCCTTACAGGAGGAGTGATAGGGTATATTTTCCAGATGAGTTCAATAAAGAAAAGAGACCTACATTCGATGGGGAAATGAAGAAAACATAGGATGCAGAATCATGGTTGATTGGAATGAAGAAGCACATGGAGAGTTTTGGTTAGCGCAGTTGGATGTAGGTACAAAGAAGCGAGTTCATCATTAGGTAAGAGCTTATGAATTTGATTTGAATGGTATGTCTACATCGACACATTTTAATGTATTGTCATTGGGTTCGTAAAACATGCTTTTAGGTATGGATTGGTTGTATCTCCATAGGACCAAAGTGGATTGCTATGAAAAAGCTATTGAGTGCTTGGATGACAATGGAGAACAGATATTCTTGCAAGGTAAGAAGAAGGAAACATCAATTAGAATGGTGAGAAATATGCAGATGAAGTGTAGTTGCAGTAAC
Source organism: Pinus albicaulis (assembly GCA_034641835.2). Lineage (NCBI taxonomy): Eukaryota > Viridiplantae > Streptophyta > Pinopsida > Pinales > Pinaceae > Pinus > Pinus albicaulis. The sequence continues at coordinate 253,429,508 of CM076584.1, read as the reverse complement.
AAGTGTGTGTTATTTGCAGCACATATTTCTAGCGACAAAGATAAGGAAGTAGAGGATGTAGATACATTGAGCAAGTAACCAGTTTTACAACAGTTTCAAGATGCATTTACTGTAGATATTTCAAGAGGATTTGACTTGGAGTTAATCTGAGAGACTATTCAGGAAGAAGTATCTATCGAAGAGGTACTATGGTGACAAGGAAAAGAGTTTTAAGAGCTAAATATGGATTCTATTATCGACGGGGAGTAAACTAGCAGATTTCTAGAGTTGTTGAGATATGTGCCTTACCTCAAGGAGGAGAAGGCCAAGATTCAACGTTTCATCAATGGGTTGTTGATAAAATTCAAAGACATGATTGAGTTTGATGAGCCTAAGTCATTGGAGGAGGCCATTCGGAAGCTAAAGCATTGTTATGAGAAATCAAAGCGTAGATCTGAGAGTAAACATGACATGGAATAATCTTTGGATGAAAAGGTTCATTATGGGTGGTATGTTTTTTATCCCTTCAACTCATTGGATTCTTTGTCTGTTCATGGTATTTTTTTTTCTCAACTTAGAATCCCTAAATTTCCCTAAAATGTCATGACAATGTAACTTTTGGAGGCATTTTTGGACAACTCCCAATCCCAAAAAAATGTCATTAGAATAAAAATTTTAGAAGCTATTGTTAAATGATTGCCTCCAAATGTTCAATTCTCATGAATTTTGGGGGAACCCGTTATCCTTTCTCCCAAAACATAGGTGCTCCAACACTAATCTTCTTGGGCATATTATTATTTTTCTCACTAACCACTCCAAATACAACCTCTAAGCACTAGTAGGGTCCAAGGAAAAGAGCTACAAGGTCCCAAAATACGATCTAAATTTTACGGACAATCACATTTCCCCCAAATATCCTCTACGTATTTTCCTTGGTGTATTGGATTTTGAATAAACTTATGAAGAAATGCATTCCCAATCCAAAATTTGTTGGTGAGTGATAGAGAGATAATTACCCCATAAATGAAGTCCTTTGAGATGAGATGATTGGGAGGCTGATTTGATATATCTTCCCAAGCCTTCTGCAGCCATGAAGAAGAGAAAGGGAGACAATATGGGATCTCATTGCCTAATAATTATAGATGGATTAAAGGTTTTGGAAGGGGATCCATTGATCATGATCGAAAATACCGTCGAAGAAATGAGGGAGGAGACACAACTGATCGATATGGAATCGAAACCATAAGCCTTCAAGATACTGTGGAGGTAGGACCAAATAAGGGGATCATAGGATTTGGTTAAGTCTACCTTGATCAACATACCAAGAATTTTAAGTTTTTTAAGAGAGAGGGAAACTTCTCGGGAAGTGATGATTCCATCCAAAATTTGGCAGCCTTCAACAAAACTAGTTTGTTTTGGAGATCTAAGACTGGGACAAAGAGGTTTTATCCTTTTCAGCATAATGGTGGACATAATTTTATAAATGAAATTACAAAGGGAAATATGGATAATTTTATAAATTACATTACAACCATTTACATACCAATTCTCATTCTGAACACGAATATTCTCATTTGGCGTGTAGACATTCTCATTTGGAGCATAGAAATTTTCATTTAGGACACACACATTCTCATTTGGAGCATATCCATTCTCATTTGGGACTTACAATGCTTAAGAAAGTTGCCTTATCAATGTGAATCACAAAAAATCTAAATCTCCAACATCTACAATCTAAAGGAGACAATCCCAAACAATGCTCTTAGAAAAAGGTCAATCACAGGCTCTTTATTCTGCAGGCATGAGCTCTTTGCATATCATCCCATTTTATAATGTATTTAAGAACCACCACTCCCTCCACTAAGAACCACCACTCCCTCCACTATCCAATTTGTCTTCACTATTTCCTTGCTCTACATGGCAAAATAATAAGCCAACAATTTCCTCAACACCCAAAGAATTAAATAAGGATTTGTATAAATTATGTGGCCATTTATCTATATACCTGTGTATTTTTCCATATAGTTGGGTTGATCCTTACCATTTATTTCCTGACTGTAGTGTGCCATGCTATAGTAGTTTCTACAACTCTCAAGCAAGAGAGATATATAACCCTTCCTGCCTCGCATGATGTGTTAAGCACCATAAACCCCTTCTTAAACCATCAGGTCATGTATTTACTTCTCTAGTCAAAGCTCTCAATGGTCCAACAATTTATTCTTCTTTTTTTTTCGAGCGTATCCAGTCCTAGATTTTTTTTTAGGTTGGTGATGGTAACTCAAACCATTACTCTTGGAAATTTCCTCTCCTTTGTGGTCTTATTTCTTATGTTGATTAAATGTTGTTATGATGGATAGGGTGTTAAATTAGTAAAGTTATGATTTCCTTATAATATTATATGTTTATGCATATTATTCAATATTATAACACCATTTTTTTGGAAATAACACTTTAATTATATGATGGATTGGCATGATTACAAAGAGAAATTAAATTATATTTATAGATATTATTGATTGAAATGAGTTTTGAATCTATTTTCAATTGGCACAAAGAATTTATGCATAGTTATCTAAAATGTAATTTATAGTAGTGTAGAGATCAAGAATATCAATCACCATTTCAAGCATAAATTTTATGTATGAATTGGAAATGAAGTGATTCAAATGGTAATCTAGATTTCAAGGGGCATCAAACCCATAAATTTTTTTAAAAGTACCTTCTTTTGGTCCCTCAACTTAGAATTGTTTTGATTATCACATCATACCTTGCATTTGAATGCTAAATCTTGGCATGGAACGAAATAAGAATCCATATATTACAAATATCAAAATTTCCACAATATCCCACGTGTATGGTGGTTTAGTTAAATGGAAAGTTGTTTAGATATCCAACTATCTACACATTCCCACATGTTGCTAGGGGTTATTAAGATAAACCATCTTGCATGTTGCCATTAGGATCGGGTATCCTCTATTTTCCATCTGTTCAATATGTTGTGTCATATTCCACATAGTAGAGTGCCAAAATATAAATCAATGTTAGTTTTCCTTGGAAACAAAAATACCTTTTTAAATGGAAACAATAAAGAAATAAAATATACTTTGTAATTCTTACATCTGAATCATGGAATACTATAATTGAAGATTTATTTATTTATCGATATTATCAACAATGTGGGTATACCTAAGCTATTTTTCTTGGACTAATGTTTCAGACAATCCTCAAATGAAATAGAAAAATATGGCCCATTTGAAATGACTAGATCTCGAAGCAGAATAAGAAGGATAGTCACAGTCACTTTCACAACAGTCTTCTCCTTCTCAATCCAATAAAGAGCAAACAGTTTAGAAAAAAACATCTCCATGTAATCTTCCCAACTCCACTGCTAGGTCTCCTCCACAACCCCTTGGCATTTTTGTTCAATAAAACTAGAATCATCAGCAAAGACAACAATGCAACATTAAACATCAAATGCCTCATCAACAACATCAAACACCAACCCCTCCTGATGTGTAATAAAATCAAAAGGCAAATAAGTTCTTTTGTTTTCATGTAGGTCTTCTAAGTCAGACAATGCCATTGCCTACACATAATGTCTCATAAACTCCAGCTCCCATGGATCCTTCTCTAATTGAACATGCCCCAAACAATATTTCCCAAGATTTCACTTCAAAAATTATTCTGAACTAAGACCAAGATATCAACATCTATCTAATAATCTACCACCAAGAATTGTAATTGTAGGAATGGTTGTAGTCCATAATCTTGTAAGTAAAATATGCTTTATTAAATTCCCATGCAAAAAATGCTTTGAAGGTTTACTTTATTTATATGACAAGAATAGTCATACAAGTATTGTTGTTTTGACCATTTTACATGTAGGAAGGGGTTAAAGTTCATGATAGCGTCGATGGAGTTTTTGACTCTGGATATCTCATTATTGCCAGTTAATGGTCAATTTTTTGGAGGTGTTTTATTTAGTCCAGTAAGCATTTGGTTCTCATCTTCTTCTTTATACTTCTTTGTATGCCTATCCCTTGAAATTTTGGATTTTTTTACTTGATCATTTATGTAATGACCCTGGTCATGTGGTAAACAATTACATATTGTGTTAAGGGTCTCAATGATGGCAGATTTAGACATATAATATAAATATTACCATAGTCATCTCAAATCAGTATGATATTATATATATATATATATATATATATTTTATGTTTGGAAATACATATTCAAATTACATTCGCATAATTATAATAAATATACTAGAAATAATACATACACTATATCAATAAATAAATGAATACATGAAATCTAAATAAAACCTTAACCACTAACATAAATTAATAAATTAAATCTAAATAAGACGCTTAAACATAATGGCCATTCCTTAAAGGACCACATACAAACCTTTAAACCTTTAAATACATTGGGTAGGACCTCAACAACAATAACCTAAAGTTGAACTATACTAAATATTCAAAGTTGAAATATACATAATTGATATATATATTATAAGGTATAATGGATTTCAGTGATGGAGAGGGGAATTAAACATCGAGACCTTGTAAACTTGGGGTGCGAAGGGAAAGGACTGAATGCAACCATCAACGACTGACAGATAGTTTGCAATAGTGAAAAATATTTGTTTTTCCCTCCACACACACCTTTCCCACTTGGGAGGATGATCCAAAATATTTTGTTTGAGATGTATAAAAGAATTAACATGTGAAAATTGTAGCTTTTAAAAACAAGAAACTTTAAAGGCATAAGCGGAAAAAGAGAGAAGCAATTAACATCATGCACGAAGACACAAGAGTTGATATCGGAGTTCGTCCAGGAGGGACTACGTCTCCGGGGCCTGCTCTAATAGTGGGGAGGCCCTGCTTTCATTAAATGGCAAAATGAAAGTACAAGTACAAAATGAGGAATTACACCCTTATACCTGCCCAATCTGGAAATGGCCAAAAATTGCAGACCTCTGCTGACAAAATGGGCAGCACCGTTGGATTTGTGGCGTCGAGTAGTGCTAAATCCATATAAAACTTGCCCCAATCGGACAAAGTGAAAATCTGGCCCCTCTGGAAAAATGGCTCAGATCATGGTTCCGCCCCCTCTGCACACTGTTCAAGGTTCCACTGCCTCGTTTTCCGTGCCCGCTCCTGTCCATCCTTGGGCGCACAAATGAATGAAGGTTTATATATTAAAACGAGGGTGGACTCTCCAAAGCAGCCCTTAGCCGAATTGGTTGAGGATCCGAAAAGTTTGGGCGGAGGTCGGGTGGTCAAATCCCGACCACGCCATAAAAAGTCAACTGTTTGGTTTTTGTTGAAACCACATTCCATTAAAAAACAGCGCTGAACCAATTTATATTTTAAAAACCGTTTGAAGTGATGTGGTGTGGGGGGCCGGACCCATATTGGGCGGCCCGCCCCATATAAAACCGTGCCATGTGTGTATGGTGGCGGTGGGGTTAACACCCCCTGCCCCATTTAATATGTGGCCATTGTTACCGTTGGCGGACTGCGGGGGTGGCGGGGTTGACCACCCTCCCCCCAACAACATTTGTTTTTTAATATAATATGAATACGCGGCATGGGGTGGCGGGGTTGGTGGCCCGCCACCCTTATTATATATATTTTTTGTTTTTTATTGTTATTAAAACAAATTGTTGCTTTTTAAACCTTCGAATTTTGGGCCGAAGGAGTGCATTTAACGGTCCCACAAATTCGCCTGGAATCTGGCCAGGTTGGTCGGAATCCGGTGGCCGGGTTTCAGCAAAATTGTTGCCTCCTTAGTCTGCCACATCACCAAGTCAACCTCTGAACTTTGACTGCTCCTAACTCCTTCATACGGACTCGGAATTGAGTGCCGTCTGCGCCGTTGGATTCAGAATTTCGAGATCTACAACTTGAACTTGGTTCGAAGGATTTTCGAACACTTTGATTTTTGAGCCTTGTACTCAAGCCATTTGTACCTGTACCTGTTTAATCCACCTGGATCATTCCTCCACCTGGATCATTCCTCCCCACTAACGAGCTTTTGGACCCCAAAAGCCTCATCAATCAACAGGCAAGTGAGGGAATTTCTCCCTCACCTTCTCCTTTTCAAGCCATTTGGCTTTACTTGGGTGCATCCCTTTGAAACCAACACGGAGATACTCCACATCTCCTCGTCGCAAAGTCCTGGTCCTTCGATTGAGAATGATGTCCTCTGGCAGTTCATCGAGATATTCTGGTGCAAAGTCATCCACTGTAGGAACTGATCCTACCTCCTCAGTGTCCATAATCAATGGGGGTTCATAAAGTTTTAGGTTTTCAACATTCACAACTGAGTACATCTGCATGTATACCGGCAAGTCGTGTCGGAAAGCATTATTCCCAATCTTCTCCAATATGGTAAAGGGACCATACCGGATTGGTCGCAATTTCTTACCTTCTCCCTTCATTCGATCCTTGCTGATGTGGAACCACACTTTGTCGCCAACTTGAAATTGATGGTCGACTCGGTGTTTATCATGTCGGGCCTTATATCGAGCCTGACTCTTCTCCAACTTCTCTGGCACTACTTGGTGAATTGTCTGAATCTGCTGAATGAACCGCTGTGCTTTATCCCTGTCATCACGCCCACTGGCATCTTCATCCCTTCCATAGATCATGTCGAAAGGGTCCTTTGGTAAGTAACCAAAGCATGTCTCAAAAGGTGAACGCTGTGTAGAGGAGTGCACTGCTCGGTTGTAAGCGTGCTGCACATATGGAAGGTGTTCATCCCACAACTTGGGATGTTTGCTGCAATAGCCCCGCAACAAGTGTACCACGGTACGATTAACAACCTCTGTCTGTCCGTCGGTTTGTCGATGGAATTCCGTGATTCTCTTCAACTTGGTATCCATCATGTGCCACAAGCTGGTCCAAAACTCTCCAAGGAAACGAGAGTCTCGATCTGACACAATCGACGTGGGCAACCCAAAGTGGACCCAAACATACTGAAAGAAAAGACAAGCAGTCTGCTCAGCAGTGACCTGCTTTTTACAAGGCATCAATATGCACATTTTGCTAAAGCGGTCAACAACAACATACAAATAGTCGTGACCCTTTCTTGACATAGGCAAACCCCCTACAAAATCCATCGACACACTTTCCCATGGACGACCCGGAATAGGGAGTGGTGTGTAGAGCCCGAGTTTTCTATTAGAGGGCTTTGAAACAGAACACATCACACACCCCTTTACAAAACGGGTTACAATGTTTTTCATATGGGGCCAAAAAAAAAACCTTTGCAAATGACATAAGGTCTTTTCAACACCAAAGTGACCAGACACAAGAGAGGTATGCGCCTCTCGAATTACATGTACCCTTTCTGCTGTGGGTATGCACAATTTACCAAGGTGATACAACAGCTTCCCCTGCAAATGATAGTTGTCCACCTGTGAACCATGAGTTAGTTTTTCATAAACTTCTTTAAAGTCATCATCGTTAGTGTACTGTTCAACATAACTTTCAAAAGATAATGACGCATTATGCAAAATAATAGAAGCAGCGATAGGAGGGTGAGAGAGCATGTCTGCTACTTTGTTACTAGTGCCCTTCTTATACTTTATTACCAGATGAAATTGCTGTAGGAACCCCATCCACCTGAAATGACGAGATTGTTGTAGCTTGGTCTGTGACTGAAGGTACTGCAAGGGCTGATGATCCGTATGGATGATGGTCTCCTTGCCGATCAGGTAGTGTTTCCACTTTTTCACACTTTGGACCAAGGCATACAATTTCTTGTCGTAAGTGGGGTAATTTATTACAGCCTGGGAGAACTTCTCCGAATGGTAACAAATCGGCTTCTTCTGCTGCAAAAGTACAGCTCCCATGGCATACCCACTGGCATCGGTTTCGATCTCAAAAGGCTGCTGGAGATCGGGTAAAGCTAGGACTGGTGCGGTGCTGATTTTCTCTTTCAGTGCTTCGAAGGCCTTCTGCTGTTTTCCTCCCCACTGAAAGGCTTGTTTGATACTTGTCAGAGTGTGTAAGGGTGATGCAATAATGGAGAAGTTGGAAATGAACCTCCTCCAGTACTGTACTGCACCTAAAAAACTACGAACCTCTGTTACATTGGTAGGCTTAGGCCAATTTACAATCACCTCGACTTTTGAGGGGTCTATTTTTAATTGACCATTACCGACAATATGACCAAGGTAAACCAAAGAGGTTTTCCCAAACTCACACTTTGACAACTTTACATACAATTGTTCTTTCTTTAAAACATCAAGCACTTTGATTACATGGCATACATGTTCCTTCCAAGTCCTATTAAATACAAGAATATCATCTAAATACACAAGGACAAACTCATCAATGAAAGGCCTAAAAAGATCATTCATGACCCTCATGAATGTGGCTGGAGCGTTGCAAAGTCCGAATGGCATCACCATCCATTCGAACAACCCCTGTTTGGTCTTGAAGGCGGTTTTCCACACATCCTGCTCTGCAATCCTGACCTGGTGATAACCACTACGCAAATCCAATTTGGTGAAATAAACAACATTTTTTAATTGATCTAATAAATCATCAATGCGAGGGAGAGGGTATCGATTTTTCACCGTGATTTTGTTTAGTGCCCGATAATCCATGCACATCCTCCATGTGCCATCTTTCTTGGGCACTAACACGATCGACGAGCCACAAGGAGAAGTACTTGGCCGAATGACCCCTTGGTTCAACAGTTCCTGTACCTGCTTTTTGATTTCCTCCATTTCGATGGATGACATCCTGTACATACCAATGTTTGGTAATGGAGCATCATGTTGCAAATGGATCTCATGTTGGATCCCTTGTTTTGGAGGCAAACCTTTGGGTTCCTGAAACAACTCACCATAGTTAGAAATAACATCACATAATTCCTGTTTATGAGCCGGATCACATCCCCGGAAAGCATCGGTTATTTCTTCATCCTTTGCTCTCACAACCATGAGAAAACACCCCTTGCTGGAATTCACTAGTCTCTTCATCTGTCCTGCACTTACAAGGCTGGCACTGACTTTGGTTTGATGAGCTCTTACAATGTATTCTACCCCATCTTTAGTGATTTGGTATTTATTTTCATGGCGAAAGAAAACTGCTTTCCTATCATAAAGATAGGGACTCCCCAACACAATGCCACATATATCCAATGGTATTACATCCAATTCTACTTCATCTACCAGCTTAGAAGCAATAACAAATTTTACCTTACACTGCTTGGTTACATTTAGTTTTACTTTATCATGTATCCATCCAAGCGGATAAGGTTTTGGATGAGGCTTAACTTCTAAGCCTAAATTTTTAACCAAGGATTCCGAAAGAAGGTTTGCTTGAGAGCCTGAATCAAATAGAGTTTCTACTTTTGCATGGTTTATAACAACTCTAATATGAAACAACTCAATTCTCTTACGTTCATTAGAAAGAGGCTCATTTGATGCACTAGTGCTTTCATGTGATTCAGAATCATGAAGAGAATGAGTACCTTTTGCCCCTGCTGCTGTGATCAATGCCTCATCGCCTGAGTCGGATCCAAGGTCCTGCTGTGCGGTTGCTACCGTCTTCTGCTTACCCTTTCCTCCAAATCTCTTCGGCTTCTTTTCTGGATAAATTTTCCAACAGTGATCGTCGTCATGGCCTTCCTTTTTGCAGTGAGTGCAATAAGGCTTTTCTCCTTCATCCTTCTTTGTTGACGCCGTCTTCTTTTCCTTTCCCTTTCCTTTCCCTTTGAATTTTCCATTTGAAGGTTTGGAAGGTGGTTTCTTCGAATGATCGTCCTTATCATTTCTGCCCCTCTTCTCAAGATGAATGGCCTTCACACTGGCCGAGTCAATGGTAGTAGGTTCAAACATTAACAACGAATGTCTAATGTAACTATGCAATGAACCAATGTACTTAGTTACAACTTCAGGAGAATCTAAAGAGATGCCCAAACTTAATGCCTGTTTTCGAAATTCTTCAGTAAAGGTTTGCACATTTTGTCCTTTACCTTGCCTTAGGTACTGCCACTCCATTAAGGCTTTCTGCTTGTAACCTAAGGGATAGAATTGATTTTTAATTGCAGTAATAAAATATGACCAGGAAGAAAGAAGGTTACCCAAGTTACTGCTGCTTCGAAGTTTGCTCTCCCACCAGATGAGAGCTGTGCCACTCAATCGAAGAGAAGCCAATTGGATTTTTGCCTCGTCCTCCATAATCTGCTGGATCCTGCAATAGAGTTCAAGCTGCCTAATCCAATTGTTAAGATTCTCAGCATTACTTTCACCATTATATACTGGTAGATCAAACTTAACATCTAACTTAAAGAAAGGCTTGTTAGATGCATTTCCAGAGTTTTTATTATGATGGTTAGAAGAGGAGGAAGGACTTTCATTTCCTGAAGGGGGTGGTTTTCCTCCACCATCTCCATGCGCTGAACCTTTCCCTTCTAAAGAATGATCTCCTGTTTTCTCTAACCTTTCAAGTCTAGAGAATAGTCTCTCTACTCGATCTTCCATGGTATAGAAAGTTTTGCGAAAATTGAGCTCCTCTTCATTCCGATCTTCGTCTCCCATGTTCCTTCTTTGACGTGCACGTCCTGCTTCGGGATCAAAAGCCTGTAGCGTCCCTTCGCCTCTTCTTAGCCTGCTTCTTGTTAGCATACAAACATGTAATTCACATCTACAAACACCCGCTCCGATACCACTTGATCCAAAATCTTTTGTTTGAGATGTATAAAAGAATTAACATGTGAAAATTGTAGCTTTCAAAACAAGAAAACTTCAAAGGCATAAGCGGAAAAAGAGAGAAGCAATTAACATCATGCATGAAGACACAAGAGTTGATATCGGAGTTCATCCAGGAGGGACTACGTCTCCAGGCCCTGCTCTAATAGTGGGGAGGGGTGGTACCGTTTCATTAAATGGATTAATGAAAGTACAAGTACAAAATGAGGAATTACAATTTATACCCGCCCAACTGAAATGGCCGAAAATTGGTGAGACCCGCCGACAAAATGCGCACCGTGGATTTGTGGCGCGAGTGCTGAATCCATATAAAACTTGCCCCAATCGGACAAAGTGAAAATCTGGCCCCTCTGGAGAAATGGCTCAGATCATGGTTCCGCCCCCTCCTGCACACTGCTCAAGGTTCCACTGCCTTGTTTTCCGTGCCCGCTCCTGTCTATCCTTGGGCGCACAAATGAATGAAGGTTTATATAATAAAAGGCTGGCGGACTTTCCAAAGTCACCCATAGCCGAATTGGTTGAGATCCGTATTTTTTGGGCGGAGGTCGGGTGGTCAAATCCCGACCACGCCATAAAAAGTCGACTGTTTGGTTTTTGTTGAAACCGCATTCCATTAAAAAACAGTGCTGAACCAATTTATATTTTAAAAACCGTTTGAAGTGATGTGGTGTGGGGGGCTGGACCCATATTGGGCGGCCCGCCCCATATAAAACCGTGCCATGTGTGTATGGTGGCGGTGGGGTTAACAACCCCTGCCCCATTTGGGGTGGCGGGGTTGACCACCCGCCCCCCAACAGCATTTTTTTTTTAATATAATATGAATACGCGGCATGGGGTGGCGGGGTTGGTGGCCCGCCACCCTTATTATATATATTTTTTGTTTTTTATTGTTATTAAAACAAATTGTTGCTTTTTAAACCTTCGAATTTTGGGCCGAAGGAGTGCATTTAACGGTCCCACAAATTCGCCCGGAATCTGGCCAGGTTGGTCGGAATCCAGTGGCCGGGTTTCAGCAAAATTGTTGCCTCCTTAGTCTGCCACATCACCAAGTCAACCTCTGAACTTTGACTGCTCCTAACTCCTTCATACGGACTCGGAATTGAGTGCCATCTGCGCCGTTGGATTCAGAATTTCGAGATCTACAACTTGAACTTGGTTCGAAGGATTTTCGAACACTTTGATTTCTGAGCCTTGTACTTAAGCCATTTGTACCTGTACCTGTGTAATCCACCTGGATCATTCCTCCACCTGGATCAGAGGAGGGAAAATGGGAGGCGGGAAAATGGCATGAAAGAGGGTGGCCAAAGGAAACTGTTTTCTAGTGACAAGTTAGGAGGGACAGGGGGGCATATGAGGTTGTTCTAGAAGGCAAGGTTTAACTAACCAGAAGGATGATGTGAGCAGAAGAATACATGGGGAACGTAGCAAAAGAGGGGAAAAAGGAGAGAGAACGCAGTGGGAATGGAGGGGAGAGGACATAATATAGGGAGGAATACTGAAGAGAAAGAAGCGAGAAGAAATCGAGGGAAAAATTAAAGCGTGTTGATGGCAAAGCTCAAGCCTGAACAACGGTGGGATAGCGCTGCAAAACTTGGAATGTTGTAGCACCAAGGTGAGTTAGATCCATTCTAGTTCTCGTTCGATATCTACCAGTTCATTGAAAATGAATAAAAAAACCAGGGTAAAGATCAAAAAAGGTGTATGGATTGATAAAGGTTACCATGCCTGCAATCTCAATTGCTTGTATTATTCTTACTGTTGCGAGTCCTATTTGTGGCACTGACATTTATGTGTCTACATAAGGAGGCTAGAACCCTTAATCTGTGTGTGTGGGGAATGATCCTTCAGCAATGCCAATGAGTGGATTTTTCTTTACATCCTAGTGTGCCACTGCTTGGATGGAATTATTCCCACTAGGGCAGAAATATCAAACCCTTTATTTGATAGAGAATGTCTAGGATCGTTTTATGTTTCATAATAGTGTGAAATTCATATCAGATAAGAAAAAATTGGAACATTTTTCAGGTTCCATAACAGAGTAATATAACTTTAAGCATGGCTATTGTTAGGTTATCTAGGGTTCTTAATTAAATAGTATGGTGGAAGTGTATTCTTTATCAAGTTTAATTACTATTTCTTATTGTAAGTCCCCTTCATAAAATGAAAAAGAAAGTGATAAGAAGAATGGCTCTGGGCTGTGGCCATGAAAATGAAGGGATTTTTGTTGGAGCTACAGGGCTTCTGGGTTTGGGCCAAGGGATACTCTCGTTTCCATCTTAGACAGGGGCACAGTTCAACAAATGAGTTTTTACTGTTTATTCGACAGGAGCATGTCTGGAACGTCTAGTTCCCTAATTTTTGGTTCAACTACAGTACCCAAATCTGCAATTTTTACGCCACGCTCGATAAGTCTCACCTTCATCCCTGCCTCTGTGCTCAGGGTGGATGCTACTAGCAATGGCAGAGTTATTATCGATTCTGGAACCTCCATGGCTTGTTTGGCCGAGTCTTCTTATACTGCAATAAGGGATGGTTTCAGGGCAGGGACTGGTAACCTGAAATATGCAGGTGGGTTTTCTCTGTTTGATACCTACTATGATTTATCAGGGCTGAAAACTGTGAAAGTCCCAACTGTGGTCTTTCATTTCCAATGTCGAGTCGATGCCTCTCTGCCTGCTACTAATTATATCACTCCCGTGGATAGTTCTGGCATTTTATGCTTTGCCTTTGTTGGAAACACTAGTGGGATCTCCATTGTTGGCAATATCCAGCAGCAAGGGTACTGTGTAGTGTTTGAAAATCTGAAAAATTGTGTAGGATTTAAAGCTGGTTCATGCTTAGTCCAAGAGAGCTCTATTTATTTGATTTTGAACTTTACTTGTATGTTCTGCCCAACTTAATATTCTTATATACCGCCCCCTGCTCAATCTCTCTCTGAATCGTTGGTCAACAATTTGAAATATATTCTCATGCTTGCAAGGCACTGAGGGATTGGGTTTTAGCTAGAGTAATTGGAGGGCGAGGAAATGAGGGAAAAATATATAATGATGTTGATTGGGTTACATAAATTGATGGAATAAAGTTGATGATAGATTATGTATTTAATCTTTGTGGGGGGAAATCATTTGGTGTAGAAGACAATACTATGTTGCTTGATAGTGTCTAGAGGCAGAGTAAATGGCTTTGTACCAAGTTAGAAAGGACTGGAAGAAACTCCAGAAATATGTCCATTGATGGCGGCTTTTATTCATAGTGTTGTACATATTCCATTAATTGTAACACACAAAATTAGGCATTGTTAGTATGGTTAATTTTTTATCCTTGCTTGTAACAGATTAGGAAAGCAAACCAATAATTTCACAGATTTTAAACTCACAACATATTTTTAGGGGATCCTATTCATTTACAGTTACATTCTTTGTTATAGGTTGTACCATTTCCTTCCTTGTAATATGGTCTACAAGTTTTTCTAAGGGTTTATCTTCCTTTACAGATATATTGTTTGTTATAGAGTGTACCATTTCCTGCCTCGTAAGATGGTCTACAAGTTATTATATGGGATCATTGAAACCTAAAGCTAGAAAACTGATATAGATTGATCAATAATGTCACAGAAATATAATTATACTTTTCTCAAAATTGATAATGAAAAGTTATACAGGGAAACTTTAATATTTATCCTTGTTTGAATTGTAAACATTGCTACTACAACCTACTATTAAAAATGAAAGAAACTAGTCAACCAAGAACGAGACAACAAAAGAGTTATACATACACTGTCAAGACTTAAGAGGATCACTCTCTCGAGAAAAAATCTTTGGCAAGCACAAATTTGCAGAGGATGTAGCTACAATTGGATCTGTAGTAATGTGTGGGATAGCTGGATGTCCACCTTTTCCTTCTATATCAACTTCAAAAATGCTTGACCCTGCCAAAATTAGCCCTGGGCTTTGAAGCTATAGTCCCAGTTGACTGAATAGGTGTAAAATGCATTTCAAATCTGGCTTCTGCATCTCTGAGTGCACCTTTACAAATCATGTGAGCAATACCTCCACCTCCTTCTTTGGCAGGTTGAAAAATAAGTCTTACAGTGCACTTCAAAAGTTCATGGTAAATCAAAGAAAGATTTACATTAGTGAAATGGGCAGTTGTATTACCCAAAAACCAATATGAAATAAAATAATACAAAACTACAACCAAATAGATTTAAAATATATTGAGGAATATAAAGCATGAGATTAATTAGGTCTAAGAAATGAATTACAGTAAATCTATGCCCATAATGAAAAGCGTATAGTCTAGGTAAAATTTAAACTCAAGTAAGAAAATAATTTTGAATCCATCTAAACTTGTATCATCCTTCTGTTTAAAGTTTGAACTATTTATCACTTGCATATGGTGTATCGCATTAACATATAGAGGCATCCTAAGCACCTGACATTTATCTTTGTGTTTATGAAGAAATTTGGCAGCTCCAATAAGAACATGTGTATCATGCCCAAAAGCATGTATTTTTCCAATATTCACACACTTGTGCTCCCTATCCACAAGATCCTTCACATCATACATCATATTTTATGAATTAGTCAATGCCAATGACCCAAGAAGGAACAAATAGTAATGAAAACATAAACACGACTTTGATAAATGAAGAATAGTGTAACCAAACATAATTCAAACATTTCACTCATTTGGTTGTGGGATGGAGGCATTTCTGTTCCTTTATAATTATCACAAAAGGTTGCCTCAAGCCTCACGAGTCACGTACCTAGTCTCCTTGTTAGAGAATGGTTAGTATTGGATGCATATTAGGATGACCTTTGGCATATTCATAAATATTTTTTATAGGCTCCAAAATGTTATTGAAACAATTCTTGGTAGAAAATACTACTATCTCTGTAAAATCCCCTTGGTATGAATGACAAAGCTTCTTTAGGGAGCATGGCACTCACCCTAAGCCACATTTCATTACCAAGTTTGTTGTATTATTTTATCTTAAGAAAACTTACAATTTTATCCCTGGAAATTGTCTAGAGACTTAGTTTGCTCTCTGGGTTGTGTAGGGTAAGGTCACCCTTGCAAATGAGATTCCTTTGGAGGTAGTAATAACCATTTGAATGGAGTTTTATGTCTCTCAGGTGCCAGTCACTATGATTTTTATCTTGCTGATGTCAGCTACTTGATTAGCACATGGTTGCAAGTTTATTGTGCCAAGTTCCTTCCTTGTTAATGTTGATGGCCTAAAAACCAGGTCTGTGTGGGGGAATCTATCTCCTAGTATGATGCTTTATTCCTTCTCGATGAGAATGATTACTGAGAAATATATTGTCGTGCAAGGGAAGGAAGGGTTTAGTAGGTTGCTGTCAAATCCTAGCTTGAATCGTTGGTTAGAAATTTGAAATATATTCTCATGCTTGTAAGGCACTAAGGGACTGGGTTTTAGCTAGAGTAATTGGAGGTCAAGGAAATGAGGGAAGCAACTATAATGATGTTTATTGGGTTACAGACATTGATGGAAGAAAGTTTATGACATATTTTGTCTTTAATATTTGAGGGGGAAAATCAATTGGTGTAGAAGACAATACTCTGTTTCTTGACCAAGTCTAGCGGCAGAGTAAATAATGGCCTTGTACCAAGTTAGGAAGGACTGGAATCAACTCCATAAATAGGTCCATTGATGGCTGCATTTATTCATAGTGTTGTACATATTCCATTAATTGTAACACATAAAATTAGGCATTGTTAGTATGGTTAATTTTTTATCCTTGCTTGTAGCAAATTATGAAAGTAGACCAAAAATTTCATAGATTCTAAACTCACAACATATTTCGAGGGGATGCTATTCCCTTACAGTTACATTCTTTGTTATAGGTTGTACTGTTTCCTTCCTTGTAAGCTGGTCTACAAGTTTTTCTAGGGGTTACTCTTCCTTTACATTTATATCATTTGTTATAGAGTGTACCATTTCCTACCTCGTAAGATGGTCTATAAGTTATTATATGGGATCATTAAAACCTAAAGCTAGAAACATGATATAGATTGATCAATAATCTCACACAAATATAATTAGACTTTTCTCAAAATTGAGGATGAAAAATTATATAGGGAAAATTTAATATTTATCCTTGATTGAATTGTAAACATTGATACTGCAACCTACTATTAAAAATTAAAGAAACTAGTCAACCAAGAACAAGACAACAGAAGATTTATACATACACTGTGAATACTCAAGAGGATCACTCTCTCAAGAAACAATCTTTGGCAGGCACAAAATTGCAAAGGATGTAGCTACAATTGGATCTGCAGTAATGTGTGGGATAGCCGGATGTCCACCTTTTCCTTCTATATCAGCTTCAAAAATGCTTTACCCTACCAAAATTGGCCTTGGGATTTGATGCTATAGTCCCAGTCGAATTAATAGGTGTAAAATGCATTTCAAATATGGCTTCTGCATCTTTAAGTGCATCTTCATGAATCATGTGAGCAGTACCTCCACCTCCTTCTTTGGCAGGTTGAAAAATAAGTCTTACAGTGCCCTTCAAAAGTTCATGGTAAAGCAAAGAAATATTTACATTAGTGAAATGGGCAATTGTATTACCCAAAAACCCATATGAAATAAAATAATACAAAACTAAAACCAAATAGATTTAAAATATATTGAAGAATATAAAGCGTCAGATTAAGTAGGTCTAATAAATTAATTACAGTAAATCTATGGCCATAATGAAAAGCATATAGTCTAGGTAAAATTTAAACTCAAGTAATAAAACAAATTTGAATCCATCTGAAAGTGTATCATACTTCCGTTTAAAGTTTGAACTATTTATCACTTGCATCTAGAACCTCTGTGGCTCTTTTTGCCGAGTCTGCTTATACTACAATGAAGGATGGTTTCAAGGCATGGACCGGTAACCTAAAATCTGTAGGTGGGTTTTCTCTGTTTGATATCTACTATGATTTATCAGGGTTGAAAACTGTGAAAGTCCCAATTGTGGTCTTTCATTTCCAATGCCGAGCCGATGCCTCTTTGCCTGCTACTAATTATATTATTCTCGTGGATAGTTCTACCATTTTCTGCTTTTCCTTTTCTGGAAATACTGGTGGGCTCTCCATTGTTGGAAATATCTAGCAGCAAGGGTACCGTGTAGTGTTTGAAAATCTAACAAATCGTGTAGGATTTAAAGCTGGTTCATGCCTAGTCCAGGAGAGCTCTGTTTATTTGATTTTTAATTTTACTTGTATGGTCTGCCCAACTTAATCTTCTTATATACCATCCTCTGCTTAATCGTTCTATGAATCATTGGTCAGCAATTTGAAATATATTCTCATGCCTTCAAGGCACTAAGGGATTTGGTTTTAGCTAGAGTAATTGGAGGGCGAGAAAATGAGGGAAGAAACTATAATGATGTTGATTGGGTTACATACATTGATGGAAGAAATTTGATAACAGATTTTGTCTTTAATCTTTGTGGGGGGAAATCAATTGGTGTAGAAGACAATACTCTGTTACTTGACTAAGTATAGACACCGAGTAAATGGCCTTGTACCAAGTTAGAAATGACTGGAAGCAACTCCAGAAATAGGTCCATTGATCGCTGCTTTTATTCATAGTGTTGTAAATATTCCATTAATTGTAATGCACAAAATTAGGCATTGTTAGTATGGTTAATTTTTTATCCTTGCTTGTAACAGATTATGAAAACAGACCAACAATTTGACAAATTCCAAACTCACAACATATTTCGAGGGGATGCTATTCCTTTACAGTTACATTCTTTGTTATAGGTTGTACCATATCCTTCCTTGTAAGATGGTCTACAAGTTTTTCTAGGGGTTTCTCTTCCTTTATAGTTATATTTTTTGTTATAGAGTGTACCATTTCCTGCCTCATAAGATGGTATACAAGTTATTATATGGGATCATTGAAACCTAAAGCTAGAAAACTGATATAGATTGATCAATAATCTCATACAGATATAATTATACTTTTATCAAAATTGAGGATGAAAATTTATATAGGGAAACTTTAATATTTATCCTTGATTGAATTGTAAACATTGTTACTGAAACCTACTATTAAAAATGAAAGAAACTAGTCAACCAAGAACGAGACAACATAAGAGTTATACATACACTGTCAAGACTCAAGAGGATCACTCTCTCGAGAAATAATCTTTTGCAGGCTCAAAATTGCAAAGGATGTAGCTACAATTGGATCTGCAGTAATGCGTGGTATAGTTGGATTTCCACCTTTTCCTTCTATAACAACTTCAAAAATGCTTGACCCTGCCAAAATTGGCCCTGGGCTTTGATGCTATAGTCCCAGTTGACTGAATAGGTGTAAAATTCATTTCAAATCTGGCTTCTGCATCTCCATGTGCACCTTCACAAATCATGTGAGCATTACCTCCACCTCCTTCTTTGGCAGGTTGAAAAATAAGTCTTACAGTGCCCTTCAAAAGTTCATGGTAAAGCAAAGAAAGATTTATATTAGTGAAATGGGTAGCTGTATTACCCCAAAACCCATATGAAATAAAATAATACAAAACTACAACTAAATAGATTTAAAATATATTGAGGAATATAAAGCATTAAATTAAGTTGGTCTAATAAATGAATTACAGTAAAGCTATGGCCATAATGAAAAGCATATAGTCTAGGTAAAATTTAAACTCAAGTAAGAAAACAAATTTGAATTCATCTGAACGTGTATCATCCTTTTGTTTAAATTTTGAACTATTTATCACTTGTATATGGTGTATCACATTAACATATAAAGGCATGCTAAGCACCTGACATTTATCTTTGTGTTTATGAAGCAATTTGGCAGCTCTAAGAAGAACATATGTATTATGCCCACAAGCATGTATTTTTCCAAATATTCATACACTCGTGCTCCCAATCCATAAGCTCCTTCACATCATACATCAGATCACTGAATTAGTCAAGGCCAATGACCCAAGAAGGAAAAAAAACTAGCGAAAACATAACAATGCCTCTTTGCATGCTCAATATCCACCCTGATTTTGTAACAGGCGTCCGTGAATACAACAAGGGTGACTTGTCTGCCTTTGACAGTCTGGAACGTGGAGAGGTGGATAAATGTAGTAAACATTTTGAGTTTTGATTATTATGACTTTTGCAGCACCCTCGTTTGGTAGTGACCTATGAGGAAAGAGTCATGGATGTCGTATCCAGAGCCCAAACATCTATCAATGGTCGCTTCCCTGAAACAAATTATATAAAAAATCAAAGAGCCATCCTGCCGAACAAAAATATATAACAATATGTAGGCACCAATAGCACTGAACAGTGCCAGCGTATAAATCTTACCATCATTTCCAACAATTTCTAGAAAAAAATTTGCCCTACAAGAGCCATGACATGACCATAGCGAGATCCTGGACTAGGTCCATGCACAACTACCCTGCCAAGGCATCAAGTTTTCAAATAGCATAGTATAGAATTCCAACAATATACTAGAATGTTATTCTCTACAAATTTCAGTTGTAGCTTTCAATATAAAATTATTACCTATTCCACTGTGCCTTTTGTTGAGTTAGATCAAGGACATGTAGATCTTCTGATGAAAGCCTTGCAGGACCAATACCACCCTGCAAATTATGTAATCAACAAAAAGGAAGAGACTAGTTTAGGATCAAGCAAAACCCACACTTCCTGTGAACAAACATAACACAGATAAAAGAGATTTTAATGCACACCTGGATCACAACCATGCTACCAACATCAGTTGCAGTGTGTGCAGTAGAGGGTGATGGTGATTCCCCCAAAGGATGAAGCCTGAAATCAGTATCATTAATGAGAGAATTGAACATGTGTAAAATCAAAACATATGGTCAAAACAATTAACTTGTGTAGAGAGAAATTAGTATTCCTGTCCTCATATTCTAGTGTTTAAATGGATGCACTACCACATCTCTATAATATTGAGAAGACAAATTTGTTTGTTTTAATTTTTTTTTCCATCTAAGCTTGATTTTAATGTTAAACATAAGGAACATGAATATGATGAAATGAAATGGAACAAAAAAAAATCCCGCCATCCTATCCTACAATTTAAGTTCCATGGATCTGCTACTTCATCTCTGGAATATTGAGGAGACAAATCTGTGAGTGCTAACCTTTTCCTTCTAAGCTTGGTTTTAATTTAGACATGGAATATAAATTTGATAACACTGAATTTTAACAAAAAAATGAATTTAAACTATCAATAGTTGAATATTTAGAAGAGTCCAACAATGATCTAGAAGCATTTGATTAACAATAAGTGTTAGAAATAAGTTCTGCAACTGTTGTTGGTAGCATGGTTGTGATACAGGTGTGCTTTAAAATATCTTTTATCTATGTTATGTTTGTTCACAGGAAGTGTGGGTTTTACTTGATCCTAAACTAGTCTCTTCCTTTTTGTTGATTACATCATTTGTTGGGTGGTATTGGTCCTACAGGGATTTCATCATAAGATCTGCATGTCCTTGATCTAACTCAACAAAAAGCACAGTGGCATAGGTAATAATTTTATATTGAAAGATATAACTGAAATTTGTAGAGAAGAACATTCTAGTATATTGTTGGAATTCTATACTATGTTGTTTGAAAACTTGATGCCTTGGCAGGGTAGTTGTGCATGGACCTGGATCTCGCTATGGTCATGTCATGGCTCTTGTAGGGAAAATATTTTTGCTAGAAATTGGTGGAAATGATGGTAAGATTTATACGCTAGCACTGTTCAGTGCTATTGGTGCCTGCATATTGTTATATATTTTTGTTCAGTAGGATGGCTCTATGAATTTTTATATAATTTTTTTCAGGGAAGCGACCATTGATAGATGTTTGGGCTCTAGATACGACTAGAACTGCTAAATGAATTTCTTTCTCTTGTTCTTTTTCCTCTAATTCCACTTCCTTCACTTCAAAAGGTATGCCATATAAGCTATTGATTTTTGTGAAAATTAATTTCGAACAGTTCTTTCTTCACTGATCCTGATATAGACATATATGTTATTATATGGAACTAGTAGCATGTACCAGCACTTGACACTTTTCAATTGTGCTGCAGCTGGAGCAGAGTAACCTAAGAAAGAAAATTCCAGTCTTTTGACAGCTGGTTAGTGAGAAAAAATTATTTATATAGCTTGCCCTTTGATATAAATTTTTTGTAATCTTGCTTCATGAAATGAAAAATAGGAAGTGATGGGCAGTTTTCCATGTAAATAGATAATGGAGGCGCTTCAGTATCTCGGGACAGATGCAAGCAATGCAGCAAATGAACAAAAGTAAGTCGCTATATTAAGATTCATGTTATAATATGACTTTGTATTGTTGTACAAGTGAATAGTTCATATTTATGTATTCTTTTTCAGGATTGATGGCCTTTTTTTCAACTTAATAATACTTGATCTCAAGATATATGGGTGCAGGCACCTTTCAAAGTCATTTGGTGTAAACACTCAAGGGCAGCAGCTAGGTAATTTTATCAGGTTCCATCCAAGACCATCGAGCTTTAAGCAACTCTTGTACATATGTGATGGTGATCATAATGGATTAATTCATTATGTTGGCACTTCATATGGTGAACACCCATGGATGAATCCTATGCTAGCAAAGGTATTATGAGGAAGTCTCTCAGATATGTTTATTCACACCATAAAGTTGTCTTCAATGAAAATGTTTAATCGATCCAACCATAGCAACAAGAAAATGAGTGTAGTAAAATTTTATCATAGGTCCCATTCCTTATTTATATCCGAGTTTCTTTTCATTAAAATATACACAAGGGAGGGATGCCCAAAAAATATCATCTCATCTATTAGTTAGACTACTTTAAAATATGACATGATTAATTTACTTTCGTGATTTTTAGAAGGCATTGGCATTTTGAGTGTCTAGTATTTAATGTTCGAGTTGTTGTGATGACATTCCAAAATGCTTTTGTTAACCAATTCTGATATACTTACATATTATAAACTTAAGAAAAAAATACAAAAAAACTAAAATTTAATGTTGCAATTGCTATTTGCTTGATTATGAAAATTAAAGTACAAATTTTTGAATTTAAAATGTCTCAATTTCTATTTTCTTGATTATGAAAATCAAAATATAACTTTTTAAATTTAAATACCCTATCGGCCTCTCTTTGCACCTTTTGGGGCACAAATAATTAATGACATACTTCAAATTTTGCAGTTACACCCTCTTTGACACCTCGAAGGATGCCCCATACTCTGTGCTCTCCATATATCAAAAACTCATAGGAGGCATTTGCATATGGGTATATAGGTATGCAAGCATTGCCATACTAAACTTAGCTGACATGCTCCAACACCTTGATTTTTTTCTCTCTTACAAGTAAAAATTTGATTATATGATATATTTTTGGTTTATTGAAAATGTTGCAGTGGAGATAGTGATGCCCGAGTCTCAGTCATATCGACCAGATATTGTATGGATCAACTTAAGCTTCCTATCAAAAGAGCATGGAAACCTTGGTTTCATGACAATATTTTATACATTTTTCACTTCAACTTTTTTTAAAATCTTACAATACCTATTATAAGTTATTTCTCAAGAAATAACTTACCTATTATAAGTTACTTGTCTAGAAATAGTGAAGCTATTACTTACTATTATTTGTTGAAAGTTTTACTTACGGTATTAATTAGTATTATTTGTTTCTGGCTATGTTGTCTTAATTCATGCAGGTGGCTGGATGGACTCAAGACTATGAAGGTCTGAAATTTGAAGCTGGCTGTAGATCATACATGTTGATCAATGCCTACTAGCAAGCTAGTGGCTCTTTGGGTGGTGGTTGTATTTCTTGTGCTGATTATAGTTAATTTTCTTTGTATGGATAGATTAATTTTTTTGTAGATTATTGTTTATTATAATATTTTTATGCAATTCAAGCTGTTAGACTCCTATACCAATAGGTGTCATATTTCATGATTGACTTGATGAACTATGTAATATGTTCATACCTTTTCTTGTTGCAAAGGTTTCCATATTCTCAAAAAATAAAAAAATTTAAAAAATGTAAAGAGGGTATACCCTAAAAGAAAAATCAAAGGGTGAAAAGAATAAAAATGGCCAAAAAAGTAAAAGAAAATGAACCCCACCAAAAGAAAGGCCAAGGAAAGTGTGCAAGTCTAAATGCCACTACTTTTTGCTCTTATGTAATAAACAAAATTGTGTGCAACTTGTATTTTATGCCACAATTGATGAATAGTCAAACAGTTTAAGCTTGGCTAGTTCATCTTTCAATTTTATGTTTTAGAGATAGAGAATAAAATCTGACCAAACTATTTAATCTTGGCAGATAAGTAGATAGGTAGAGTGAATAAAAGGAGCTCAACAGTTTAATATGAGCCCTTGGATGTAATAAGGTTAGAATTAGATAGATTTCCACATGTAAAAGAAAAGTGTGATAAGGGTTTTCCAGTCTAAGTGCACCCTAATAAAGAAGAGAAAATGGTAGGGTAAAGTAAGTAGAGTAGGTAGATGATGTTGCAGAATTACATGTGATGAATAATGGCTCTAAATGTGTTAATCTTTACCTTCATCACAAGTGCAAAGGAAAACACTACACTGGAAGAAATTTCAAGCAAAAGCAAAGTCAAAATTATTAACTTCCCTTCTCATTTTTCCTTAAAGATTTCACTAATTCCCCCTGAAGTATTAAGGTCTTTGAAAATTAAAGGGGCTCGGAGCATTTCTCTGACTTTTGGAGGGACCGGACCCTCGGCCCAATGATTTAAGAGCCTAAGTACTTAGAATCATCCATAAACCATTCATTTAATTTCATAAACTCATTTCCTAAGTGTAAATTCCTACTTTACTTAGGAAAATACATAACCTCACCTAAAAAACCCCTTTTTTCATCTTTAGCCTAAGTTTGAATATATACGTGAAATGTTTTAACTTGGCGCTTTCCATTTCATAATCATATTAACTTTAACACATAGTATATAACTCCCAAATAAATTTTCACCTTTTTCCCGTATTATTTTAATAATTCCCAATTAATATAATATCCCGCCTGTTGGTTGAAAAATAACCACATAACTTTAATTAATTGGTTGAATTTAAAATTAAATAAACTCCGCCATATAAAGGAATTAATTAACTCTCCAGGTTAATTAATAACTTAATCCGCCAATAGAAACGCCCCCGATGCAATTAATTCATAATAAATCACCTTGGGCCCGCTATATTAAATACCCGCCATCTCGCCTTCCCGATGACCGTTCGATCAATCAATCCAAGATCAACGGTTATAATCCATATCGCTGGCCATCCTCGTCTGAAAGATAACGCACGATGGCCAACCGGTTTTCTGAACAGTGCCATGCCATGCGTCGTTCATCGTACGGAATCGCTCACCCTTCACCCGATACCACTTAACTCCAAAAGCAGTGCGATCACGTACCGCTTACCGCCTCCCACTAACGAAAAAACTTCACATCGTCAAGTCAGCGCCATCTGTCCAGTGTTCATTCAAATCTTACCTGCCAATATCAACCGTTTACCCGTTTAAACACAAACACCCTAGTGTTGCTCATTTTCACCTGATTGTGCAGTAAAACCCTTTCTAACCCAGCTGTGCCACCTGAAGCCTCTGTTAACCAATTTGATCATGGTTTACCTCCCAAAAATCATTCTAGATTCACTCCACAGACCTCTCAACATCAAATGAAACCTTTTCGACCTCCCCTGCAAACCGATGATTTCTTAACAATTTGCTTTGTTTTACAGGTGATCAGAAGACCACATCCTTGGATAAACAGTCTTAATACTAGTCATAAGAATTGTTTACTCCAAGAGTGTTATCAAATCTATTCAAACAGAGATGGAAGATAAAACATACAGTTGAAATACAAGCAAAGGAAACAGGATATTAAACGATTTACTGTTGAAACAGACAGTAAAAACCTAAACTACACATTGAAGGTAAAAGGACATAGTAAAGAACAGTCAAAGAGTATCAGGGTTAAAGAGTATTAGGATTAAAGAGTATCAGATTGAATACCAAGTCAAGTAAATCAGCTAGCATGAAGATAAACAACAGGGAAGACAGTTACAAAACAGAACATACAAGTTCATGACAAAGTGAAGACAGATAAAAAATAGAGCGGTAAAAAGTAAAAAGTAAACAGTAAACAGTGAAAGTAAACATGAAGATATTAAGGGTTAAACAAAGATGAAAACACTTTCACCAGCCACAATGAAGTTTATCCAAAGTGAAAGTAAAACAGTCAAAAGAACAAAAAAGTGAAAAGATGAAAAACACAACAAGAAGGAACATTTTTGCAGAAATTTCATGTTTAAGTCATTGTTTTGCAGAAACTATTGTGATCAATCCAAGATGAATTTTGAAAAATTGAAGGAGGTTTATGTTCTTAAGCGGACCATCTACAAAAACCTCTCTCACGTTTCTAACAACTATTATGGTTTTGGAAATATTAAATAATGTTGGAAAGCACTTTTTGCAGAAAATACCAGTTAAGTCATCATTTTGCAGAGAGGATTGTGGCCAATCCAAAATCCATAATACAAAACTGAAGGAGGTTTTTGTTTCTAAGAGACCCATCTACAAAAATCTATCTCACATTTTTCACATTGATTTCAGAATCAGAGATACATGCACATCTTTAAAGGCTATTTTTCAGATTCTGTAAAACTATGTTTTACACATATTTTTGCAGAGCCTATTGTGCACAGCTGGAGAGGACTGTTAGGAAACTGAAAAAGGTTTATCTCACCAACATATTAATCCACAATAACCTCTTTCAATTTTTACATATCTATTATGGATTGAGAAATAAAAATATATCATTGGACCCCAAGTTTTCAGAATTGTTGGAGCAGAATGCACAAAGAAAGGAAGCAGTTAGTGACTTGGATGCCTCATCATCAACTAAGAGTTGGATCAAATTCAAATTCTCCTCTTTGTAATCACCTATCCATACAAAATAGTGCCAAATAGATGCATTAGTTTGAGTGTCCTTTACTTAAGTTCTATTTATGTAAAATAGTTGGAGAGATTTGTGAACTAATCTTGATATTTTTTCAAGATATTTTAGTTTAGAATTTGTATAAATACTCCATCAATTGGAATAGTAAGGGTGGATTCATATACTTTGCGGTAACATTGAAAATTTTGGAATAAAGTGATATTGGAGAAATTTTTTGTGGCTAAGCTGGATGATGAATTGAAGCGAAAGACTTTTTACTGGTTTCATGTGTCAGGCTACAGATCAATAAGTTCATCTTTCTCTTGTGTTTTAAGTCTCTATATCTGTTTATTATATCATTGTGTTTCATTTCTGAATAACTAATGAAAATGAGTAAATTAGAAAGTGCTTACGTGTAATCTGATTTTAATCATTGTTATTCTAAATGTTTTCTTCTAAACTAGTTCTAAACAGTGAATTCTTAATTGCTCATGTTTTACTAGTTTAAGCATTTTTTATTATTTAGTAAAGAATTCTTAATTGCTCTTTATTTATAATCACTCGATTTCCCTCTTTGAATGTGTTGAAATATTCTCGATTGCCTTTCATCCATTTTAAATCCATTCCATTCATTTAAGATCTGTAATTGTTCCCTGTTTGATTATCTTGCCCTGTGAAACCATCTTTTGTTGATAAACTTAATCCAGTAAAGCCATCATTTTGACTCCATAGCCCAATGGCCTGAAACTACTCAATCTTGCCCTCAGCTATTGAATTCCACCACCCAAATTTAAACAAAACCCTTGGACTTTATAACTAGCCTAATATCTTCAAAAACAAAGCTAAATTTTACAGAGAGAGCCCTCTCTGGGTATATATTGGCTAGATTCTGTACCTAAAAGATTGGTTTGTGGTTACCTCGGACCCCTTTCCTCTTCCAACAACTTTAAGGAAAATCTGAGTGATAACATAGTGGCGACCATACTGGGGAACTGAATAATTTTTTTGTTACTATTATTTATTTTATAAACTATAGACAGAGCCTGAAGTTAGCCAGGTAGCCTTTGAAATTGCTCTTGCTTTGCAATTGCAAAAGTAAATAAATGCTACTTCAGTCTATCTCCAGTCTAGTTTATGGATTGAACATATGGTTTCAAATACTTGATCAGTTCCTCTTGTCAAATAAGTCTTTAAGAAAGTTTAAATCTCATATGTAAAGCCTCTTAAAGAAATCATAGAAGTTGTTTTGAAAATTCATAAAAAAACAAAATAATCATAAAATACTCAAAATTTGGTTTCCTGAAGAACTAAATTTTTCTTCAGAATTATTTTACAGGTTTAGATCTGATCTATGATGGTGGACAAGGATCAGACACACAAAGGTTAAAATCATCCACCTGGTGACTCCAAAATCAATTTCACTACTAAGACTCCACTGGAGGAATGAACGCGGAAGAACAATATGGAAAGATCAGGCTTTCAACTTGGATCTTAATCCAAGACATTATGTTATTTCTCGTTAAGATTCAATATGTATTGTATTTTATATAAATATCTAACTTGGTTGTACAGATAAAGTGGCTTTTCATTATGGCTTATTTTCAAGATGATCCAAGAATAAAATGAAGATATGCTCCCATGAGCAGAAATCACATACCTGGATTTCCACTCAAATTACCAAAGGGAGATTGGGGTAGCAATTTGCCCAGATTTCAAGATGAAAATACTGATAATCCTTTGTTGCATCTCATTAAATTTCATATACACTCATCAAGATTGAAGGGTGATTGGCATGAGGATTGCCTCATGAAGATATTTATGGCATCCTTAAAAGGAAAAGAAAGGGAATGGTATGAAGCTCTCAAACCTGCTAATATATTTTCTCTAAAACATTTTCATAAGGTATTTTATGAGCATTACAAAGAAGATTTTCCATCTTTATCATTAGCTGAAAATTGTTGTCATCAAGCTGAAGATCTTATATATTACCTTAAAAATATTGATGAAGATTTTGGAAATTGGTTTCCTGAAGATTTATTAAAAGAAGTCTAGAATTTTCATTCTCAAGTTAAATGTCAAAATAATCAAGAGGAGTTAAACAAAGATGAAATAAATCAGGAGATAAATCAAGATCCACAAAGCCCCTTTGTATTAACAAATGATGTTTCATTTAATGTTTTGAATGAAGTTAAGGAAAATATTCAACCTCATGATCAACTTTTCGATAAGAGAAAAAACAATTGTCATTTCAATATAAGAATTCAGAGATTCCCATCCCCCCTCACCGAAAAAGAAATCAATTTGCTTCTAAACATGCAACCATCCTCAAAATATTTCCATAATGAAGAAATTGTTTCTACTTCTTCTAATGTCGATGAATGTACTAAAGTTTTTATCCATGAAGAAACAGAAGAACAAGTTGATGCTCATGTTATTTTACCTTCCAAAAAAGGCCCATTGCTTGATAGCACTCCTATTGAGCAAAATAATGACTTTCAAATAGAATGCAACCAGTCTAATCAAGATATATTGGGATTGCTGGAAGAGAAATATGCTGATTCAATGTTTATAATTGATGACATTCCTGATGCTGAGGATTTGCCTAAATATGATCAGTATGATTTCCCAATTCAAGATAATTTCACAGAACAATGACTAGCTATTTTGAGGGATGAGATATTAGAACTTCAGCTTGATGAGGATTTTTCTAAGGGATTTCTTTCTTCTTTTTAAATCAAGAAAATGTTATCCTCGGAATTAAAAAATGGCTTCTTGATATAATTTCTGAAAATTATGAAAATGAAATCAAACTTTTGCATTCTCAAATTTAGTCATACAATTTCCGAAATCCTAAAGAATTCTTTGAAAATATTCCTTCTCCTAAGCAAGAGGAAATTGTACTATCTTTTGAGTTGCATATTGAGGATGATTCTTCTTTCAAACAAAAGACTGAAGAAATAGTTTCAAGGATTAATATTCAGAATACAACTGAGCAACTAGTCATTGAAGGCCTAGAAACACAAATCATACATTATGATTTTAATGATCCTATAGAAAATTATATGGAGAATATTTTTAGCTCAAATCTGCAAACATGTTTTATCTATGAGGATCAAATATATTAGAAATTTCCATTTCACATCTTATCATTGATTATAAAGGCACATGATCATAATATACTCCCAATTTTGATCACAAGCAATCAAATTATCCATTTATTTTTACAGCTACTTGATTGGCTTCATTGGAATTTTCGTATTACCTGATTCAATAAGATTTTTAGTAGATTGAGTAGGTAGATGAGTGCTAATAAGCTCAGGATTTTGAGCATTTTTTTTTTTAGTTTTCAATTTTCAGCTAGTTTTTCATTAAGTTGGTTTGAAAATTTTTGTGTGTTTTTTTAGTTTCAGATCATATTTCAGGTTGCAGAAAAAGGACTATATTCAATTCAATATTTTCAGCCACAACAAATGCATGTTTGAGATTGGACCAAGGCAGAAGATTTCCAACTGGGAAACAAAGTTTTAAGTGGATAGTAACTTACTGGAGTTCAAGCCCGAGGAGAGGGCCCTAAGCTTCAGAAGTATTACTGTCATACATACAATAAAGCAACAAGTAGAAGAAGATTCCATGGTTCAGTCAAAATAATTCTGAGGGCAACTGACCTGCTGTTCTTGACTTTTCACCAGGAAAAGCCATCCCCAAGTGGAGCCAGTGTTAGACTCCTATACCAATAGGTGTCATATATTTTGATTGACTTGATGAGCTATGTAATATGTTCATACCTTTTCTTGTTGCAAAGGTTTTCCTCTTCTCAAAAATACCATCATCTAAAATAAGCATAAATGTAAGAGAATTATACCCTAAAAAAAAGAAAAAAAAATCAAAGGGTGAAAAGAATAAAAATGGCCAAAAAAGTAAAAGAAAATGAACCCCACCAAAAGATAGGCCAAGGAAAGTGTGCAAGTCTAAATGCCACTACTTTTTTCTTTGATGTAATAATCAAATTGTGTGCAGCTTGTATTTTATGCCACAATTGATGAATATTCAAACATTTTAAACTTGGCTAGTTCATCTTTCAATTTCGTGTTTTAGAGATAGAGAATAAAATCTGACCAAACTGTTTAATCTTGGCAGATAAGTAGATAGGTAGAGTGAATAAAAGGAGCTCAACAGTTTAATCTGAGCCCTTGGATGTAATAAGGTTAGAACTAGATAGATTTCCATATGTAAAAGAAAAAAGTGTGATAAGGGTTTGCCAGTCTAAGTGCACCCTAATAAAAAAGAAAAAATGGTAGGGTAAAGTAGGTAGGGTAGGTAGATGATGTTGCTAAATTACATGTGATGAATAATGACTCTAAATGTGTTAATCTTTACCTTCATCACAAGTGCAAAGGAAAACACTATACTGGAAGAAATTTCAAGCAAAAGCAAAGTCAAATTATTAACTTCCCTTCTCATTTTTCCTTAAAGATTTCACTAATTCCCCCTGAAGTATTAAGGCCTTTGAAAATTAAAGGGGCTGAGAGAATTTCTCTGACTTTTGGAGGGACCGGACCCTCGGCCCAATGATTTAAGAGCCTAAGTACTTAGAATCATCCATAAACCATTCATTTAATTTCATAAACTCATTTCCTAAGTGTAAATTCCTACTTTAATTAGGAAAATACATAACATCACCTAAAAAAACCCTTTTTCATCTTTAGCCTAAGTTTGAATATATACGTGAAATGTTTTAACTTGGTGCTTTTCATTCCATAATCATATTAACTTTAACACATAGTATATAACTCCCAAAAAAAAATTCACCTTTTTCCCGTATTATTTTAATAATTCCCCATTAATGTAATATCCGGCCCGTTGGTTGAAAAATAACCATATAACTTTAATTAATTGGTTGAATTTCCAATTAAATAAACTCCGCCGTATAAAGGAATTAATTAACTCTCTAGGTTAATCAATAAATTAATCTGCCAATAGAAACGCCCCCGATACAATTAATTCATAATAAATCACATTGGGCCCACTATATTAAATCCCCGCCATCTCGCCTTCCCTATGACCGTTCGATCAATCAATCCATGATCAATGGTTATAATCCATATCGCTGGCCATCCTCTTCTAAACGATAACGTGCGATGGCCAAGCGGTTTTCTGAACAGTGCCGCGCCACGCGTCGTTCATCGTATGGAATCGCTCGCCCTCCGCCCGATACCACTTAACTCCAAAAGCGGTACGATCGCGTACCACTTACCGCCTCCCACTAACGACAAAACTTCACGTCGTGAAGTCAGCGCCATGTCTTGCCTTGTTGACAGCTTACATGATATCGCCAGTTTACACGTTGACTTCTACAACCACCTAGTGTTGCTCATTTCACCTAATTGTGCGGTAAAACCCTTTGTAACTTGGTACACGCCTCCGGAAACCTCTTGTTAACCAATTCGAGCATGGTTTACCTCCCAAAAATCATTCTAGATTCACTCCAGACCTCTCAAAATCAAATGAAACCTTTTCGACCTTCCCTACAAACCAATGCTTTCTTAACAATTTGTTTTGTTTTACAGGTGATTAGAAGACCACATCCTTGGATAAACAGTCTTAATACTAGTCATAAGACTTGTTTACTCCAAGAGTGTTATCAAATCTATTCAAACAGAGATGGAAAATAAAACATACAGTTGAAAGACAAGCAAAGGAAACAGGATATTAAATGATTTACTGTTGAAACAGACAGTAAAAACATAAACTACACATTGAAGGTAAAAGGACACAGTAAAGAACAGTTAAAGAGTATCAGGATTAAAGAGTATCAGATTGAAGACCAAGTCAAGTAAATCAGCTAGCATGAAGATAAACAGCAGGGAAGACAGTTACAAAACAGAACATAGAAGTTCATGACAAAGTGAAGACAGATAAAAAATAGATCGGTAAAAAGTAAACAATAAACAGTGAAAATAAACATGGAGATATTAAGGGTTAAACAAAGATGAAAACAATTTCACCAGCCACAATGAATTTTATCCAAAGTGAAAGTAAAACAGTCAAAAGAACAAAAAAGTGAAAAGATGAAAAACACAAAAAGAAGGAACATTTTTGCAGAAATTTCATGTTTAAGTCATTGTTTTTCATAAACTATTGTGATCAATCCAAGATGAATTTTGCAAAACTAAAGGAGGTTTATGTTCTTAAGAGGACCATCTGCAAAAAAAATCTCTCACTTTTCTAACAGCTATTATGGTTTTGGAAATATTAAACAATGTTGGAAAGCATTTTTTGTAGAAAATTCCAGTTAAGTCATCATTTTGCAGAGAGGATTATGGCCAATAAAAAATAAATCATACAAAACTGAAGGAGGTTGTTTTTCCTAAGAGACCCATATACAAAAACCTATCTCACATTTTGCACAGTGATTTCAAAATCAAATATACATGCACATCTTTAAAGGCTATTTTTTACGATTCTGTAAAACTCTGTTTTACCCATCTTTTTTCAGAGCCTATTTTACACTGCTGGAGAGGTATTTTAGGAAATGGAAAGAGTTTTATCTCACCAACATGTTAATCCACAATAAACTCTTTCACTTTTTACATATCTTTTACGGATTGAGAAATAAAAAGATATCATTGGACCCCAAGTTTGCAGAATTGTTGGAGCAGAATTCACAAAAAAAGGAAGCAGTTAGTGACTTGGATGCCTCATCATCAACTAAGAGTTGGATAAGATTCGAATTCTCCTCTTTGTAATCACCTATCCATAAAAAATAGTGCCAAATAGATGCATTAGTTTGAGTGTCCTTTACTTAAGTTCTATTTATTTCAAATAGTTGGAGAGATTTGTGAACTAATCTTGATATTTTTTCAAGATATTTTAGTTTAGAATTTGTATAAATACTCCATCAATTGGAGTAGTAAGGGTGGATTCATATACTTTGCTGTAACATTGAAAATTTTGGAATAAAGTGCTATTGGAGAAGTTTTTTGTGGCTAAGCTAGATGATGAATTGAAGCGAAAGACTTTTTACTGGATTCATGTGTCAGACTACAGATCAATAAGTTCATCTTTCTCTTGTGTTTTAAGTCTCTATATCTGTTTATTATATCACTGTGTTTCAGTTCTGAATAACTAATGAAAAGGAGTAAACCAGAAAGTGCTTAAGTTTAATATGATTTTAATCATTGTTATTCTAAATGTTTTCTTCTAAACTAGTTCTAAACAGTGAATTCTTAATTGCTCCTATTTTACTAGTTGCATTTTTGATTATTTAGTAAAGAATACTTAAATGCTCTTTATTGATAATCACTCAATTTCCCTCTTTGAATGTGTTGAAATATTCTTAATTTCCTTTCATCCATTTTAATTCCATCTCATTCATTTCAGATCTAAAATTGTTCTCTGTTTGATTATCTTGCCCTATAAAACCATCTTTTGTTTAGAAACTTAATCCAGTGAAGCCATCTTTTTGACTCCATAGCCCAATGGCCTGAATTACTCAATTTTTCTCTCAGCTATCGAATTCCACCACCCAAATTCAAACAAAACCTCTGAACTTTATAACTAGCCTAATATTTTCTAAAAACAAAGCTAAATTTTGCAGAGAGAGCCCTCTCTAGGTACAAATTGGCTAGATTCTGTACCTAAAAGATTGGTTTGTGGTTACCTCGGACCCCTTTCCTCTTCCAACAACTTCAAGGAAAAATTTGAGTGATAACACAAGCTACAAGGGTGTCACAGTGAGCTAACTCCATTGAGTTATTTTTTTATTTAGTTAAAAAGCCAACTCCATTGTGTTATTTTTTTATTAAGTTAAAAATATGGGCTTGCATGATTATATATTTTACAATGATTATGCCATTATGTGTTGAACCTTTTTTAAAAATCAATGCCTATTATACAATTTCAAGGACTGTCATAACTCCTCACATAATTCTTTAAAGGGTGCTAGCTCAATGGAAGAGCACCTGCAATGCAGGAGGTTGGTGGTTCGATTCCACTGTACCCTAACATGAATTATTCAATGATATTTATATTTTTTAATTAAATATTTTATATTGATTTATTTTAATGGTTAGATATTTTTCTGGATTCATTGTTTTATATTGTCTCCAGAGAGACAATAGATAGGATTAAAAACATTGTCTCCATAAAGAAAACATGTATTTAATTCCAACTATTGTCTTTGGAGAGACAATAAATTAAACTATCTCTAGAGAGACAAAAATGAAACTGTCTTTGGAGAGACAAAAATGAAATTTTCTTTGGAGAGACAAAAATGCTTGTTATATATTGTCTTTATAGAGACAATATTTTAAGACAATTTAATTTTAAGATGATTTAATTTGAGACACCCGCTTAAAGACAATATTTAAGACAATACACAATTTTTCTTTTGTCTCAAATTAAGACAATTTACCCAAAAATTATCTTAAATATTGTCTTAAAACCCCCCTTTATGTTGTAGTGGTTTGTGATGAACTACACATAATCTAGGCCTAGATAATACATGTCCAAATGGTATCTATCAAATGATACATGTCAAAATGATACAACTCAATATGGTATTGTAGGTGAAAATGATACAAATGATAATAAACATGAAAAGGGGCATGATAAAAATTTATGAACAATGATCCAAGATGGAGTCTATATGATCAGTGTCACCAACTACTACCAACAAATCGTTCATCATAATAATCATGTATATCATTATCATCAACATCATGATCATCGTCGTCATCATTTGCCTCGATGTCCTCTCCATCTACCTCATCATCACTATATCGGATGTCTAAACTAGACCCAACATTATATGGATCTATCTTAGGATGAACTGGATCTTATTAAAGACAAGTGTTCTACAAAAAAAAATATTCAGAATGAAAAGTTATTATTTATTTCATGTAATATTTAATATTTATGTTATGTTTCTAATATTATATTTACAAAATTTAACCATAATCATATTAATCATATGAAAGTGCACATATATACCATAATAAATTTCAAGTAACTTACAACTAAGATCTCATTCCAATGATGTAAAACATGAAACAATTCTAATAAATGTTAGTAAAGATCATACAAAATTTCACTGTACAAATTACATGTCATTCTTAGTTTCTCAGGTTGCAAATACATAGGCCTTGGATGAATTTAAGGCCCCCATATGGAACAACTTGTTACCCAACACTTTTGAGGAAATGAAGAGGGTTACCAAACCCAAGGATGAACCCTAGGAGTTAAGTATAATGGCTATACTTAATAAGAGGGTGGGAACGATAAGAAGTTTCACCACCTTTCGATAATACAACTAAACCAAGAGTTATTTTTTTCACAACACAAATTAATTTTTTGATATTCTTTAGAATAAAAAAATACAGTTTCTTGTTGTTTTTACAACTTAGCATATTTTGACTGAAAATTCCAGTAGTGTAACAACATACAGTTGAATATTTCAATATTTTCTAAGAAAAACTTGTTTACAATCATCCGTAGAGCCAAAGAAACAAAGAATTTTGAACCTGAAAACATTGCATTGATTGATGTAATTTCAAGTTACAAACAATGAGAAATAGAATAGTTAAAATACTAATAGATTTCTCAAGAACTGGAACCTTCCATAACCTAAGTAATAATTAATTGAAAAGGGTGCTACCCCCTATGTATATAAAATAAACATTGATGTATATAGGTTACGATTGACCAGGTGGTAGAGCTAGCCAACTAGATTATTGACAGACCTGTTAGAGATATATAGAGAAAACCACCTAAACGTGCTGGAAGGGAGAAGTATGACCTTGAGGCAGGTCAGTGAAAGGGTATTATCAAATATAGACAACAAAAAGTGTTGTGGGAAACCCCACTGAGCAAAATTTGTGTGAAAAATTTAAGATGGGAGTTGGGAGTCATAGTATTGTAGTTCAGACGCACCAATGGTGGTGTACTCTAGCATGTGGAATATCAGAAACTCAGGTGTACGTCAGAACCACGTTATAATATTTATACAAAAATGACCATTCGTTGCATGTAAATCACAACTGAGATGAGAGAAAATAGCTAGGAAAGCTGTCGAATCTAATTTGGGTTATAGGAGAGAGCACACTAATAGTTAAGATGAAACATGTATTATCGGGAATATGGGACCAAACATGCATAATACTTAGGTAAAAATATAAAGTAATCTAAAAATAACTGGGACAAGAGATGTGGCATGTGTAGACCATCTCATCAGGGTGAAACGAATAAGGATACTTCACATGGCTTGAAAAAAGATAACGATTCAAATATGTGAGGCATAATGACTTAAAAAATGTCACAATCATACATAAGAATGGAGCGTGAAGCATGAAGTGCTATAAAATACCACTTGAAGGATGAATAAGTAACAATAGAATTATTGAGAGGAAGTTTTATAGTAGTACAAAATTAGAGGAGACAAGGATTATTCATGTTTAAAGCGGGGGGAGTAGCATAAGAGTGACGTAAAGAGGGATGAATATGATGAAGCACACAAAGGGAGTAAGAGGAGGAATGAAAAATATTAAGGAAATGACAAGAGAAAGAGACCCAAGTATTGGGAATGGTAAGGTGACACAACTGTAAGGAATCTGTAATTTTAGCAGATTGGTGAGACTAAAACTGCAGAAGCAACATCGTTTCAACCAAATTTGGGATTCTAGGATCTAGCCCTCCTGAATCCGGAGAGGGATCTCTCCAATATGTACAAAGATGGATTTTTCTTTGAAGTTTGGGGTTATGATATTAGGCTAGTTATGAAGGCCAAGGGTTTTGTTTGCTTTTGGATGGTTGAGCATGAAAAATATTTAAGGTGGAAAGTTCTGAATGGAAAGAGTTTCAAAAGTGTGAAGTTGAAAGTGGATAGAACAACTTAGGCTAAAAAGATAGATATAATGCTGGCTTTTAGTCCATTGGGCTATGGAGTCATATCTGGGCTTTAATTGAGCAACAACATCAAGAGTGATCCAAGGGGCAAGTCATCTATACCACAAGGTTATTGAGATTAAAATGATGGAATGGAAACAATAAAGTGTTGGAGGGGTGGAAACTAATAAAAATTTCTCAGAGGATTTATAGTCAGTCCAAATAAGAAAAGCCTCTTAAGTAACTATTTAAAACCAACCAAGTGCAGGGATAACCATTGACTTCTTGGGCAAGTTGTATTAAAGCAGCTTAATTGACAAACAATCCAGTAATCCACATAATTACCTGCAGAAAGTATGAAAACATATAAGAGAAACAAAGTGTAACTTAAGATCAGATAAAGTACTTTTAAACCTAGTCTGCTTTCAGTCAACACCAAGGGAAACTTTCAGAATCTGCTTTTGGAGAAAATAATAGGACTAGGGCACACCATATCTTCCATAGTCATCTTTAATAAGCACAATAAGGAAAATAACTTTCAAGAACAGTGTTTAAGGAAAACAGTAGGACGAGGGAACTCCAACATTCCTAACTGCTTAACTGTTTTAAATCATTCTTAAATAAACAAATTGGAGGAAAGCATTAAGATAAAGCTTTTCAGTCAGAGAAGGTTACTGATATACAGTAGGTCCTAACTCTATAACTGCTGTTCTTTATCAGAGAATAGTGAACAATATGACATACATAGAAGGAAAACAATAACAAAGAAAGGGGCACTTCACCAGTGATATAGACCAGGATCCCAATAAACAACTTTATATTGATGTCAAATCAGTTACAGTCTTCAAGTCCAATGTTTCAGTTCAGCAATCATCTTTACTACTTAGCCTAACTAATCTATCACAAGCAGAGCTCCAAGGGCTAGTGAACACTATTTACAATCAGAATTTTGAGCTCAAATGTATTTCAAAGTTCTGAAACCAACAGTTTCTCATCTTCTACTGAGGTATTTATAGAAGAATGAGGAGGTGAAATCTAACAAAAGATCTCCTGAGACAATAAATACAGATTCAAGACTTCTCGGCCTTTTGAGGGGCTCGATGGAGAAGTTTACAGGTGGACTACTGTGTTAACTATTTTACAATAAATATCAAAGCTTGGTGGGAGCTTTTATTGACTTTGAGGCTCTGTGTAATGTTTGGAGTAACTCTGCAGATATTTCTGCATTTATTTCCTTGCAGAAGTAACTCCCTACCTGCGCTGAGGAAAAATATTTGGTTTTGCAATAACTTCAGTCTCTGTTTTGAAAGGTTTGATGCAACAGGTGGCTCTGTGGTAGTTGAGGAATCAATTCACCTCAAATGTGGCGATGGAGGCATTTCTGTCTGTTAAACACTTATGATTTCTTTTAATTGTGTTTTTAACTCTGGGAATTAGGCTTTTGATAAGCATTCTTAGCAGTAATTCCAAAAATCTGTCTTCAATCTTCATCTGATGTGCTTTATCTTCAAAATTATACTCTTTAACTTTTCTTTGAATAAAACAGTGTCTTGTCGATGTGCAGGGCCGCACGGGGCTTTTAAAGGCATCAATGCCCATGAAGCATTGACAAAACAATGGAATAAAGCCCGCAAATGGTTCTTTTTAATAGCCCGAATGCGCAGGAAACGTCTCTCCCGGCCTTCGGCCTTTCTCTTTAATACAGTGGAAAACATTTAAAACCTGCATAAAATATAAAACAATTAAGAAATACTGCGTTTTTTGGGTCAAACTGCTTCAGAAGGCAGAAAAGAGCATAGCTGTTGGATCTAGACATGTGGGCAGTCCAGGTTTAATCGGGGAATCGCAATCGGCGGGAGGTGGAAAAGGGTGTGATGAGAAATCTCCGATGCGATTGCGCGATCGGGAGGGCAGAAGCAATTAAGCGATGGCCATTTGATCTGAGGATCAGATCAACGGCGGGGAGCGAATCAGAGGGATAGGCGGTCGGGGGAGAAAACAAACGCACACGATGAAACTGCGCGATGCGATTTAAAAACTCCGATGCGATTGCGCTATCGGAACATCGCAATCAGAAGTTGCAAACGAACATAATCGGAGGAGCCATGCGAAGGTTTCCGATGCGATCGGCCTATCGCAATCGGGGTGGAGTTTTATACATATAAGACCAATCGCATCGGAAGTTCCGATGTGGTATTTTTAATCAAACCATTTGATTTCTCCGATTGCGATTGCGCGATCGGTCTTTCAATAAACCCATTCATATTAATGGGCGATTTTGGTTTTTAGACCAAAACTTTGGAAAAGCGAGTTTTTTCATTTTACAAAGGAAAAACAATGTTGGGTGTGGAGCCTGATTATCCTGTTTACTTTGTATCACAGCATTGGACCCCTGTACATTAAAAGGGGAGGCAACGCCGCCTGAAATTTAATCGCTGTCGTGGGGGGTCCAGGGGGGGCGGCAGCGCTTTTCGGAGCCCTCCC
The DNA here is from genome assembly GCA_034641835.2 of Pinus albicaulis. NCBI lineage: Eukaryota > Viridiplantae > Streptophyta > Pinopsida > Pinales > Pinaceae > Pinus > Pinus albicaulis. The sequence continues at coordinate 253,389,455 of CM076584.1, read as the reverse complement.
CTGGCGGGGGTTCGGGGGCGTTGCCCCCGAAGCTAAAAACAGATGTAAAATTGCCTTGTAAAAGTATAGTAATTTCTAGTCAATCTGGGCCGTTCATTAGGCAAATGATCTGACGGTAGAAGTTATGTTTAGATTATGGTTTTTTTCCCTAGAAGGCAACCCCCTTGTATATATGAGGGCATTGTATTGCGGATGTGTATTATGAGTGTATTCTCAGAGCGAGAAACAGAGAGGGAGACTGTGGGAGAGAACAGAGGATATTACAGCGGATCTGCTGTAGGTTTTGTCTCTTCATTTTTGTTGGATAATATAAAGGAAGGATTGGCTGTTCGGGGTGGACGTAGCCCAAACTGGGTGAACCACGTATATCTGTGTCTCTCTGGTTTTATGTGTTTTGTGTGCTTGTATTTTCCGCATATTTTATGTGTTTCATTGCTCTGTAATATTTAATTTTCTAACAAACAAATCGGGAATGATTTATATGGAAACGACAATACATTCAGGGGTTTTTATATATAAAGGCTAATTGCAATCGGAGTTTTGTCATGGCACAAAGACTTGCGCACTTTGAATTTGTGCGATGCGATTAGCGCCGAGAGGTTTTGGCGTTTGGTTTTAATGCATGGGCATGTGAGGGGAAGTGGTTAGGACTTAGCCCAAGGGGGGCTTAGGTCCATAGTAAATAAAAATTTGTTTTTTATTTACTCATGGTTTTCAAAGGAATGGGGGGTTTCGGAATAGTCAAAAAATTGGTTTTTAACTATGGAAAAGTGATTTTCATAAATGGAAGAGGAGGATTTATGAAAACAAGGGAGTTTTTATGGAGAAAAAGGGGGAGCAAATGAAGGTTTGAGAAAGGGGAAAATGAAGGTCTTTCAACAGTCTTTCACTCGTAATCAGCAAAATTTTCTGAGTATAAAAAAGGCAAAGGTAATGAAGATTTTGGACAGAGGCATGAGGCCTTCGAGGAGCCTTCAAGAGCCAACAATTTTTAGTGATAAAATTTGTTCCTTGGAGGCTCAAAAAGTCTTAGCCACCTTTTGGTATAACAAATATTATAGGTGGCTAACAAAAACTATGGAAGAGGAGACTACGACGAAAAATCATGGGATGACAGAATGAGAAAATTAAATCTCATCCATAGGAGGTGGTTAGTTTACATCAAGAGGACCAAACAAGGGAGGGTCACCACTCATAAGGATGGTTTTCACATTATTTTACAATATCATTAGTTATTTTATCTTGACACCGATTTTGGGAACGCTTTGAAAGTATATTAATAAAAATGGTGTCGACATAATCTCCATTATGGGGGTTTTAGCAGCTGGATAGTCACTTCTCCCCCCTACATGATGGCATGGCACGTGTAAAATAGGGGGAAAAACCATACTTTGGTGAGTGGATAGAATCGCAAACATCTCTAGGGTGCATAGCGGTTGAAAAATAAAATATGAAACGCCTCGTCATAATGACTGTTGAGTCTCAAAAGTGTTTTCCATATTCATACATATTTCCATTATGTCATTACCATTCAGCTCTCATTTCATAACTATCTGACCTAAAACCCTACATCAAGTAACCATTTTCATAAATATATGGGTTAGGATCCTAGTCTTCCAAAGTTATTTATTTTATGTATTTAAAATGAATTTATGATTAGAAACTAGAAAATTAACATAGTTTCATATATCTATATATGTGTTATGAGTTTTGTGACATGTGTAGGTCAAAAGGGAGCTTCTAAAAGACCTTTATGTGGCCTCCCAAAACCAAATTCGAATTTGAGTGGAGAAGATCATGGGATCATGAGGACATGTGTCTCATTTCCTTTTCGTATTGAAACTCTAAGAAGATATATGTCTCATTTCTTATTTGTATTGAAACTCTAAAAAGACATGTGTCTTATCATTTCCTATTTTGATTGTAACTCTAGAGATAGAGGGAGAGATTCATGGACTCTCATTAATGAGATAACTTCTCATATTTTTGTATAAATAGGGGAAGCTTTTTCCTATCAAGAGTAGTGAAAAGTAGGAGAAGAAGAGAAATGATTAGAGAGTGTTTTGTAACAAAGCTTAAGATGGAATGGGATGTAGATTTGTGAGTTTATCAATAAAGAAGTTCAGTTCTCTGATGTTGTTTTGATTACAACTTTAAGGAGTTGAAGAATTTCACCAAATTGGTAGTAGAGGGCCCCTGCTAGTCAAAGAGGTTTTACATGTTTTCTATATAAGTCATTTTCAATTCTGTTTTGTCATATTTCCTTACTTAGATTTCTTTATGAAATCATAGCTTTTAGCATTATGTTTCATGTCATTTTCTTAGATAAAGGATCCTCATGATATTGCAGTTAGTCTCTTTCTCAAGCTCTTCCAATACATCTCTATTAAATGAATGGGATTCAATTGTGATATTATGAGTTATTAGCATTTCATTTTCTGTTATTTAGTTAAAAAGAAGATCCTCATTGCATTAGAATTAATATTTTTCACAAGCTCTTCCAACAAATCTCTAACTAAATGAATCAGATTAAGTTGTAGTGTTTTGAGTTACTTTTCATTTCATGAATGTTCATTTAGAAGCTGTAATATCCATGGATTAGGACTCTCTGTTTTCATCATTTTCTAGTTAAGAACAGAATTTACAAATAAATTATGTTTTCATTTATTCATTAACATTTCTTTTCCCCCCTTTTTGACATAAATCTAACTTCATCTTTTTAGCATAGAGTAGCATACTAAGAATCAAACATAAAGACCCCAAAATATCAATAAAACACTAAAAACAACAAAGTAAGAAAAAGGGATACTTAGGCACATATAGTGCATCACACTTCATTAGTTTACTAGCACTGGTTGATAATTTATGTTGGGAATTTAAGACACTAAATTGACTAGACATTTTGGCACCGTTGCCAGGGAAGTGTAACTAGGTAGCCTTATTTCTTACATCTAAAAAAAATAAAAAAAATAAAAATTAATAATTTCTCAAGTATGCTCTCCTCCTGCACTTTGTGTGATCTAGAGGATCAGAAAAATAATTTTTATGTTAAAAATAATAATAAATTATGTTTTCATCATTTCATTTCATTTTACATTAAACTTTAAAAATGATGAAAAAATTTAATTTCAATAATTGTTCTGTTTAATGAAATATATATGTATATTTTTGAATTTTTGAAAATATAATATATAATTTTATTAACAAATCAATTAAAAATAAATAAATAAATAAATAATAATTTAAAAAAAATAATTAAAAAAAATAAAAAAATAAAAATAAATAAATTGGCTCATGGAAATAAGACCCATGCATACGCATGAGGCTAGCCTTTGGCTTGGATTTACACATATGTGAAGGCCTTCAATCCACACAGAGACCCATGCACTGCAATTTAAAAAAAGAAAAAAAGAAAAAAAGAAAAAAGAACCTTCTCTTTTCCATATTCATTTTTCCTCAAACAACAGTTATTAGAAATCTTTTTTAAAATTTTGCACACAATGAAGGTATATCACGTGAAGAAATTGTTGATGAGGAGAAGATTGCAAATTTCTGATGAATAGAAGATTACAAATTCAATTGTAGGGACAGACAATGGAAGTGTATCATATGAAGAAATTGCTGATGAAGAGAATATTTCAGACTGTTGATGAAGAGAATATTGCATATTCCATTGCAAGTAATTGGAATGAGGGAGATCGATCTGAAATTATCTGTGAGATACAAGCCATTACACTTCAAAACTTGTAAATAAAAACAAATCAAACCACAAGTAATTTCCAGAAAATGAAATGCGTAATTGTCAAAAACACCCGATTTTAAAACGAATTTTCTGAGCAAACCGAGGCGAATTAGAAAAAATAAACATGCGTTTTTTCGGGAACGGGGTGAATTAGGTAATCCTATAAGAAATTTCTAAAATTCGCAGCCATTTGGGAGAAATTTAGGGTTCTTCAAAGCACTAATTTGCAGTGTGCATGAGAGAAAAATGTTTTTTTTTTTATGAAAACAGTCACGGTTTTATAAAATTCAATTTTGAGAAATAATCAAGGATATGATTTCCTTATTTGAAGGAAAATGTGGCAGAATTCATCTATGGTGGCACATGATGAGTGAAAAATGGATTATTTGAGGCAAAGACATTATCACATGTGCATCAAATGCAAGTTGTATAAATTGAGAAGGATTTTGCCTTCATCTCCTTCATAGTTAGGAACTTGACTTTAGAAATTTCAAGCTTTTTATTTTTAACTTGCATGAAAGAGGCATTGGCATGACTTTGTTTCAAAAATATTCATAAGGATATTTGTTTCAAAAATATTCATAAGGCATTTCATCCATGCTTTATTTCATTGTATATATATATAATGAAACACTAAAAACAAGATATGTGTCCCATTTCTTATTTATATTGAAACTCTAAAAAGACATGTGTCTTATCATTTCCTATTTTGATTGTAACTCTAGAGATAGAGGGAGATATTCATGGACTCTCATTAATGAGATAACTTCTCATATTTTTGTATAAATAGGGGAAGCTTTTTCCTATCAAGGGTAGTGAAAAATAGGAGAAGAAGAGAAAGGATTAGAGAGTGTTTTGTAACAAAACTTAAGATGGAATGGGATGTAGATTTGTGAGTTTATCAATAAAGAAGTTCAGTTCATTGATGTTGTTTTGATTACAACTTTAAGAAGCTGAAGAATTTCACCAAATTGGTAGCAGAGGGCCCCTGCTATTCAAGGAGGTTTTACATGTTTTCTAGATAAGTCATTTTCAATTCTGTTTTGTCATATTTCCTTACTTAGATTGCTTTATGAAATCATAGCTTTTAGCATTATGTTTCATGTCATTTGCTTAGATAAAGGATCCTTATGATATTGTAGTTAGTCTCTTTCTCAAGCTCTTCCAATACATCTCTATTAAATGAATGGGATTCAATTGTGATATTCTGAGTTATTAGCATTTCATTTTCTGTTATTTAGTTAAAAAGAAGATCCTCATTGCATTAGAATTAATCTTTTTAACAAGCTCTTCCAACAAATCTCTAAGTAAATGAATCAGATTAAGTTGTAGTGTTTTTAGTTACTTTTCATTTCATGAATGTTCATTTAGAAGCTGTAATATCCATGGATTAGGACTCTCTATTTTCATTATTTTCTAGTTAGGAACATAATTTGCAAATAAAATCTGTTTTCATTTATTCATTAACATTTCATTTTCTCCCTTTTTGACATAAATCTAACTTCATATTTTTAGCATAGAGTAGCATACTAAGAATCAAACATAAAAACCCCAAAACATTAATAAAACACTAAAAACAACGAAGTAAGAAAAAGGGATACTTAGGCACATATAGTGCATCACACTTCATCAGTTTACTAGCCCTAGTTGATAATTTATGTTAGCAATTTAGGACACTAAATTGACTAGACAACGACCCTCGGAGTACCATGGAGAACTCTAAAGGATCAAAATATAGCCACCACTCGCAAGAGGAAGGAGAAAGTGTAGTAGAAAGAAGGGGAAAATGGTAAGGGACAGACACACAACTCGGACCTAGAGAGAAAATAGTTGTAAGGATTATTTTTCCAATCATGTCATTATGGAGAAGGGGGAGATGGAACTCCCATCCTAGGTTCTGTTTAGAGCTATAGAGTAACCAGGCTCCCTGACTACCCGTATAATTGTTGTATCAGAGGCTCAAATACAACTTTAGTAAGGATAGAGGTTACCATATCCATGGGGATAAGAGGAGGATTGAGTGGCTCGAGGACGAGCCAAATTTCTGTGTTGGGGGCCTGTTGGGGTCCTGTTGGAGCCCAACTTGTTTTTTGTGAAATTTTGCTAAGTATGGGACTACGCAAGAGGATTGAGGAGAATTGAAGGTATAGATTGTGCACAAAAAGGGGTTGGTGAAGATAACAGGGAATGCTCATAATAGGTCAAGGGTAAAAAATATGAAGTTAGAATTAAGGATCTTGTTCAACGAGAATATATAGAGTCATCTTTTGTTAAAGTAAAAGGTTATTATCCTGTTTATTGTGTGTCTATATGTGTTATTTTTCATTAGTAATAGACATATATGTTTGAGTCTATATCTACTATGCAGTCCCACTGTAACATTCATTGATATACATATATATTGTTGGTTCCACATTGTGGATGTTTGTTTTGTTGTATATTTTTTGCATAGATGAATGGCTAGTGAGCCCGATTGTGTAATTATTATGTTGTAGCCCATGGTTCCTTTTTGTTATAGAGAAACATAATATGATGGACAATTATGTTGCTTCTTATTATTCCAGCTATTGTCAATTTAATGCTTAGATGTGGCTCTGCATTCTCATGAATTTATGGAATGGTCTAGTTATTTAGAAGCTTTTTATCTAGAAGGTTATGTTTCACATATATATTTATGTTGTTCAAGAATACTCCAAATTACATGGATTTCATAGGGTAAAAGGAAGCGTTTATGTGCCTCAAATAAATTTACACTAGGACATGTAATTAATTTATAGTGATATAATGATCAATCCACCCTATGGGTCTACGAAATTGTACCTCAGTCTTGTGGTGTAATAATGCCCTAATGGAACTTATTTTTGTGGTGTAACAACACCCTAATGGGCCTTAGTCTTGTGGTGTAACAATTTGCTAATTGGCCTCAGTTATATGGTGCAACAACGCCCTAATGGGCCTCATTCTTGTGGTGAAACAACTCCTTAATGGGCCTCAGTCTTATGGTCTAACAATTCCCTAATGGAATTTAGTTCTTGGGTATGACAACAACCTCTTTGGGCCTTCTTATCTATGATATGAGATAAAAATATGAAAATGAATGAAGGATATGTGATGAACCCCATGAAAACGATATCATGAATAACCTATGTTTGTTCTATTGCATTATTATTGTTGAGATTAAACAAGAAGATCCTAGTGAAAATTAAGCACCTACACTAGGATGGAGCCTCAAGCTATTTTTAGGTGGATGTACATTTGTAGATGCATGAGAAAATTCTATATATAGATGCATGTATATTTATAGATGTATGTGCAAGTTCTATTTATAGATTGCATGTCTATTTATAGATTCATGTCTACTATTATTATCCCTTAATAATAGTTGGACAATGAACTATATTCTATTCTCAATGAGCACTTGAAAATATTTAACTGAAGTGGAAAATAGTTAGCTATAAGAATTTCAAGTTAAGAGGTTGGTTGGTGGGACATGCAGGTTGACTTAGTTGTAACTGGGTGATTCGAAGTTGTAACAGAGTTTGAAGTGCAGTTATGAAAGTTGTGAAGTAGTTTAACTTAGTTAAGTGAGTTAAACTTAATTGTGCTAGTTGTAACTAAAGATACACTAGTGAGAGATCAAGTGAATTAATTATTAATTAACTCACAATCAGTGGTCTCACATGCAACTCAAGATTTACTATTATTAACTGCATGCATGTTAGATCCAGTGGAGACCAAGTTGAGTTCTAGGTGAAAGGGAAGTTGACTATCAGTTGTGACATTATCGGTTGCACACATGCAACCACACACACATTGGATGTGCCCATGAGGATTGTGCAGTTAAGGTAGGTAGGATTGCACTCATTCAGGGATTTCTATCAGTAGGGATTGCACAATGGAGGTAGGTTGTCTGGAGGTGTTAAATTGGATAAGGAACTTGCCAATTTTTGCATGAAAATGTGAGACAATTAGCTCATGTACTGAGAGCTCTTGGATTAGAGATTTGTATGTAATTTTTTCACAATCCATGATATAATACATAATAGAAGATAGTGGGGTTTTTAGCTATAAGATTTCCCTGGTAAAATTATCCGTGTTATGTGTGATTGATATTTCTTCATGATATTGTTTTTGGAGATTGTGTTTCAAATTCCGCAAAGATTTGTAGAAGCAATTTTGTATTTAACAGTAGCATATTATTGTTAGATCAGGAGAATCCAGGCTATACATGTATTTTGTATTAAATTTCTACATGGTATCGGAGCGCAGGAGATTGTAGTAGTGAAGAGGAGCTAATTTTGTTGGTGGAAAGAATTAAAATTTGTAGAAAGACTTTGTTGGTGCTATAGCTAATTCAAGATCAAAATGGCTTTTAATGGCTTGCGGCTAGAGTATGCACTCCAGGGAAGCTCGAACTACAATGTTTGGAATGAATGATTGGAAGAAATGCTTGAAGATAATGCCCTGAAGGAATTCATTGATAATGATGTTCCTAAGCCTGCTTTGTCAGATGCTGGAAATCTTGATGCATGGTAAAAGAAACTGGAAAAGGCGAGAAGGATTATGATGGAGGGAGTAAAAGACCACATTGTCTCAAGCCTTCATGGGAAAGCCACACCATATGCTTTGTGGAAGGCTTTGATGGATCTATTCCAAAGCAACAGTGACCATAGGAAATTGGCGCTCAAAGATAAACTCAGAAAGATCAAGATGGAAAAGGGCGACACCATTGCAAAGTATCTCACAAAGTTTGTCCAATGTTGGGATGAACTGGGGAGTGTGGGAATAATTGTCGCTGATGATGATTTGGTGAGATTGGCTCTCTTGCGAATTCTTAAAAGTTGGCATAGTTATGAAGACTCTGTCAACGAATGGGAAAATTTTCTGGATTGGGAACGACTGTGGTCGAAATTGGTGCAGGAGGAGTTCAGGAAGAACACTAGAGATGGCTCTTCATCAAAGCATGATGATGAAGAGGATTGTGCTGTGGATGCCAAGGAGAAGAAGGGGAAGGGGAAGAAATTCCATTCAAAATTCGAGTCTAAAAGAAAGAAGCTGGATATCTCCAAGGTGAAATGTTTCACTATCACTTAAATGGGCATCTTGCTACTAACTGTCTGCAAAAGAAGAAGAAAAAGAAGGTTGTTGGAGCTGCAGCAAGTGAGGCCCTTGCATTGCAATTTGAGCTTGAATTCTCTTTGATCACATGCATGGTTTCAAGTTCATTGGGATCGATGTGGTATTTTTATAGTGGCACTTCCTTCCAGATGACGGGAGATAAGGAGCTTTTCAGTGACTTGGAGGAGAAAGATCTCCAGATGCACATAGAGATGGGCGACGAAGGACAATACAATGCACCTGGCATTGGTACCATTACCTTTTAGAGGGATTCAGGTAAACCATTTCAATTGAAATATGTGATGCATGTTCCAAGTCTGAAGAAAAACTTAGTCTCAGTCGCAATGTTGGAGGATAGAGGCTATGACGTTGTTTTCAGTGATGGAAAAGCTTTCCTGCAATATAAAACAACAGGTCAAGATAAGAGGATAGGGATTCGACTTAAGAATATCTACAAGTAGGAGGTAGATGGTTGCACTGCCATGATGGGCAAGGCAGAAAAATTGGTGGGCCGGGATGAGGGCGAGCTATGGCACAGGCGATTGGGCCATCTTCATCATGGAGCCCTGAAATTCATGAAACAAATATCTATTGGACTTCCAATGGGAACACTTGCTCAGTTAGATGAGTACAAGGGTTGCACCATGGGGAAGTATGTAAAGTCCACCTTTCATGAGAAGGAGAACCATGCTTCGGGGATCCTTGAGAGAATTCACACAGGCGTGTGTGGACCATTCTCGGTTGCTTCAACAACAAAACATAAGTACTATGTTATTTTTGTTGATGGATTTTCTTGTAAATGCTAAATATTCTTCATGTAGAAGAAGGATCAAACATTCTCAAAGTTCTGTGAGTTTAAGGCATTAGTGGAGAAAGAGTCGGGGAAGCAAGTGAAGGCTCTTAAGAGCGATAATGGTTGAGAATACATCTCTAACGAATTCAAGGAATTCTGCAGCAAAGAAGGAATTTGAAGAGAACTCATAGTGCCTCATAACACACAACAACATGGGGTCCTGGAGAGGAAGAACATAACAATCATGGGTGCAGCACGAGCGATGTTTCATGATAAGGGCCTACCAATGAATTTGTGGGTGGAAGCATGCAACACTGTGGTTTATGTGAAAAATCATTGTCCTCATAGAGTACCTGGCATGAGTACACCTAAAGAAGCTTTCACTGGTAAGAAACCGGATGTTTCACACTTTAAGATTTTTGGCTCATCTATTTATGTGCATGTGACCAAGGACGACAGGAAGAAGCTGGAGCCTACTGTTGAAGTTGGGAATTTTGTGGGGTACAAAGAAAAACCCCATAATTATTATGTGTATTTTCCAAACAGTCGAATTACTGTGGTGTGATGAGATATAAAATTCAATGAGGGGAAAGCCATGTGGTTGTCGCTTGAGAGGGAGTTGGACTTGCATGCGGAGGAGAAACTGTTGGTTCCCAAAGATGAGTCTCTAGATGTGGATCAACCACAGGAGGAGGTTCATGGAGTGGAGGAGTCCACTCACGTAGAGCCAACCATAAGAACTAGCAGAAGGTGTACCAAAAAATTTGATAGGCTGAGACTTGATGATGCACAAAATGTAGGAGTCCCTACTTCACAGCACAGACAAAGACAGTCTCCTGACCAATTTACTAGATACATGGCTCTCATGAGAAAATGTATTGTGACTGAACCATCTTCCTTTTAGGAATCAGTGTATGAGCCCACATGAGTAGATTCAATGGTGGAGGAGTATGAATCCATTGTCAAAAAGAGTTTTTGGGAAATTTTTCTAAGGTCGGTTGATAAATCAGTTGTAGGTTAAATATGGATCGACAAGGTAAATCAAGCTGCTTATGGGAGTGTTGAGAAATACAAGGCCAAATGTTTGGCCCGAGGCTTCTCACAGATTGAGGGGCTAGATTATGAAGAGACCTTTGCAACTCTTGCAAGGTATTCTTCCATAAGGACCATCCTTGCTCTCTCAGTGCAGATCGGCTGGCGCATTCATAAGATGGATGTGAAAAATGAAATTATCAATGACATCATTGAGGAAGAGGTGTACATAGAGTATCCTGAAGGTTTCTAGATCTTCAATAGGGAGTTGCATGTGTGCCAACTCAAAAGAGAATTGTATGGGCTGAAGCAAGCACCCTGTGATTGGTACACTTGGATAGACAACTATTTCACCAGACTAGGCTTCACCAAAAGTGAAGCAGATGCAAACCTATACCAAATTGTGGTGGAGGGTAAGATTTTAATAATTTTTCTTTATGTTGATTATTTAATATTGATTGGTGATGAAAATTTGATACACTCATGCAAGGAGGATCTTGCAAGGGAGTTTTAAATGAAGGATATGGACCCCCTTCATTATTTCCTTGGATTGGAAATATGGCAATGAGATGGTGAATTTTTTGTGTCTCAAGGAAAGTATGCAAGGGAGATACTGGGTAAGTTTCACATGGAGGGTTGTGAACCCATGGATAATCTTCTTCCAGGAAATTTGAGGAAAGAGGATGCTACTTCTGGAGAGGTAGTGGATGCTACTGTCTATCGACAGTTAGTGGGTTCGCTAATGTATCTAGTGAACACGAGACCAGGCATTTGCTATGCAGTTAAATAGTTGAGTAAAGCTATGGTTAAGCCTAGGAAGTTGTTTTGGAAGGTGGGAAAGCATGTCCTGAGATACTTGAGGGGCACATTAGAGTATGGTTTATGGTATAGATAGATGGATGAGGTGAAGTTGCATGGCTTCACAGATGCAGATTGAGCGGGCAGCCCAACAGAAAAAAAAGGAAACATTAGGGGGGATATTTAGTATCGGATCTATAGTTTTTTCTTGGTACAGGAGGAAGCAGAGATCCGTGGCACTCAGTTCAGTAGAAGCAGAAAAAATGATAGCGAGTCAAGCTACATGTGAGGTTATCTAGATGAGAAAGATTTTGGTTGTTTTTTTTTGTTCTCATTTAGATCCGAAAGTGATTCATTGTGATAATAAGAGTTTCATTAAACTCTCGATTAATATTGTCTTTCATGATCGATCTAAGAATATAGATATCTGGTACCATCCTCTCAAATATTTTTTGCAGAGGAGAATCAGGTTGCTTTAGTACATTCCTACAGAAGATTAGGATGCAGACATTCTGATGAAGGCACTCACCAGGAGCAAATTCGAATACCATAGAGACAAGATCGGGGTGAAGGATAATCCGTTTCTTGTTGAGAGGGAGTGTTGATATTCAACAAGAAGATCCTAGTGAGAATTAAGCACCTACACTAGGATGGAGCCTCAAGCTATTTTTAGGTGGATGTCTATTTATAGATGCATGAGAAAATTATATCTATAGATGCATGTCTATTTATAGATGTATGGGCAAGTTATATTTATAGATGCATGACTACTATTATTATCCCTTACTAAAAGTTGGACAATAAACTATATTTTATTCTAAATGAGCACTTGGAAATAGTTAACTAAAGTGGCAAATCAGTTAGCTATAGGAATTTTGAGTTAAGAAGTTGGTTGGTGAGACATGCAGGTTGACATAGTTTTAATTGAGTGATTCAAAGTTGTAATAGAGTTGGAAGTGTAGTTATAAAAGTTGTAAAGTAGTTTAACTCAGTTAAGTGAGTTAAAATCAGTTGTGCTAGTTGTAACTGAAGATACACTAGTGAGAGATCAAGTGAATTAATTTTTAATTAGTTCACAATCAGTGATCTCACATGTAACTGAATATTTACTATTATTAACTGCATGCATGTTAGATCCAGTGGAGACCAAGTTGATTTCTAGGTGCAAGGGAAGTTGACTATTAGTTGTGACATTATCGGTTGCACACATGCAACCACATACACATTGGATGTGCCCATGAGGATTGTGCAGTCAAGGGAGGTAGGATTGCACTCATTCAGGGATTGCTATCAACAGGGATTGCGCAGTGGAGGTAGGCTATCTGGAGGCGTTAAATTGGCTAAGGAACTTGTCAATTTTTGCATGACAGTGTGAGACAATTAGCTCCTGTACTGAGAGCTCTTGGATTAAAGCTTTGTATGTAATTGTTTCATGATCCATGATATAATACATAATAGAAGATAGTGGGGGTTTTAGCTATAAGATTTCCTCGGTAAGATTATCTGTGTTATGCGTGATTAATCTTTCTTCATGATATTGTGATTGGCGATTGTGTTTCAAATTCCACAAAGATTTGTAGAAGCGATTATGTATTTAAAAGCAGCATATTATTGTTAGATCAGGAGAATCCAAGCTATACATGTATTTTGTATTAAATTTCTACCATTATTTCTAATGTTCTCTCCACATAAATTCTTATGGTGACATGGAGTGAATGCAATGTGAAAATGTTTTAAAATGCAAGTATCTACAACAAAGAATTCTAGCCCTAAGAAAATTAACATGTTTAGTACTCTAATAGTTAATGGTTAATAATAAATATGCTTGAGTAAATGTTGAAAGATGCAATAAATTATATGGTTGTCAAATCTGGTCCATAAAATTAAACATCAATGTGGGGAGAGAGGAAAAATTATATGTCAACTATGGATGCTATAGCACATTCCTCGCTAAGAGGGAGTGTTGAAATTTTGAGTGTTTGGGTAGCATCGGATGTGCTCTAGCTCCCAAATGTTTTGGAGGGACTAGGATACATCATATCTCCAAGACCCAGAAAGGATTTTGGAAATTCCATCCAGTTTGGGAGATAATTATTTAATTAATATTTTTAATTAAGGACCCTAAGTCTAACTTAGGAAAATTTAAATATTAAAGGTAATTAATTAAAACATCTGATGCAATTGACTTAAGTCACACATATCAAGCTTTCTTTTAATCTTAGCCATCGATTCAAGATTAGATCATGGTCGTTGGTTTCCCAACGAGAAGGTATGAAGGAAAGGCTTAGGGTCAGTTGGACAACACAAACACAGAGGCAGAGAACTGAGACAAAGTTAAAATTCTAGGGCAGGGTTTGCTAAGAAATTTCAGAAGTGTTTCAGTTGCAGCAAGGGGTAGTATTGGCTAAGGGGATGGTCTGATCTCGAAACTCTGAATTAGCAAGAGGAAGAGAGGTAGCAACCAGGAGCAGTGCAGAGAAGCAGGGCCAACAACAGCAGCTATGCAACAGTTGTGCAGTGCAGAGGGATTCAACCCCTATGTAGGTGCTACGTAGGCCCTAAAAGGGCAACGCTAGGCAGTAGGAGACCCTCCAGGGTTATGCAAAGACCCTTCTATGGAAATGTAGGGTTTGCATCACCCAGTTTGGTGTTACACAAGCCTCTCTAGGAAAACGCAAAGCCACACAGAGGCTTACAAGGCTGATGTAGGGGCTTGAGGGGCAGTGCTAGGGTTTCTAGGGCCAGAAATTGGCTGAATCTTGAAAATACTGTATGAGGGTGTGGATCAGTCAATTTTTTGGTCTCATAACCATAGGTTAGCTGTAGATCTATTATTTTCTCTATCGAGTCAACTAGTAAGGTGCCCAGATTTGTTGTATTTCGAAACTACTTAATAATATAAACCCTCCAACAGCCAGAAGGCCAAATTTTTTGCATTGGGTTTTTCTGGGGATAGTTGTCCATAAAATATTGTCTGTCACTTTTTCTATGTGCATGTATTTCTATTTTAGATCTGAATCGGTGAAAATATGTTATGTGTTTACTTTGATATTAATCTGAATATTTCAATATTAATAACTTGTTTAAGTAGGAGAAGTATAACCAGATCTAACAATAGAATTTCTGCATAAAGTAACAATACAAAATTTTCACATGGTATCAGAGCAATTGCAGATCTAGTAGGGTCACCAACAGAAGACTGAATAATCCTTTCTACAGAAAGAAACAAAGAGAGTAGCCCCTACTTCGGTGAGTGTATGGAATTGAAAACATCTCTAGGGTGCATGACGGTTGCAGAATAAAATATGAAATGCCTCATCATAACGACCCTCGTGGTGCCATGGAGAACTCTAGAGGATAAAAATATAGCCACCTCTCAGAAGAGAAAGGAGAAAGTTTAGCACTAAGAAGGGGAAAATGGTAAGGGACAGACACACATCTTGACCCTAGAGAAACAATGGTGGTAAGGATTATTTTTCCAATCATGTCATTGTGGAGAGGGAGGACGTAGAAATCCCATCTTAGGTTTTGTTTAGAGCTCCAGAGTAACCAGGCTCCCTAACTACCCATACAATTGTTGTATCTGAGGCTCAAATACAACATTAGTAAGGACAGATGTTACCATATCCATGGTGATAGGAGGAGGATTGAGTGGCTCGAGGATGAGCCATATTTTTTTGTTGGGGACCTGTAGGAGCCCACATTGTTTTTGTGAAATTTTACGAAGTATGGGACTGTGCAAGAGGATTGAGGAGCATTGAAGATATAGATTGTGCACAATAAGGGGCTGGTGAAGATAAAAGGGAACATTCATAATAGGTCAGGGGTCGAAAATATGAAGTTAGAATTGAGGAGTTTTCTCAACGAGAATATATAGAGTCATCATTCTCTAAAGTAAAAGTTTATTCTCCGGTTTATTATGTGTCTATATGTGTTTTTTTTCATTAGTAGTAGACATGTATGTTTGAGTCTATATCTGCTATGTAGTCCCGCTGTAACATTCATTGATATACATATATATTGTTGGTTCCACATTGTGGATGTTTGTTTTGTTGGATATGTTGTGCATAAAGGAATGGCTAGTGAGCCCGATTGTGTAATTATTATGTTGTAGCCCATGGTTCCTTTTGGTTATAGAGAAACATAATATGATGGACAATTGTGTTGCTTCTTATTATTCCAGTTATTGTCAATTTAATGCTTAGATGTGGCTCTACATTCCCATGAATTTCTGGAATGGTCTAGTTATTTAGAAGCTTTTTATCTAGAAGGTTATTTTTCACATATATATTTATGTTGTTCAAGAATACTCCAAATTACATGGATTTCATAGGGTAAAAGGAAGCATTTATGTGCCTAAAATAAATTTACACTAGGACATGTAATTAATTTATAGTGATATAATGATCAGTCCACCCTATGGGTCTACGAAATTGTACCTCAATCTTGTGGTGTAATAATGCCCTAATGGACCTTATTTTTGTGGTGTAACAACACCCTAATGGGCCTTAGTCTTGTGGTGTAAAAATGTGCTAATTGGCCTCAGTTTTATGGTGTAACAATGCCCTAATGGCTGTCATTCTTGTGGTGAAAAAATTCCTTAATGGGCCTCAGTATTATGGTTTAATAGTTCCCTAATGGACCTTAGTGCTTGGGTATGACAACGACCTCTTTGGGCCTTCTTATCTATGATATGAGATAAAAATATGACAATGATATGAAGGAGATATGATGAGCCCTATGAAAATGATATCATGTCAAACCTATTCTTGTTCTACTGCATTGTTATTTCTAATATTCTCTCTATAGAAATGCTTATGGTGATATGGAGTGAATGCAATGTGAAAATGTTTTAAAATGAAATTATCTACAACAAAGACTTGTAGCCCTAAGAAAATTAACATGGTTAGTACTATATTGGTTAATGGTTAATAATGAATATGCTTGAGTAAATGTTGAAAAATGCAATAAATTATATGGTTTTCAAATCTGGTCCATAAAATTAAACATCAATGCGGGGAGAGAGGAAAAATTATATGTCAACTATGGATGGTATTGAACCTATTTTCTCTGTTGACCTATTTTTCCATCAAGGAGTCTCTGAAAACCACCATTTATTTAATTATGTTTGCTTCCCTATGTGCAATAGTGGATCTAAGTGATCTAGGTATGGATATGTTTAATATTAATCTTAACCAGTTGAAATTGAACAACATCAAACCACACTCACTTTTAGTTTTATGAGGACTTCTCTTCCCTTACAAAACTTTCATTCAAAAATATAGTTAGAGCTACCATGAATGGTGGAGTTCAACACGATCCTTTTCATGTGAAAATGAGAGTCAACAACTATATATGGAGTTATTTTGATGGCATATTTTTTTTTAATTCCTTGAACCCATTCATTTTTTATGATCAATTTGGTTGCAAGCAGTTCTGCAACTATTTGCTGATATAACCTAACTGTTTCCACAACCAATTCTTGATTCCGCTCGTCATACATATTAATAACCATAATATTTTCATATTAATAAAATAAAAAATGCTAAATGTAGGTTCTAGGGATATTACACTTCACCACCCCATGGTTCCCAGAGTTTGATACGACAAACATAGTGGTCTCAACAATGCTAGTTTGGTTGAGATTACCAAATCTCCCCCTCCCATTATGGCACCATAAAGTACTAGAGGAAATATGAAACACTAGGAAAATATAGATAGATGGACCTAGAAATATTAGTGAAAGGTATATTCCCCTTTACTGGAATTTGTGTTGAGATATACCTCAAAAAATATCCACCTAATCACATACAGGAGGATTAGCATTGTGTAACAAAAATTCATGTCATAGGAAACACTATAGTGAATGCCCCACTTTCTTTGTAATTACATTGCATAATTGAAGAAAAGATAGTAGAACATAAGCCTCACCTTATATCCCATAATTTTTTCATGATCTCATGTTTATGTATGTGGATGCTGTGTTCATGGGCATTTGATTTGAGATTGAAAAAATTAGCGATTTATAAATTTAGGAATGTGAAAACAATGCTATTTAGATTTATGAATAGCTAGATTTATGGTAAAGGAGAATGTTGAGGTTAATGTTTAAAGTATGCTAATAACATTAATCACAAAGTCAAATTTTATGTGCCTATAACCAACTCCTATTTATTTTGATAAATTGTAATTAATTTTTTAATTGAATTATCATAAGAAATTGGGTTATCTCATACAAAATAATAAGTAATGTAGCTCACTTTTTTTTTTCAACATTTTTATAGATATATATTTTTCAAAGCTTTCTAAATATTTTAAATTAATATTATATCATTAAAAATATACAATATTATCTTAATAAGAAAGTAAATGTGTCTAAAGAATATATATATAAATCTATCCATTTTTATCAATTACATTTATGAATATATTTAAGCTAATATATAACACAACTATTAAAAATATACAATATTATCTTAATAAGAAATTAAATGTGTCTAAAGAAAATATATATAAATCTATCCATTTTTATCAATTACATTTATGAATATATTTAAGCTAATATATAACACAACTATTATATTATAGTTAGTTTTATATACTATAAGGTATAAGATAATTGAGGATCATGACAATTTGAAAAATAAAAATAGCAACTTCATTCCTATATGATAGTGTCTTTTTAATATATTAAAATGTGTAAAAAGAAGTATGAATGAGAGTTGATTTTTTATATTTTTAAAAATATTTATCTATATCAAAATATTTAAAAATAGTTAGTCAGTTTCTCTAAAATTATATTAAATATGAAAACGTTATCAACTAATCAATCAGTGTTTTACAAATTTAATTTTTTTTCATAAAAATATCTCAATGGTTACGATTTGAAAACAAAGATTGATTCTCTCATATCTTTACACTATAATAAGCATGGATGCTTTATTTTTTTTGGTTGAACCTTGTATATAAAATGGGTTTACCGTATAGACAAAACCAAAGCAAAGCTTGCGTTTGTGTGATACTGCACACCGGGGCATTTATGTGTCTATAAGAACTGGTGCATTTTTACGACCAATGGGAAATGCACCAATGCCAGTACCAATTATAAATCTCGGTGCCTTTTTGTGATACTGCGCATTGGTGCATTTCTATAAGTCTACGTATCGGTGCGTTGATACGACCTATGGGCACCGCACAAATTCCAAGAACAATTAGAACGGCCTCATGCGTTGTATCACCAACACTACGTCTGGTGCAGTTTTATACCTTAACGGCCTGGTGCATTCTCCTTTGATTGCCCCGGGGCACCTTATACATGTACGCATCGGTGTGTTAAAGCCAGAGTAGTGCACCGATGGAAAAAAACATCCGTAATAACCTCCCGCCACCCATTTTTTTTTAGTTGTGTTGAATTTCTGTTAAAAGCTCTGCCAAAGACTACGTAACCATAAACGGATGTTGTAGAAAATGTTTATTTGACAATTTTGGCCAATTTTATAACACTAAAAACCTCCTTTATAATCTCTACTAGAGGGTATTTTCCTTGTAGTGTGAGTCACCACATTGCCGACTAAGGGCAGAAGATGGTTTAATATGAACGTTAATGATCCTTCTCTGAAGGAGGATTTCCTTGTAGGAGAAGAAAAAATGGAGAAGAAAGGAAGAGGGGTTGATAGACTATCACTTCCCCAACATTGGGCAGATGTTTCCCTGAATTTGATAAAGTACATTAGCTATGAGGGAAGGTCTAAAATTGTCTTCAATTACCACTTTATTCTATTAAACCATCTTCGGCACCAACAAAAGATCAATCTTCCATATTTCCTACTGGGAAATATCAAGCATATCACTACAACAGTAAAATCAACAGCAGATCCCAAAGCTTGTATTACCAACCATGGTAGTATCAAACTGATTGTGTTGTATGCCTTAAACCAACAAGGAAAGAGCTGGGAATATTTTAAATAGAAAAGACCCAGGGGAAACAAGCCAAGACCTAGGGAAAAATTCATGAAGAGGTTGGATTCCAAACTCGATCCACCAAGGCTAGAATTGGGAAGAGGCCCATTGATAAGCCGATTGGAGAAAAATAGCCGAAATAAAGGGTGAAGATTCTGGGCCAACAGAACCATCACCAGTATCTGAGAAGTAGGACAAGGTAGAAGAGCTGGAAGAAGAAGAAAAAGAACCCTCCTTTCCAGGTAGGAACGAAACTAATTCTCTGCTTTTAGAAATTGAAAATTTAAAGAAATAAAATGAACAATTAAAGTAGAGATTGGCCAAAGATGGGAAATCGGAAGCCTCGGGGTTGGATACCCTAGCTGAAGCTGTCAATAAGGTTGGCGGGGGGAGGGGGGGGGGAATCCAAGATCCATATGCGTGGCATGTGCCCAAGAGTTAGCAGCATCAGGGTATAGATTTTGTTGGGTAAGCACCTACTCAAGGGAGAGTAAAACAGAGCCTAGGCAGGCTACTCCACAAGAACCTGTTGAAGATATTGTTGTTACACAAGAACCAACAGTTAAGGTAGAGCCTCCCATGGTAATTGACCTGGAAGCTGACACACAAGAACCTGTATAGGCCACTGCTGTTACAAAGGAACCAATGGTGAATACAGAGGTTGACCTAGGCGTAACGAAGGAGACTGCTACACAAGAACCCACATATGACAGTAATGTTACACAAGAACGAGTACCTGAGGTGGAGTAGTCACACGCTAGAGATTTTTTCACACCCGCCATTGATATTGCATGTAGTGGAACACTGGGTCCTGCTATGAGATGGAGTTCCGAGAAGATTTCACTAATCTCTGAGTTGCAGAAATGGAAGCAAGAGGAACTTTCCCTACAGGAGGGAATGATCTCACTAAAACAAAATCAGAAGAAAATAGGTTCCCTATAAGAGAAATGGACAGGGGAAGAATTGAAGAGAGGATGGGAGGGATGGAAGTAGAAGGAAACTGCAAAGAAATAAGAGGAACAACTACTGTTGTTACAACAACAGGTTCATGATTTGACTAATGATAAACAAAAGCTTCATGACCTTGCCCTCAACTTGTTGGGGTGAAGGAGACCTTCCCCGTCCTACCCTATCTTTCTGTGGGAACATTACTATTTGTTTCAGATAAAATTTATTATGGAAGATAGGCCCTATGTGGGTACTTCTACCCGCACCATTTTAGATGTTTTCTGCACTTCTGATTTTGATGAACATGGCTGTTTTTGCACAACATTATTTGTGAGCACGCTAGTATGTAGATGATAGCAAAAATATTATTGTATATGGGAGACTTTCAGTTATGTGCTTTTGTTTCATTTATGAGAAATCAGATCGAGTGGAATCTGTCCACAAAATCCATGGAGACTAATGAAGAAAAGATAGCGATATGGATTCAATCTGAACCAGGAAGGGCCACTGAACTGAGGTGAGAATTCAGAAATATTTTAAGAAATTCTGGAATAAGGGAACTAGCTGCTTCCTATATGACAAGAATTGTGGATTTCTTCCTCAATAAGTTTGCACAAATGAAGAGCCGATCACTGAAAGGATGCCTCAAACACACTGAAGCTAGTAGTGCTGGATTACTGGAAGGAGATCCTTTTGTATTTAAGAATTTCGTAGTTGTAGTTACACATGTAATAACATACGCCTGGGTAATAAAATCCTTTGGAATTTCTTGGATTGGACTGAAATTCAAATATCATTTGATATGGTTGCTAGTAGAGGAATACAAGGAACACTATGCATTGAACGATTATGAAGAATAATCCTGGCCAAGATAGTTGGTGGCTACTTAGGGGTACATATTTCCAGATGAAGATAAAACCAACGCCTATGACTTCACTGATCTACACAAGAGATATTATCGAGGAAGCTGAGTTTTTATACATGAGGACATGCAAGTAATTCATCTGGGGGGAGATGTTGAGTGTCTTTTTTGTACTTATTTCCTACGTTTTCTTCGCTCATTTCTACCCTTTTTGACCTCCATCCTTGGGACTATCTTTGCATTTTTCCTTTCTCCTTATTGTAAAACAATGTAACTTTACTGTGTTTATTATATTGTCATCCTCATTAATTATTATGATGTATTGTTTCCTTGTTGTGGCTAACTAGGGTCAATATTGGAGGAATTTCTTTGGTCCTTTTGTTATTTCTTTCACATACCACTTTGAGCACAAGAGACCCAGAACATATAGGGGCATAAAACCAGTTGGGAGCATGTTGTTATAGTGTGTTGTTACATGGAACTACTACCTCACAAAGAGTCAATGCCTCTGCTATCATGGCCTCTGCTTTTACACTACGATGTTGTTACACTGTGACGCTTTTACAGAACCATTGTTACAGATTGTTGTTACAGTCGCTATGTTGATTGCATACTATCAACTTCCAGATGTTGATATGTCTTCAAAAGTTGTTATGCTATAGCTTTCACATTCCAATGACTGTTGTAGGAGTCATTATGTCTCGTCATTTAGGATAACAAATTTAAGTAGTTTTGATTGAAATCAATATATTCCCAGTCAAAAATCTACTGAGGGAATCAGTTGTAACTATAATTACTTTATTTTGATCAGCATGAGAATCGTATTATTCTTATGACTGATCTATTCCTCATTTTCTGGACATGTAAATTTAATAAGCACTCGGACCTCTAAGGTCAGGAGGTTAGCTTAAAAAAGTATCATCATTTTGACTCTCTAATTTTTCTCATTATAATCGAGAATATCATATTGTTGTTGTTACATGTGTTGACATATTTAGTTCTTATTTAATTTCTATCTTCTCCTGCACCCTGTTAGGGAGGAAGGGCCCTCCTCTTTAAAGGGGGCTACAGTGATAAAGTAGCAGTAGTATATTTCATATTTTATTCTGTGTATTTGTGAAGTTATACCATTGTAGTATTGGGTGTAAGTAGATCTTCTTCAGTTCAGGTATTTATTATGTTGTTGCACAAATTAAATTAGAAGTACCAGCTGGTATAGTTATCGTGTGGCACGCTAGATAGAAGTTTATTTGAAGTGTGATTGCATTCTTGTAAATATTTTATTCCTGCATGAGTGTTAATTTCCAACAATTGGATTAGCAACAATTTCTTTTTGTTTTATTTATGCTTCTGGTATGATGTATTGGCACAGACAGTGCAACTGTCACTCAAATAAAAGACATCCCTGTATTGATAATTTATGTGTACTTCCTTAGTCAATTAACAGTGATTAAAACAATTCAACAGTTAGTACTCTACTGGTTAATCTTTAATAATGAATATTCTTCAGTAAATTTTGAAAACTGAAATAAATTATATGGTTTTCAAATCTGGCCCATAAAATTAAACATCAATGCGGGGAAAGAGGAAAATTATAGGTCAACTATGGATTGTAGTGAACCTATTTTCTTTGTTGACAAATTTTTCATCAAGGAGTGTCTAAAAATCACCATCTATTTAACTATGTTTGCTTCCCTATGTGAAATAGTGGATCTATGGGATCTAGGTATGGATATGTTTAATTTTAATCTTAACTAGTTGAAATTGAACAAGATCAAAGGGCACTCACTTTTAGTTTTATGAGTACTTCTCCTCCCTTACGAAACTTTCGTTCAAAAATATAGATAGAGTTACCATCAATGGTGGAGTTCAACACGATCCTTTTCATGTGAAAATGAGAGTCAAAAATTATAGATGGAGTTATTTTGATGGCATATATTTTTTATTCCGTGAACCCGTGCATTCTTGATGATCAATTTGGTTGCAAGCAATTATGAAACTATTTCTTGATATAACCTAACTTTTTCCACAACCAATTCTTGATTTCTCTCGTCAAACATATTAATAACCATAATATTTTCATATTATTAAGATAAAAAATGCTAAATGTAGGTTATAGGGATATTACACTTCACCACCCCATGGTTCCTAGAGTTTGATACAACAAACATGGTGGTCTCAACAATGCTAGTTTGGGTTAGATTACCAAATCTCCCCCTCCCATTCTGGCACCATAAGGTACTAGAGGAAATATGACACACTAGGAAAATATAGATAGATGGACCTTGAAAGATCAGCAAAAGGTATATTCTCCTTTGCTAGAATTTGTGTTGAGATATACCTCAAGAAATATACACCTAATCACATACAAATGAAACACAAAATGTTCAATGTACCCAAGTATTATACTATGATAATACGATATTCAGATGTCGAGCATGCTTACAAATAGGACATTTTTAGAACTGATGTCCATAGTAAAAAAATATTCGAAAGAAGAAAGCGGCATGTCCACCAAAAAAAAAAGTGTGTAGACCTTAAATCCCCATTTGTAAAAAGAAGAAGGAGAGGAAAGCATGGAGGTTTCCCCAGGTCAAGCAAAAGTGGTCACTCAGGGTTAGAATGGTGTCATTTCCCATTAGCAGAATGGCATCGAAATACAAGAGATCTAGGCGTCAAATCAATAGAAATATGGGGTTTTGTTTAGAAAAAGGGATGGAGGGTTCCAAAAGAGATCATGGCTCAGAAACGGGGATGGGGGGTTGAAAAAAAGCTCATGGCTCAGAAATATCAGACTCAAACCCAACTCTGACATCAATTAATGGATTGGAAATGGTTCTACTTTACCGTAGCCTGGAGGATTGGAAAAAAAACCTTAAAAAAAAGAAGTTAAATGACTATTATCACAAATCTCATCCTCACTTCATTACATATGCAAGTTTTTTAATGCTATCCATAAATATTAATAAATAATTTCTTTAATTTGATGTAAAACACAACTATAATATATATTATATAATTAGTTTTATAACTATAAATAATAATAAATAATTTCCTTAATTTAATAATAATAAATAATATCTTTAATTTAATGTAAAACACAACTATTATATTATAAGTTAGTTTTATATATGATAAGATAGTAGTGACCATAAAAGAACATAATAATTCGAAAATTGAATATAACAACTTCATATGCATAACAACTTCATCGGCATATGAGATTGTTTTGATATGGTTCTTTTAATATATTAAAATGGGTAGAAAAAACATAATAGATGGTTATTTTTTTTGAGTCTTTTTGTTAGTTTTTTCTAAAATTATATTAAATTTTTATAAAAACGTTATCAACTAAGCAATCAGTCTTTTACAAATTTAAATTTTTTTCATAAAAATATATCTATGGTTATGATTTTAAATGAAAGATTGATTCTCCTGGATCTTTATACTTTAATAAGCATGGATGCTTGAATATTTTCAGAAGAACCTTGTATATAAATTGGGTTTAGGGTACAAACAAAACCAAAGAAAAGATTTCATAAACTCAGATCCAATATGATACTGCTCCAACTGCAAATATTGGGCAGATCAAAGGGTCCAAGCTGGAATTTAACTTCTGATATGGCTTTTAAACTATCTGCATCTATCACTGGAGCATCATGGATTTTATTAGATTCTTTGGTTTCTGTGGTGTTGCAGGCCTCCCTGTGTTCTTTAGCCAGCAACAACCCCATTGAAAATCACTGGAACAATGGAAATTGGTAACATAATCGAAATAAGCTGGTAGATTGCACCTTGGGCTTAGGAAGCGCAACCAATGGAGGAAAATGTTTTTATTTCTGATAATTCCAGAACAAAGGACTGAGAGAATAATACTCTCATTCTAACACAGAGAATAATTGGACAAAGATTGCAAAATAAAACTTTTCTATTTCATTAACAAAACAAAAGCTATTACAACTTTCTTCTTCCACTAAAGTGGGATTAAAAATGCTTGACTGCTACAGACACAATGCTCACACAACTTCTCTCTTTGTCTCTCAAAATGCACAAAACAATTCTCGGTTATGGTTCACTGTGTTTTTCTCTTCCTGTGGGCTTACACAGCAAATACAACACAACAATACAATAATACGATGTTATGCAATGCAATACAATGAGCCTACGGGCTTTTTCACTTTTTATATGGCGCAGCGTTGTAAAACATAAAAACGAATTACAAAGAAAATACATTTCCAAAACATAAAATTTAACCTAAAATTTCTTTGCGTGATATACGAGTGGAGCCCACATCGCAATAGGTGATCGGTGGAACAAATGGTTTGAAAAAACAAACTTGTGATGTTGCAATTGCAATTTGCAATTTGTGATGCCGCAATGAGCGATTGTGGTGGGACCACATCGCATCGGCGCATCGCATTGCAATGAAAACATAAGTGGAAAACATATTTTAGATGTTGCGATTGCGATTGCGACAATCGCATCGAAAATATTACATTGAACCTGCGGTTTGGGAGGATGGCGATAAGAAATTACGATGTGTGATTAGCGATTGTGGTAGGGACCACATCGCATCGCACCATCGGCGTCGGCGAAAAAAATATGTGGATGGGAGGAATGGTTAAGTGATGTTGCGATGTGTGATTGCGACAATCGCATCGCAAAATTTTAATGGAACACAACATATGGCTTGGTGCAGTTGGTGAATATCATGGCGATGAGAGATTGTGGTGGGACCACATAGCATCACAAACTTTCAATCGGCAATAACACATTTTGGATGGCAGAACATACATCGTTCCTTTGCGATGTGCGATTTTGATTGTGGTGGGACCACATCGCATCACATCGGAACTTTTCATATCAATAAGAAAATTAACATAAAACTTGCGATTCCGACATAGAAATGTCTGGTGGGGATCATAGATGATGTGTCCCAATTCAAAACTTAAAAAGACTTGGCGTGTTTGAAAAAAAATTCTTCTTGTTTGGTTGTTGAGGGCTTAAAAGCCCGAAAAGACTGTCTTTAATAAAACTCTGGTTGTGTGGTTTTGAACCACGAAAGTCTTCATTTCTTTTGCAAACACGGCTATGCCCATACAAACATAAATTATCCTCTACAATGGTGGTTGCTGCCTATAAACATTAAATTCCATCCTTATGGTTTTCTCCATTCCTCTTGAATGCATAGAAGTGTACACTCAACCTTCTGCTACTGCTGCCCCTGTTATACTCAGTTTCTACCTGCACAGGGTACGCAGGTGACTTTAATATTTCAACACTCCCCCTTAAAGTCTGCTGCTGGGTTATCAGTCATACCCAAGCATTTTATTAAATATTAAAAACTCTTTTGCCCCAATGGCTTTGTCAATATGTTTGCGAATTTCTCTTTTGTTCTACAATGTTGTAAAATGATTTCTCCATTATTCACCAATTCTCTGATGTAGTGAAACTTGGCATCTATGTGCTTCATTATTTTGTGAAACACAAAATTCTTTTATAATGCAATAGCTGAGCTATTGTCACAATAAATAAATGTGCCCTTTACTTTTTCTTGACAAAAACTCCTCAACATTCTTCTCATCCAAACTTCTTTACACGCTGCTGCTGTAGCTGCCACATACTGTGCCTCTGCTGTAGATAATGCTACAATAGGTTGTTTCTTAGAAGCCCATGAAATGGCTCCTGAACCAATATGAAAAACATAACCGGATGTGATTTTCCGATCATCTACACTTCTAGCCTAATCACTGTCAGTTTAACCTATTAACTCTAAATTTTTTGAAGTAGTATATAAAATCCCATACCTTTTAGTTCCTTTCATATACCTCAGAATTCTATTTGCTACTTGCCAATGTGTTTCTTTTGGCCTTTCCATAAATCTGGAAATCAAACTAACGGCATGCATAATATCTGGCCTAGTTGCAGTCAAATACATGAGGCTGCCAACTATGCTTTTATACGAACTTGGATCAAAATCCTTGCTGCTGTCATCTTTACTCAACTTCAATCCCATTACTGTGGGAGTAATTGCTGCCTTGCAATCCTACATATTAAATCTTGCCAATACTTCATTAACATACTTTTCTTGTGAGATAAAAATCCCATTTTCATTTTGTTCTACTTCTATTCCTAAGAAGTATCTCAATAATCCCATGTCAGTCATTTCAAATTCATCTTTCATGACTGTTTTAAAATTTTCAATGAGGTAATCATCATTACCTGTGAATATCACATCATCAACATATAACAC
Organism: Pinus albicaulis; assembly: GCA_034641835.2. Taxonomy (NCBI): domain Eukaryota; kingdom Viridiplantae; phylum Streptophyta; class Pinopsida; order Pinales; family Pinaceae; genus Pinus; species Pinus albicaulis. Next base: position 253,361,950 of record CM076584.1, on the reverse strand, counting down.
AACAATGAGAAACTTACCATCCTTTTATTTAATGTATAATGTGGGTTCTCCTTCACATTTTTCAAACCCATTTTCCAGTAGATAGGAATCTATCCTACTGTACCATGCTCTTGGTGCTTGCTTCAGCCCATAAAGAGCTTTCTTCAATCTGTACACTTTGTGTTCTTGGCCTTTTTTCTCATAGCCGAGAGGTTGTTCAACATAAACCTCTTCTATTAACACTCCATTTAGAAATGCTGATTTTACATCCATTTGGTAAACCTTCCATTTGTTTTGTGATGCTATGGAAAACACTGCTCTCATTGTTTCCATTCTTGAAACTGGTGCAAAAGTTTCTTCATAGTCTCTTCCATGCGGCTGCTTATATCCCTTGACAACAAGTCTAGCCTTGTGTCTTTCTATCTTACCTTCAGCATTGCTTTTGGTCTTGTAGACCCATTTTACTCCAATAACTTCTTTACCTTCTGGGAGATCAACCAACTCCCATGTTTTGTTCTTCTTTATGGCATTAATTTCATCATCCATAGCTTCTATCCATTTTCTATATTTTATGGCATCTTCAAAATGAATAGGATCATCAACATGACAATACAAAGAAAATAAGGAGTTAATACCTTCATTTTCCGCTTCCTGTTAATAAATTTCATTTAAATTTCTAAATCTAGTTCCTCTTTCATTTGGTGTACTTGTGCTTGAAGAAGTACTCAAAGCTGCTCCATGTGGTGTGCTTGGAGAAGCACTCTCATTTCTTCTCAAGGGTGTTCTTACTCCTTCTTGAGGTGTCCCTTGCTGTCCTTGTGTTGGTGGAGGTAGTGCTACTGATGAGGTATTATTTTTAGCCATATCTTCCTCATCTTCATCATGAGATAAACAACTTTTAACATTGACTATTTTCTCAATGCTTCCAACCCATGCTTCCTCTTCAATGAACTGCAAATCTCTGCTTATCACAAATTTCTTTGTGGATGGGTTATGCAATCTATATCCCTTGGAATCTTCACAATATCCAACTTCTCCCCCTTACTATCCAACTTCTTCCTCAACTTATCTGGAATGTGTACATAAGCCACACATCCAAAAACTCTCATCTGGGTGACTCCCTGTTTTCTACCACTCCATGCTTCTTCTAGAACTCTGTTCATTATAGCTTTTGTTGGGAAACTATTTAAAATATACACAACACAATTTGTTGTTTCTGCCCAATAATCATTTGGCAAGTGTTTTTCCTTCAGCATACTTCTCACCATTTCCATTATGGTTCAATTCTTCCTTTCAGCAACTCCATTTTTCTGTGGTGTGTACCTTGTATTAAACTGTTTGTATATTCCATTCTCTCTACAAAAATGCAAAAACTCTTTTGAGATGTACTCACCTCCTCTATCAGTTCTAAGAACTTTGATATGCTGCCCACTTTGTTTCTCTACAAGAACTTTAAAGTGGAAAAATTTCTCAAATACTTCACTCTTATATTTCAGGAAATAAACCCACACTTTCCTTGTGAAATCATCAATGAAGGTCAGCATGTAATTGCTGCCTAAAACTGATGCTATTTGCATCGGCCCACATAAATCTGAATGAATAATTTCTAAGGGTGCTTTCGCCCATATGCTCTTTCCTGATGGAAAGTTTTCTCTGTGTTGTTTTTCCAAGATGCAGCCTTCACATAGGCTGTTCCACTTACCATTCCTTTCATGTGCAACAAATTTAATTCTCTGAAATTGAGATGTTCAAATCTCAAGTGCCATAACCAATTCTCATCTTTCACTTCCTTTTGAAAGACCTCTTGAGTTACAATTGCTACATTCTTTCCTTTTCCCTTCAAGTCGGTATTGAGCTTGAGTGGAAACATTCTATTGCTGATCGTTTGTATTTTAGCAATAATCTTCTTGGTTGGAGGTATATCCATTATTGTGCACACATCATTCTTAAAGAATACATTGTAACCTTTGTTTATGAGCTTCCCAACACTCAAAATATTACACTTCAAGCCAGGAACAAGTACACGTTTGGCACAAATTTCTGCTCTCCATTTCTTGCACGGATACTAACTCTGCCTTTTCCCTTTACAGAGATCTTAGTATCAGTTCCTGTGGTTACTTCTGATTTAACTTCTTCATCAAGATTGGAAAACATTGCTATGTTTCCAGTCATATGATTACTGCAGCCTGAATCAAACAACCATACATCATATTGTCTATCTTGTGCTACATTACATGTTAACAACACATTCCTTGGGTTCTTTTCTTCTTTTGCTACATTAGCATTCTACCTATTATTCATGTCATTTTTCTTTTTCCTACATTCATTGGAATAGTGCCCATATTTATTGCAATAATGACATTGGACATTGGATTTGTCATACCTTTGCCCATGAGCATGTTGCTGTCCACCTTGTTGGCTATTGCTTTGGCCATGGCTTTAATTCTGATTGCTGCTCCTTCCATGTGAATGAGAAGGGCTATTCCTTCCTCCTTTGTTTTGGTTTCTGCCTCTTCCTCTTCCTCTGCCTTGACCTCTTCCTCTTCCAAAAGGCATCTGGGTCTTGAAAGCGTGCTCTAGAGATGGGTTTATAGATCTTTCCAATCTCTTTTCATGAGTCATCAGCAATGCATGAAGTTCATCCATTGTGAAATTTGAGAGATCCTTAGTCTCTTCTATGGTGGTAACAATAACATCAAACCTTGAGGGTAGACTCCTCAATAGTTTCTCCACAATCCTTCTTTCCTCTAGTGTTTCTCCATGGGACCTTATCTGTGTGACCGTCCCAATCACATGTGTGAAGAATGAGTCTATATTATCAGACTCTTTCATACTGAGAGTTTCAAAATCTCTCCTTAGCAATTGTAGTTTTGTTTTCTTCACTTTCTCCATACCTTGATAGGCTATCTTCAGAGTATCCCATGCATCCTTGGATCTCTTAGCTGCTTCTATCCTTGGAAACAAACTCTCGTGTACTACTTGATGCAAATAGAAGAGGGCTTTAGAGTCCTTCTTCCTATTGCTCTTCAATAAATCCTTCTCTATCTGAGTTAAGGCATTAAAGGCCTGCTCATCAACTGGTTCATCAAAACCATCTTCTACAAATTCCCATAAATCCTGTCAGGCAAATAGGGCTCTCATGGTAATGGCCCAATAATCATAGTTCTTCCCATTAAATTGTGGAAGCTAAGTATTTCCAATACTCATACTAGTGCTTGGTCCAGCCATTGCTTACTAACTGAACTCTAAAATAGACTGTGTTTTTCAAACAAACTGTCTTTCCTTCTTTGAAAGACAAACTCTGTCTTTAAGGACTGCTTTTTTTAAACAAAACAACAAATCTAGTTTTTTTTTAGAAATACCTGAACTTTAACTTCTGCTGAGCCTTCACGCTGCTGGAGAACTGCTGCAACAAATATTTCTTCTTCCTTCAGCTTCTTTGAAACCTTCAAAGAGCCTGGATTAGCTTTGATACCATGTTGGAATTTCTGATAATTCCAGAACAAAGGACTGAGAGAATAATACTCTCCTTCTAATACAGAGAATAACTAGACAAAGATTGCAGAATAAAACTTTTCTATTTCATTAAAAAAACAAAAGCTATTACAACTTTCTTCTTCCACTAAAGTGGGATTACAAAATGCTTGACTACTACAGATGCAGTGCTCACACAACTTCTCTCTCTGTCTCTCAAAATGCACAAAACAATGCTCTATTATGGTTCACTATGTTTTTCTTTGCTTGCGAGATTACACAACAAATACAACACAACAATACAATAATACTATGTTATGCAATGCAATACAATGAGCCTACAGGCTTTTTAACTTTTTATATGGTGTGGCGTTGTAAAACATAAAAAAAAATTACAAAGAAAATACATTGCCAGAACATAAAATTTAACCTAAAATTTCTTTGCGCGATATACAAGTGGAGCCCACGTCGCAATCGGCGATTAGCGATCGGCGGAACAAATGGTTTGAACAAACAAAAATGAGATGTTGCGATTGCGATTTTCGATTTGCAATTAGCGATGTTGCAATGGTGCGATGAGCGATTGTGGTGGGACCACATCGCATCGGCACATTGCATCATAATGAAAACATAAGCGGAAAACATATTTTGGATGTTGCGATTGTGATTGCGACAATGGCATCGCAAAAATTACATTGAACCTGCGGTCTGGGCAGATGGAGATAAGAAATTGTGATGTGCGATTAGTGATTGTGGTAGGGACCACATCGCATCACACCATCAGCGTCGACGGAAAACATATGCGGATGGGCGGAATGGTTAAGTGATGTTGCGATGTGCGATTGCGACAATCGCACTGCAAAATTTTAATGGAACACAACATATGGATTGGTGTGGTTGGTGAATGTAGTTGTGATGAGATATTGTGGTGGGACCACATCGCATCGAAAAATTTCAATCGTCGATAACACATTTTAGATGGCGGAACATACATCATTCCTTTGTGATGTGCGATTGCGATTGTGGTGGGACCACATCGCATCGCATCAGAATTGTTCATATCAACAAGACACTTAACACAAAACTTGCGATTGTGACATAGAAATGTCTGGTGGGGACCACAGATGACGTGTCCCAATTCAAAACTTAAAAATACTTGGCATGTTTGAACAAAACTTCTTCCTATTTGGTTATTGAGGGCTTAAAATCCCAAAAAGACTGTCTTTAATAAAAATCTGCTGTTGTGTGGTTTTGAACCACGAAAGTCTTCATTTCTTCTGCAAACACGTCTATGCCCATGCAAACATAAATTCTCCTCTACAATTGTGGTTGCTTCCTATAAACATTAAATTCCATCCTTAAGGTTTTCTCCATTCCTCTTGAATGCACAGAAGTGTACACTCAACCTTCTGCTGCTGCTGCCCCTGTTATTCTCTGTTTCTACCTACACAGGGTATGCAGGTGACTTTAATATTTCAACATAAAATTATGAGAAATATACACAGTCACCACCCCGGTGGACGATGCCGCAAACCCGCCAGCTGGAAGTTTGAGATATGGGGTGACACGTAAGAATCCACTGTGGATTGTTTTTGCCAAGGATATGAACATCAAGCTTAAGATGCCCCTGGTTTTGATGAGCCAGAAAAATATTGATGCAAGGGGAGCGAAAGTCCAGATTGGTAATGGAGCCTGCCTACGCATAATGAATGTGAACAACGTTATCATTCATGGATTGCAAATAAGTAACTGTGTGCCCAACGCGGCGGGAAATGTTCTGGTGTCGGAGGGTAGTGTGGCATTGATGGAACCACATGATGGAGATGCTATATCTGTACAAGGTTCCACTAATATATGGATCGATCACAAAACCCTCTCCCAGTGCCAAGATAGTCTGCTTGATGTCACAGTAGGTTCCACAGCAGTTACTATTTCCAATAATCGTTTCTTCAACCATGACAAGGTATGTCAAGCCTTGCCATCGCCATAATTGTAGATTTTGAGAATATTTTGAAATGTGACAGATAGTGAGTTAGTTTCATGACTTGGATTCTAATATCATAAATTTAAATAAAAAATTTGAAGAATTTTATTTTATATCTAATAGATAATTTGATAAATTAAAGATTTCGAGAATATTCTAAAATCCAACATGTAAAATTTGTAAAACTTATTCATTGAATGAATGAACATATGCAGGTGATGTTGTTATGGCACAGTGATGACTATGACAGTGATAAGAACTTGAAGGTAACCATTGCATACAACCACTTTGAACCAGGCCTCACGCAGAGGATGCCAAGGTAAATTTAGTTTTTCTTCGATACAATCAATCCCTAAACCCTAACAACAACAACAATTAAACTGAAAAATGGATATTATTGTGATGTCAATCCCTAAACCCTAACAACAACAACAATTAATGTGAAAAATGAATATTATTGTGATGTAAATCCCTAAACCGTAACAACAACAACAATTAAATTGAAAAATGAATATTATTGTGATCATGTCAGGGCTAGATTTGGTTACGTGCACGTAGTGAATAACAATTACGAACCATAGGGACTGTATGCCATTGGAGGAAGCATGCACCCAACCATAAGAATTATATAATTTTGATAATTAATAATTACAACTTTAATATAGTGATAGTGGTTGTTAACTGAGATCTAATGTGAAAGCTCACTATAATTTTGACATGTTAAAAGGCTAGGAAGATCGGTATTGCAATAAAGATTATAAAACTGAGATCTAATGTGAATATACGCAGTTCACTCTAAGAAGAAGTGATTTTCATCTTCAATGTTCATATTCTCAATTTAAATAATGTAATTTAATTATTTAATTTTCATAATTAATAATTGCAATTTAATATATTTAAAAAATAAAATTAATATTTTTTAAAATTAATTTAAAAAATTTAATAAAATTAAAATTTGATATAAATTAAATATTTTTAAATTATATTTAAAATAATAAATTCATTTATATATCTAAAAATAATATTTGTATAATTAAATATTACAGTTTTATAAAAAAATTATAAATCAAATTCAAAAAATATATAAAATTACATAATAATAAAAATAATATAATTTACTAGTAAATATTAAAAAAACTAATATTAGAACAACTTAATTGAATATTACAATGAAAATGTAAGCATTATATATCAAAAAATTCTAGATTAAATTTTACAAATTTACTCTATGATGTACCAATTTTAAAACTAAACGCATATTGTAATCATAATTTTTTTTAATGAAGTGATTCCTATAAATTATAAAAAAATATGTATCATACTTTTGTTTGCTTGGTACTCATTTGTTTATTATTATCAACAATGTTATTAAACTTACAAATGAAATAACATCATGGTACTAGTTCATTAATGCAAAATATTTTGCATGGTAATGTTTATTATTATGAATAAGGTATTTTCTTGAAGTATAAGATAAATGTTACATAATTTAGCTACTAATTTTTATTTAGCTTAAATATAGAAAATCAAAATAAAAAATAATAAAGACAAAAATTTCATCACAAAAGTAAAACAACTAATAAAATATTGTATTGTTAAATTTCATCACCAAAAATTAAAAGATACTACAAACTAATATTGTTTATGTTAATATATATACACTTCAATACATATGTTTATTTTTTAATATATATTTATGAATTTTATTATATAAAAAAGGAGAACAAAATACCTATATTTCTAGTTAAACATTCATCTCATTAAATGAAATATAATCATTGTATATGTATATTGATTTGACAAGTAGTTTTGAATTGTGATGCACATTTTTGGCATTTCCATTATCACTGATCACTTTAAAATACTTATGTAAAACATTACACTTTCTTTGAATATTTATTTCCTTAGCTAATGTTTTAATGCATCATCAATTTATCTCATTGCTCCTCTATTAATGCAATTATTTTCTCCTCATTTTCATTTTCATTCTCTTCTATCTTTCATACATTCCCTCTCTCTATGGGAATTAAGAAAAATTATAGCATTTTATCTTGTATGGACAACAATACATTTGTCCCTTGTAGTTGGCATGATATCCTCTTCTACTCTAAAACTTGAAACCTTTGCTTCTACCACAATATGTGTTTTATTTGGGTTTGTTTGTATTTTCTTGGAGATTTTATCCCCTTCCATTTTTAATGCTTCACTTAGTAATGTCCCCAACAACTAAACCTCATTGATCTTCTAATTGTGACTAATTGTGTTATTGATCCTTGGGTGGCTATGTAAATGGGAAAAAGTTTGAGAATAATTGTAATTATAATTTAATGTCAGTTGTTGAAGAGATGAATCCTTAATAGAGACAATGAAAAGCCATGAGAGGAGGACGCCATGAAAAGGGGCTTATGAAATTAATCCCATCCCATGAATTATTTTCTTGAGTCAATATTTTGATATTGTTAACTTTACCCAAGAAAAATATCTAAGGGGAAGGTGTAGTAATCATTTCCAACAACTATGAGAGAAGTGAGACAGTGGTACCAAATTTCCAAAAGGTATGGTTTATGTACCCTCCATTCTAGAGACTTATAACCACCCACATAATCCCATTAAATGGAGAAACTGGAGAAAAGAGAACATGAAAAGAGAAGGAACTCGTGTGCGAAAGAAGAGGAGCAAATTGAAGTGTAACATAGTGAAAAGAATAGACAGTTGATAAGAGGCTCTAGTGTGAACCAAGAGAAAACCATGTGTGTGATTCTTGTCCACATAGTTTCGGTAAGTGAGGTTAGTGATTGATTCCTTAGCTTAAGAAAAGGGTTGAATGGATTCTTGGAAAATTATTCATGTTGTGCTCAAAGAAACTCGAAGGAAGCATCGAGAGACTCTTGATTGGGTGAAGGGCACATTTACACTTGTACATGCTTGAAATGGCGTAAACTGAGAAATACTGTTGGAAGGCATGCACCAAAGAATTAAAGAGAGGCACTGAGAGACTCTTATCTAGGTGAAGGGATATCCTTGTGTTGTGCAGGCCCCTTGTGGCCGCATTGTGAATGAGAATGAGCCCTGCTTGACAAGTTGAAAGACTCCATAATAAATTTTGAATGGATGAAGGAGAGTGACATTCATTCTTACACCATTTCTAGTACTGGAGACATTTTCCCACTTGGGTGCTTATTATGAAGAGTAACTAATAAACCACCCATAATTGCTGGGTAGAATTCTAGGCTTGATGTGAACTCAGAGAAAGTAATGAGATTGGTGAGATGAAGGAGAATGGCCTTCATGACCCCAGCCTGTAATGTTTAGTAGGGATTTTCTCATGGCTCCATGGTTTGGCTTGTGGGTGGCCAATTGCAAGAAATATAACAATGTAGTTGCAGGTAGCATAGGATTTTCTAGGGTTAAACTTTTATCTATTTTGGATGGTGTGCATGTCTGTGTATTTCTTTCAGTTATCTATTTCTTGCATTACAACCATTTCATTTATTTAAGTATAATATCAACTATTAAAGAATCTGAGATCTAAAGAAAAACTAACCTACAAGGTACATATTTCAGTTATTTTATCGTATATGTTGTGCAGACTATTCCAATGGAATATCCACAACAATTTACAAATCAATTGGTGTGAAGCACTAAGTGAATGATAGAAATAAATTTTTGATTTGATAATCTATTTTAATTTTATTGTATCTTAGTGTGCTTGATAACTATACCTGTTTTCTCAAAGGGGAAACCCAATTGGTGATTTTCGTGATATGAAATATTGTGCAAACTAAGATATGCAAGGTTCAAATCCCCTTGGAGTAACCCAAAATATGGAGAGAAAGAATGTTGTAGGCCCCAAAGGTATAGTGGCAGCAGTAATAATTTTCCTCGTGTCACGTGAATATGAGCCCAACCCATTTGTCGATTCCTCTCGTATATAAAAAACTTTTCACCCATGAACTAGTATTATGAAGTAGATATGCCTTCTTCAAGAAAATGATCATTGAAAAATCCAATCACCAAGGGAATTTTCTAATGCAATTAGATTCATATAAGGCTTAAATTTCTAACCAACATTCCTTGAAATATAACATCCATCATCACAATTCTCTTCATTATCATTGGCATCATCACTTCAATCAATCAGGCCTAATATTTATAGACCAGGGCATTCTCCGATAAGGAAAAAATTCACACTTTATAAGTTGAGCTTCATTAGTGAAACCCATACCTCACAAAACTTGCACTATTAAAAACAATGTTCTAATGGGAAAAATTTGATCCTTTTTTGTCTCCTTTAACAACAACTGCAATTTTGATAAGATAGAAGATTATTTTCTGCATAAACACCATTTATTTCCTATTGTGTGTATTTTTCCGTCGTTCATGAGTAGAAACCTAAAAGGGATGGAATGCTAAATATTCCTCCATATATTTTTTGCGTTTGTCTGGTTCCTTCATTGCAGAGGTAGTGAATTTTCACCTAACCTATCGAAAACTAGAGACAATAAATTAAGTTGGCCTTCTCTAACAAGGTCACAATTTATTTTGGATAGTGAATTTCTCATCTGAATTTGATAAAGAAAAATTCAAGGAATCTAAATATGAGATTGTTAAATAATTTTTTTTTATAGTGGAAATGGATTTAGGACCATCAGGAACCCTGTGATTCTCCAAATCTTGTAAAGTTGACAATTGTGATATGGATATTCAAAACATTTGACCAAATTTTCTCAAAATAATTGCCAGAATTTCTATTATTTTCTGGGTCAAATTGTGCCCTGTTTAGACTCATATCAAAATAATCTTGATTGGAAACCAATATTTTTGGAGCTATAGATCCATTAATGCAGTGGGGTAGTATATGCCAACCCTTGAATTTTGTACTTGCCTAAATCCAAGGGTTGGCATATACTACCCCAGTGCATTAATGGAGCTATAGCTCCAAAAATATTGATAGCCATCATGATTGTTGTTTTCTGTCAAGATTGATGTAGAGATATTTTTTGTTCATTTTCGTGCGACATTGCATTGTGGAAATATTTGTTGTTTGTTTTCATGCGACATTGCATTTGACGTTCCTCGTCATTTACAGTGAAGTTCTTTAATAAAATCAATCTCAATTTCTATGATCAACCTTAATTTTTGTTAGTTACATTAAGCTCAAATTTATTTAAAGATTTTAAATAACACTCAATTGTTAACTTAAATCTAGATGTTTTGTATTTTTTTTTTTAAGTGTAGTCTAAAAAACCCCACAAATTAGTTTAGAAAATAATGGAGATTCCGACAACATTATGACAATATCTGGCAGAATATTTTGAAAATACGGCTTACAGCTGGTTAAACTTCAGGATTTTAGGTGCCCCAAGGATTTTTGATGGTGTTGAATCCATTTCCACCATAAAAAAAAATATTTAAACACTCCATCATTGTAAGTTTTTGATTTATTTTACCAGATTCTAACAAAAAATTACTATCCTAACAAATTTGTGGTATTAGTGGACAAATAAGTCACCTGACATGGGGACATGGGACACGATGAATAAATGGATTTGAGTTTCAGATTCGAGACACGACGACCCTCGGAACAGGACAGGTCCAGACACGTTATATATTATTTTATTAATATATACATATATATTAAAAGTTAGATATTTCTTACACAAATTCATTGATTCAAACATAGATCTTCATTTAGATGTAAGTTTTACAAAGATTTAAGATACATGATACACTAATACACATGGGGCCACGTGTCCCGAAATACATGAAATATGTGATTGCAATCACATTTTTCATGTATTTCTCATTTTTTGTATAGTAGGGTCCATAGAAAGTTTGAAACATGGGTACTACTTGGATGAGGAATTAAATTTTGCATCCAACGAGTACTCCTGCTCGAAATTTGAGTAAAAATTTTGGGAGATAAGTTGAAAATACGAGTTGAAAAAGTAGTTTTATTATGTTATTATCTTTTAATTGTCTTACCCTTTTAATTAAAAAATGATCAATCACCCCCCATGGTTGACATCATCATCTAGAATCCTATTGGTTCTTATGAAGTTTATTTTTTTTGTACTTTTTTATTAGGAGGCCCATTTTAGACCTCAAAATTCCCCTAATGTCTAGAGGGATCACCTCTATCCGTATAGGGGATTTTCCTGCTCAAGAAGTTAGCAACTCCACTGGGGATAAGTGTGTCTATCATCTGTTGTTGTTCGTTTTGAAGTTTTTCTTGTCTATCCAAATTTGGTCGTATTGTCATTTCTCTGCTTTGTTTTGCTTATTTGACTTTTTCAAGCCACTCCACCTATTCTTAGAGTGATAAGCTTAGATTTTACTCAGATTCCTTTTCTCTTTTCCTTGGTTTCCTTACTCGGTGTTGTTGTTTTCTTGAAATTAGCGTCGATTGGCACGGGTGTGATTTTCCCTATTAAGTGCGGATTTATTCTGAACAGTTCCACTGAATCCTGTAGGTTTGGTTTTTAGGTTTCTTGTCTAAGTTTCCAGTGCATATTACCCTCTGGATTGGTTTTCTCTCCCTGGATTAATCCACTTGGATTGGTTTTTTACTTCCATGTCTCGTTAATTTCAGTTGATTATCTCTCATATGATCAGTTTTTCTTTTTCATCCTAGGATTTCTAGATGTATTTGATTGTTTGTTTGGTCACATGTTCCCTAAGTCTTCGAGCTATGTATGAGTCGGTTTAGTCATTCATCTTATCAGCTTGTTGTCTAATTAGTGGGTATTTTTTTTCGATTCTAGAATTGGTCTTGTTGTAGGATTGTCGAATTGTCACCCTAGTGTCTATGTGAACCTGCATCTATCACCCTGAGCATAGATCACATTGCTCATTGAGTCGATCTGAAAGTCATTTTTCTGCATGAAGAAATGCATGTCTGGTTTGAGTCTGTTTTACATTCGCTTTGGATTGGTATCTTTGTGTTTTGATCATTTCATTCGAACTTTCTCAAAGATTGAATCTTATTTTTTTCTTTGCTTATGAAAGACGTGGAATTTGTGTGGACAGGGAAGTGTGAGCAAGCCTTTTTGAAGCTAAAGCACTGGGTAACAAAAACACTAGTTTTACGATGAACAAACTAGAAACTGCCATTTCATATTTCTACAGATGCATCTGACATAGTTGTAGGTGAAATTTTGGGTCAGATGGAGGAAAAGAAGCATGATGCAATATATTATATCAACAAGAATTTAACTCCAGCTAAGCTCAATTGCAAAGTGACTAAGAAAGAATTCCTAGCAGTAATGCATGTTATCAATAAGTTTCAGCATTACGTCACTGGGTATCAATTATTTGTACACACTGACCACTTTTCCATTCAATTTTTAATGAATAAGCCTATTACCAATGGTAGAGTTACACAATGGTTATTGCTGTTATAGGAATTGGATATCACTATTCTAGATAAACCTAGAAAAGAAAATGTAGTTGTTGATTCCATTTTTAGGTTAACCATAGGTGATAATTGCACTCCTACTGAGGATTATTTTCTGGATGAGTATATTTTTTCCATATCTACTCACTCACTGTGGTATGTAGATATTGTAGAAATTTGAATAACTGATATATTATTCACCGAGATTCTCCTGATCACACACTATTTTATCTTCATGCACAATACATAGTCTCTTCTACCATTGATCATTAATTGCGGAAATATAAACAATCACATGCGCACATTAAAACCATAAAAAATCACACATATGAACACAATATTTCATGGGAAAGCTTAAAGATGAAAACCCCCAACTATCTGTATATTATATGTCATAGAGATCATGTAACAATAATTGTACAAAGCTCCTCACAAGCTCTCAGCACAACCTCCAATTTCTACACGCTAATCAAGCTAGATCTAGCAAAACACATGCTCCAACCTCTACCACCTGAGAGCTAGCCTCTATTGCGTAATCAATGCTGTAGGATGGCTCATTAAATAACTTGAACCACCTAGCTTGTACTGCGCAATCCTCATGGGCTTCTCCAATCACTGGTTGTTGCAAATATGCAACAGTATAGTCACAACTGATAGTTAACCTGCTCTTTCACCTATCTCTGCATTGGTCTCCACTGAAACTGTCCATGCACTGAAGTTAACTGATGTGTTCTTCAGTTGATTAATGAGTTTATAACTAGTGAATTAATTAATAATTAATTCACACCACTCTCACTAATTGTATCAATAAGTTAAACTAGATACAAATAGCTCAACTATGTTTAGATTAGTTAAACTGAACACAACTCCATTAACTCCTCAATCAACTCCACCAAACTCTGTCACATGAGTTCTAACTGAAGTATCCATGCAATAGCTCCAATTAACCCTTAGGAATAGCGTAATTCCTTCTGTCAGCTCCTGTTCCACATTTGTACACTTAACTGAAGTGCTCCAAGAGAATAAGATAATGTTTATAGTCCAAATATTATCAAGAGCTAATAATATTCGACATATCTATTTTTAGACTGGCAATCTAAAAATAGATTCCGCCCAATATGTCTAAAAATAGAAGTCCATCTATTTTTTCTGACTTGACCAACCATCCACAAATAGCATCCTGCAACTCATAGAACATGATCCATGTGTCTAAAAATAGACATAGTCTAAAAATAGACTTTGCGCCAAAAATAACCTGTGGGCCCACTTAGTGAAGGCGACTTCTTTCCACTAAGTTCATCATCTTGTTGCAATCTCAATAGATATAGCCAACTATCTTGCTGCAGGTAAATTTCCACATCATTTATCTTCCAGAGAAAGAAGGAAGATCCTACAATAGAGTGCCACTTACTCCTGGATAGAGGGAAATACCTATCACAATGGACCAGACTTTCAGATTCGGTGATGTGTTAGAGAAGACGTGATTTTAGATTTCTTGAAGGCTTTCGATGAGGAGGCCTGTGGAGGGTACTTCACGGACAAGAGGATGGGGTAAAAAGTGCTCTCAACAGGGTACTACTAGCCAACTATATTATAGGATTCCAAGAAGTTTGTAAAGGGGTGTAATAGCTGCCAAAGGATGGGCTAGCCTCTACAATTAGACGAGATGTCACTACAACCTCAAGTAGTGATAGAGCCATTTAAGAAGTGGGCCTTAGATTTTGTAGGGCCAATCAATCGGTCATCACAATGGAGATCATATATATTGGTATATACAGATTACGTCACAAAGTGGGTTGAAGCAAAAAAATTAACCAGAGCTACAGATCAGGCTGTTTCAAACTTCCTATTCGAAGATATTTTTATTTGTTTTGGGGTTACCAGGGAGATAATGATGGATGGAGGGCCCCAATTTATATCTCATTTGATTTAGAAACTGGTTGAGAAGTATGGAATTCATCACAAGATCTCTTCACCTTATCATCCACAAGAGAATGGTCAAGTGGAGAGCACCGACAAAGTTATTGAGGGTATTTTGACAAAGATAGTAGCTAGCTACCGAAGGAATTGGGTTGAAAAACTTCCAAAGGTACTGTGGGCTTACAAAACAACATGGAAGAACACTATGTGCTTCTCACCCTATGAATTGTTGTACTGTAAGAATCCATTATTCCCCATAGAGTTCAAAATAAAAAAATTGAGAACAACATTACAGGTCAATTTGGATTTAAGTACAACACAAAGACAAAGGTTGAATCAACTCAATGAGTTGGAAGAGAAATGATTGACTGCCATTCAACATATAAAGATCATTCAGCAACAAAGAGCTAGATGGCATGACAAGTTCATTAAGAAGAAGAAATTTCTGAAAGGAGATTGGGCTCTCTTATACGATTCAAGATTCAATGATTTCAAGGGTAATCTCTGCAATAGATGGCTAGGTCCTTATGAATTAGAAAAAGTATTTGATAATGGGACTATAAAATTGGTCACCATTAATAGTGCTAAGACATCGTAACTGGTTAATGTGCACCGCCTGAGGCTATATCATCAACCTACTTCGAAGGATTCATTTATTAACATTGTCGCAGACTCTAATCTTCATGTTACAGTAGTAGGGGGATGTTCCCCTGTGCAGCTTGAACTTTGAATTTCCAATAAGTGTAACAGTTGAAAACCACTCTTGTGGAGACTGTTACACATGTTTAAAAAAAATTAATAATAATAATCATAATAATAATATAATAAAATAAAAATAATAAAAACACTGTGAAAACCATTTTTGGGGCGTAGCCAGACAATTGGTAGCAGTTGAAAACCATTCTTATGGCGGCTGCTACACCCATTTCCCCAGAACAACATCCTTTCTTTCCTACATATTTTATAAAGATGATGTTACCCAATTTTTTTTAGTATTTATCTAATTTTTTTTTCTTTTCCTAACCAAATGGTTTATGAAGGATGGCACAGTGGCTGTCTTGGCTAATACATATGTAAAAACTGACAGCCGTGAACAATGTTTTGAATATTGGCCACCATCCTGATATGTAGCAATTATTACGATATTTAAAGTAGACCGCCATGACCGCTGGAGAAATCACGCCATTATATCAAGTTCTGCCTGCATGTCTTCTCAGGTACGTCACTAAAAAGGTAACATCACCATCGTCTAATAATTTTATGATTATGGAAATATTAATAAAAATCATTTTGATGGTTGTGGACTATCGTCATCATTAAACTGGGGGGGGGGGTTAAATATTGTCATGATTACAAGCAATCCGTTAGGCCAAAAGCTGCGATTAAATCCCCCATGCATCGAATTGAATACTATGACAACCAATCATGACCATATCTTGCCGAAAAGGGGATTCGTTCTTGAAGCACGTCACTTTAAATAATTGGACATTAATAGAAGGTATGTGCAAGTATGAATCAGTGATTTAAAATATTTTCACCTCACGCCATGTCATTCCATCATCCCCCTCCGCCAGAAGTTCGTGCACCCTTATTCAAAATTATCAATCCAAGATAGCATAGCAGGTTGTTGGGAGGTAGCAAGGAGTGCGTCGATATCCTGGTTGGTTGAGCTTATGGATTAGTTGAGGATAATAGCAAGATGGGAGGATCAACAGTGAGACATGAGCTGTACTCCATTGAAGCTTTACTGAGTTTCGCAGATCATATAAGATATTTAGGGACGCTGGGTGGCTCAAGTACTTTCAAAGGATGAAAGGCTTGGATGAAACATTTGCAATGGAATTCACCAAGAATTTGAATGACCATCAAACCCAAGTCAGGGGTTTGTGGATCAAAGTTGCAGAAGAAGTTTTCTCCTGACACTACAAAGAAAATAACCTCTAGCAGATGTTTTTGAGGAACCCCTTATAAAAATACCGCATACATCCATTTCTAGCGGAGGTTACTAGAGGAGGTTGGTGAGTGGAGGGTTTTGCAGATGTTTTCAATTTAGTGCGCTTATCATTCAACATCACACCGGTGCTCCTTATAAGAGAAATCACTGATGTGCACAAAAAATTGGCACACTAGACACCGTGCACTTCATACACACCCACCCATTGCATCATATTACTATAGAGCACCGGTGCTTCACAACTCTTCTGCATCGGTGCATCATAAAACATCGCACCAAAACTGAAACTGCTCGATGTGGTATTAAGAAATCGTACTGGTGCATCATAAAACAAAATGCCAAAATAAAAATCGACTGGTGAGTTCGTAAGAACAACACTGATGCACCTATAAACCACGTGCACTGAAAAAGGGTTAAATAAAAAATAAATTATGGAAAAAAAACCAGATTTTTCACCTTTTTCAGTGCTCCAAAGCTCTCAATTACCGGTGCGCTTTATAAGAGAAAGCACTGTTACACACAAAACATTGGCACAGTGGACACCGTCTACTCCATACACACTTTCCTGGTGTGTATTATTACTATAACACACTGGTGCTTCACAACTCTTCCATTCCGGTGCATCATAAAACACTGTAGGAAAACAGAAACCGCCCAGTGCGATGTTAAGAAACCGCACCGGTGCATCATAAAATTTCGTGCCAAAACAAAAACAAACTGGTGCGTTCGTATGAAATAGCACTAGTGCACCTATAAAACATGCTCACCGGAACCAGGTTAAATAAAAAAAAATTACGGCCAAAAAACCGCATTTTTCACTTTTCTGCTCTCAATCAGCGGTGTGCTCTACAAGAGAAATAACCGATCGTACAAAACATTAGCACACTGAACATCGTGTGCTCCGTACACACATGCCTGGTGCATCCTATTACTGTAAAGCACTGGTGCTTCACGACTATTCCGCCCCGGTGCATCATAAAACACTGCACCAAAACAGAAACAGCCTAGTGCGGTGTTAAGGAACCGCCCATCTGCATCATAAAACAACGTGCCAAATCTGAAACTGTCTAGTGCAGTCCTAAGAAACCGCACCGGTGTACCTATAAAATCTCGTGCACCAAAACAACATTAAATAAAAAAAAATACTGCAAAAAAACTGCATTTTTCACTTTTCTCAGTACTCCAGAGCTCTCAAGCACCGGTGCAATTTATCCTTCTCTGAGCCGCCTTGACATCGGTGCTCCCATTGCACCCATTGTACGCATTGTTGGTGTGCATTAGCCACCAATCTTTAGCTTTCATTTTGCAAAATGGTGGGAAAAGTTTCTTTTGCAAATTATATAGCCAATATGCCTCCTCGACGATGAAATGTATAGGTATTTTTCTATTTTTTCAATAATTAAGCTTTTTAGCGGATTAGAATTTCAAATAACCTTAAAATTAACCATTATAAGATTTTTTTTTTTTTTTTTGTCGCACGGTGCAGACGAGTCGTTCGGTTCGCATAGGTAAGCGGTGCTGGCTGTAAAATTTACAGGTCGCACCGCAACTGGTGCTAATGGTATCCGCACCGTGTTCTGGGCCGTACTGAAAGGCGCCACACGTTATTTTAAAATTTTAAAAAAAGTGTGGTGTGGTCATTTAGCCGGTCAGACCGTTGACCATGGGAATAGCAACGCAGTGCATTAATGGAAATATCTTCCCCGGTGTCTGTCAGCTTACCGCATTCGGCATTCTGACAGGGTGAACGGTCCTGCTGGGTAAAAGACCACACCTTTGACTATGTAATTTGTCAGGAAGTCAGTGCGCTGACATGACTATACGTACCAGGGCATATATTTTAGTTAGCACACCGCTCTTCTGACATCATATATAGTCAACAGTGCTTGAAACAATTCCAGGTGCACCTCATACGGTGCGTTTTATGTCATCTGGGGCACTGCCTCTGGTTATCTACAAACAAAAGTTGCACTGAAACCAGTGAATCATGGTTTTGTGGCGCACCGAATAGTCTGTTTTTTTTTCCCAAAATTTTGTATATATGTATATTCCTAAATACGTGTCTGATTTAATAAAAAAAAATTATTTAATAGGTCAATGATTCAGAGGGAAGAAGAGGAACAAAAACAACAACAGGCGGAGCAGTATGAAATGATTCGCTAGTGAGAGGCATGAGAGAGGGAGAGAGATGCGTACCCTCGCCGTATTACAACAAATACCCAGGGGCTCCTAAGGTAGGTAGGCCTCCTCAAGTTCTATGAGGAGGCTACTTCCCTAAAGGCCCATAGTATGTTTTTGGGACATGTTATCCGCAGGTGGAATGCCCACCAATAGGCTTTCCAGGTTGGTTCTGACTAGTGGTACACACCCACTGAGGAGGATATCATTACAGGCCTATCGAGGAGAGGGGTGGATTTTCCCTCGTTCCCAGAGGTTCCAGCTGGTTGTGTAGTAGGGAGTCAGTTAGTTTACTCCCAGAGATACATTGGAGCAGATGTATTGTATCCTTCAGAGTTTTAGGTCCCTGGAGGTTAGCTACGTATTAGTGCATTTATTAGACATGAAATTTAGTGCCTCTCACTTCTCATTTAGACCATTTCACACAACACCAGTGACGGGAAACACATTAGTTGTCTGTTTCTATATTGTGTTGATTATTTAGTACAGGAGCCATGACTTGTCAGGTGGTCTGCCATTTTTTTGCGGCAGTTTTGTATGGCCATAGATAGATGTCGTGCTCATGCACAAGTGAGGGTCAACCTCCCTTTTTCTTTAGAGATTTTTTGTTTTGTTTTGAGAGGTTTCCTATAATGTTCTAGATTGGGAACAACTCATGAATCATACACTAAAATATGCATTTTCAGAAAAATATGCTTTGGAACAGGAAAATAACTCTTGTATCCCTTAGATAAGACAATATACAATCTAAATCCAATATCTTAGCTGAAACAAATAATACTAGGTGGGTTAAACAGATCTCCCACACCTAGTTATCTTCAAGAAATTGCCCAATGAGGGCTGTAGCAAGGGAAAACGGCCTCCTGAAAGTGAAGAGATTTTTCAATACACAAAATATGCTGATAGAAACTCATACATCATTTAGAAACACAGCATCAAGAAATATGTTTAATCCCTTCATCCAATAGTGGGGAAAAGTGAGGATTTATGGCCCAAAATGGATGTATTCACAAATCTTCATAAAATTAAGGGATACGGTAGGATTTATTTTATATTAGGTCATGAGGGACATATTCTCTGAATTTCAGCTCAAACAAAGCATTCTAGCTATGTTAAATAGTTCCTCGATCCCCATATATGCTTAAAAATGCTGATTTCCCATGACTTTGAGTCTGCAGAAAGTGGATGAAGCATGCAGAGCGTAATTTCTGAAGAAATTAGAAAAAATATGTATGAAACATCAGATCTGAAGTTTATTATAGCAGATAATGAAGAAAAATAGAGATTCAGCTCCTTTTATACATCAAATAGATCACCCAGCAAGGGGATTTCATGAAAGAACAAATACAAGTATCATATCTGTAGAATATGAATCTAAAAAACATAGAATCACTGAAAATTTGAGTATATGAGCTGAAATTTACAAAATTATAGAAGAGGGCTGCAATAAAAAATTTCCAGAAGAAGGGATGGCCCTTCCTCAATGAAATAAGCACCAAACTAGGGTAGAAACCCTGCTGCAATAATGCACTGGAAAAATGATGTAGTTTCTGAAGTTTACTGTGAAGATGATGTTGGAAGGTCCTTTGGCCTGATGCAAAGATCTGAATATGAAGCTCAAGGCTTCCTCAGTAATCTTCCAGAGAAAGGGATGCTCCCTTTTCTGCAAAACTAGATTTGGCAGTGGTGTTGAAAACCCCTCACTGCAACACCCAGCAACACAGTATTATTCTGCTGTAGAAATAACGCTGTCTTGATGGAGGATGCTTGGCCTCAAGCCTAGATGTGAGGCATTTTAGAACATACTCCTTCAAGAGCTCCTCAATTAAGGAGGAGAAATTCCTAAACAGAAAATTCCTCTCTCTAGCTAAACAACTAGAGATTTTGAGTTGCCTAAGAAATCTCAAAATTGAATTATATTCAACTACCTTTCCTTGTGGCCTTCCTCTTCATTTTATAACATTAGGGATTAGAAAACCCTAAACCGGCTCCAATGAGTTAACCCTTTTCACATGAAGGGTCTCCATCTAAAACTGCGCTGATCAATAAGAAGGTTCAATGCATCTAGACACTGCTGTGATTTTGTCTTGTTGACCTAGTCAACCTTCTTCATTCCTTTTCACACCTAAGTGTATTTTATTGAAATGGCCCAAATTTTTCCATGTTCACATTGGGAACTGATTTATTTTGCTGATTAGGAGTTTTAGAGTTCCTCCTGTACACTTTTATTCATGAGTTAAGCAAATTGAAATTAAAATGCAATATTACCATTAGCTGCAAAAATTAGGAATATTACAGTCTCCCCCGTCAAAATGTTGCTTTCCCTCAAGAAACTCTTATTGTAGATGCAGACCATCTATTCCCCTCCAAATGGCATCCACATAAGGAAGGCTTCCTCCATTTTCTACAATAGGTTATGTATGTTTGGTTCCAAAGCTGTCTTCCACAAATGTATGAGATGACTTCCAAATGTAAGGTTAGATGTCCTCTTCTTATCATGAAGTACAAAATGAAAATTACATGATGTCCAACACCATCATAAACACATGAGAGACATAAAATAAAGTAGCTCCTTCCATAAAGGAAAATCTTCATCATGCAAGTACATTCCTCCATCCATGTTTTATGAACTTGATTAAGAATTTTTATGCTTTCATTCTTAGCCCTGTTGGCCTTTTTGGATCCAAACTCCATGATTCCAAAATTATGCAAAATAAGAAGTGAAGGATCAACATGCGTGGACAAAGATGTCAAACCATATTCCCCTAATAATAACCACCAGAGCAAGGCCCTTTGCTTCCATCCTCCATCTCCTCCATGTAAGATGGGCAAGCCAAGCTTTCCAAAAGATGATGTACATGCCCTCCCTTACTGCAATTTATCTTTAATACATAGGGCATGAATCATAAAATTATGAGTTACGGGGTGGTCACCATACTCATTTAAAAGCAACCAAAGCAACAAGAGGTCTTGCTGCCTTCTTTCCTCCTCATGTGCATCATGAAACCAAACCATACTAATGGACATATTAAATGTCACATCAGCCCAATACAAAGTATTATCATCAATGCACATCATGAGATCAATATGCCAAATTTTACACAATGCAAAACACATAGACATAGGAGATGTCATGTGGTGGCCATAATTTCTCAAGTGAAACAAAATTATACATGCCTTCTCTTGCTGCAACATATCATTGAAATACAAGGCATGATTTAGAAAATGATGAGCTATTGGGGAGTAACCATACTCACCCAAGAGCAGCCATAGCAACAAGGAATTTTGCAGCCCTCTTGCCTTATCAACATGTGGATCATGGAGCAATAACACAATGATGGACATGTGAAATGTCTCATCAACATACTACAAGCAAGCTCCCTCATACCACATCATGTGGGAGTCATTCCTCCTCCCAAGCCAAAGTTCATGCATGAAAAATACCTCCAACAGAAATAAATGTGGATAAATGAGACATATTTCAAACATGGGTGAATACATGGATGTGAGATTTAACATGTGATGTCCAAACTCTCCTTTTAACAACCACATCAACCATGCTTCCTTTTCATATACTATATTAATGATGCATAAAGCATGAGATGAGAGAATGAGAATCTTTGGGTAGTGATCATGCTTACCCCAAAGCAACCAGTGTTTCCATGCCTCCTTATTCATTTCATGACCATTATTCAAATCATATATCAGAGAAATAGGTGCCTTTGGAGAGTGATAGGAGTCTCCCAAGGGCAACCAACGTAACCAAGCTTGCTGGCCCATATATGTCTGCAAGTGATCATGTTATCTCTTGCTCATCATCCTCATCCACTCACTCCAATATGGAAGATGAGTGATGTGCTGCATAATCATGGCATTCTCCCTTTGTAGAATACCATCTCCTTTGAACCAATGAGGAACCTTGCATCTCATGAAATATTGAAATGCATCTTTGTTGATATCTCTTAGTGAGACCTTTCTTCCATATATGGCCTTCCAAAACCAGTGAGGCTTTGAATCTGCAGTAAGTAGAAGTCTCTCTTTAAGCTATAGCATGCTCATTGAGAGAGTGTCATCTCGAGGGGAGAAAATGCTTCTCATCTCAAGATGTCTACTCTTCATCTTCTTCTTCTCCACTGCTTCATGGTTGAAGCTGCCTCTAGAATGCTCCAAGAGAGCTGAAGCCTCTTTGTCACAGTCACTAAGTGACAGCGCTGTAGATCTGCAAAGTGATGCATGTACTGTCTCAAAGAAAGTTTCATTACTGATCTCACAATCACCCATTGAACATAAGATAGTACTAATCCCCTTTCTTGAGACCCTACATCTCAACCCAAGAGATTGAATGCAGCTCAACAATGACGCATAGGGATAGTTTCCAGTCTCATCCTTGATTAGATCAAGGGTCCTCTGCGCTGTGACATGTCTTTTCTTCAAATCAGCATTTTGATTTAATCCTTGGCTATGCATTAATCTTGAAACAATATGTGCTGAAATTTCATGCATACCTTGGATCAACTGACATGTGGGAACCTCTTGATAGAACACAAGAGTTCATCCAACTGGATCAATGATGCCTCCAACTACTGGAAAGAATGATGGTCTCCTTTCTTCAAGCATACCAGCGCTGGTATCTTCCTTCTCCTCCTCATGCATCTCTTGATTCATGCATGGGACTCCAAATGTTAAGAGCTCAAGAATACCTTGCAAAGATGCAGGTGCCTCTTCTCTAGATGCAAGCACCTTAGCAACAAATGGTGAAAATGGATATCTCTTGCCCAAAGTGACAAGATTGACATTCTCCTTTGTTTCCTTGGGAGTTGTCTCTTTGTAGCTCATATTTTTCCTCTCCTCCTCAAACTCCTTGAGATTTTCTTCAATACTCTTCAATGTTTGAAAAAGAAGCAATGAGATCTCTTCCTTAGTCATTCTCCCTGCTTTGTGATGACATGAAGTGTATAGTTCTTCCTCTTCATCTTGAAACCCTTTAGGAGTTACTTTGCATCTCTTTTCTTCATTGTTATAGCTCTCACCTTCTTCAAAGAAAGTGGGCATAGTGGATCTATGAGGAGATCTAGGATTCTACGGTCTTCTATTTTTCTGATAGGAAGTGCTGGGGATTCCTTATTCTTCTTGAAACCTCATGCATATTTTACTGCAGCTTGCTTCTTCTCGAAACCCTCTAGGAGTCTCGGTGCATCTTCTTTCTCTCTTCTGATTTACCTCTTTGAAGAGGCTTTTCTTAGATCTGAACACTGATGACAGTAAACTCATCCTCTCCATCATTATGATCTCTATTTTTTCTCTTCACTTCTCTGATAGCTTTATCTCACAGGCTGGGCCAGAGATCATGCTCTGATACCACTGTAATGTTCCAGATTGGGAACAACTCATTAATCATACACTAAAATATGAATTTTCAGAAAAATATGCTTTGGAATAGGAAAATAACTCTTGGATACTTTATATAAGACAATATAAAATCTAAATCCAAGATCTGAGTTGAAAAAAATAAGACTAGGTGGGTTAAATAGATCTCCCACACCTAGTTATCTTCAAGAAATTTCCCAATGAGGGCTGCATCAAAGGAAAACGGCCTGCTAAAAGTGAAGAGAGTTTTTAATACATAAAATATGTGGATAGACATTCATACATCAATTATAAACATAGCAGCAATAAAGATGTTCAATCTCTTCATCCAATAATGGGGAAAAGTGAGGATTTATGGCCCAAAATGGATGTATTCACAAATCTGCGTAAAATTAAGGGAAATGGCAGGATTTTATTTTATATTAGGTCATGAGGGACCTATTATCTGAATTTCAGCTCAAAAAAAGCATTCTAGCTATGTTAAACAGTTCCTCCATCTTCGGATATGCTTAAAAATGCTGATTTCCCAGGACTTTGAGTATGCAGAGCGTAATTTCTGAAGACATTAGAAAAAATATGTCTGAAACATTAGATATGAATTTTATTATAGTATATAATGAAGAAAAATAGAGATTTTTCTCCTTTTATACATCAAATAGATCACCTGACAAGGGGATTTCATGAAAGAACAAATTCAAGTATCAGATCTGCAGAATATGAATCTGAAAAATCTAGAATCACTGAAAATATGAGTATATGAGCTGAAATGTAAAAAATTACAGAAGAGGGCTGCAATAAAAACTTTCCGGAAGAAGGGATGGCCCTTCCTCAAGGAAATAAGCACCAAACTAGGGTAGAAACCCTGCTGCAACAATGCACTGGAAAAATGACGCAGTTTCTGAAGTATAATGCGCAAATGATGTTGGAAGGTCCTTTGGCCCGATGCCAAGATATGAATATGAAGCTCAAGGCTTCCTAACTAATCTTCCAGAGAAAGGGATGCTCCCTTTTTTGCAAAACTAGATTTGGAAGTGGTGTTGAAAACCCCTCACTGCAACACCCAGCAACACAATATTATTATGATGCAGAAATAATGCTTTCTTGATGGAGGATGCCTGGCCTCAAGCCTAGATGTGAGGCATTTTAGAACATACTCCTTCAAGAGCTCCTCAACGAAGGAGGAGGAATTCCTAAATAGGAAATTCTTCTCTCTAGCTAAACAGCCAGAGATTTTGAGTTGCCTAAGAAATCTCAAAATCGAATCGAATTATCTTCAACTACCTTTCCTTGTGGCCTTCCTCTTCATTTTATAACATTAGGGCTTAGAAAAACCTAAAACACGTCCAATGAGTTAACCCTTTTCACATGAAGGGTCTCCATCTAAAACCGCGCTGATCAATAAGGAGGTTCAATGCATCTGGACACTACTGTGATTTGGTCCTGTTGACCTAGTCAACCTTCTTCATTCCTTTTCACACCTAAGTGTATTTTATTGAAATGGCCTAGATTTTTCCATGTTCACATTGGGAATTGATTTATTTTTCTGATTAGGAGTTTTAGAGTTCCTCCTTTACACTTTTATTCATGAGTTAAGCAAACTGAAATTAAAATGCAATATTCCCATTAGCTGCAAAAATCAATCCAATGATTCCACTTACAATACAAAAATCAATCCAATGATTCCAAGAACCAAATTTTATCTAAACTATAGGAAGAGTTTTCAGAGAATTGATCAATGAGACATGTCAGACTACTTTAATTTTTGTTAGTTACATTAAGCTCAACTTTATTTAAAGATTTGAATTAACACTCAATTGTTAACTTAAATCTAGGTGTTTTGTATTTTTTTTAAGTGTAGTCTAAAAAACCCCACAAATTAGTTTAGAAAATAATAGAGATTCCGAAAATATTATGACAATATCTCGTTGAATATTTTGAAAATATGGGTTACAGCTGGTCAAACTTAAGGATGTTAGGAGCCCCAAGTATTTTTGATGGTGCTGAATCCATTTCCACCATTAAAAAAATGATTTAAATGCTCCATCATTCTAATTTTTCGATTATACGCAGGTCACTCTAAGAATATACACAGGTCACTCTAAGAAGAAGTAATTTTCATCCTCAATGTTCATATTCTCAATTTAGATAATGTAATTTAATTATTTAATTTTGATAATTAACAATTACAATTTAATATATTTAAATAATAAAATTAATATTTTTTTAAATTAATCTTAAAAAATTAATAAAATTAAAATTTGATATAAATTAAAATTTTTTAAATTTTATTTAAAATAATAAATTCATTTATATATTTAAAAATAGTATTTTTATAATTAAATATTACAATTTTATAAAAAAATTATAAATCAAATTCAAAAAATATATAATTACATAATAATAATAATAATATAATTTACTTTTAAATATTAAAACAACTCAATTGAATATTACAATGAAAATGTAAACATTATATATCAAAAAATTCTAGATTAAATTTTACAAATTTACTCTATGATGTACCAATTTTAAAACTAAACGCATATTTTAATCATAAATTTTTTAATGAAGTAATTTCTATACATTATAAAAAATATATCATACTTTTGTTTGCTTGGTACTCATTTTTTTATTATTATCAACAATGTTATTAAACTGACAAATGAAATAACATCATGGTACTTGTTCATTAATACAAAATATGTTGCATGCTAATGTTTATTATGTTTATTATTATGAATAAGGTATTTTCTTGAAGTATACGATAAAGGTTATATAATAGCTATTAATTTTTATTTAGCTTAAATATAGTTTAATCAAAATAAAAAATAATAAAGACAAAATTTCATCACAAAAGTAAAACAGCTAATAAAATATTGTATTGTTGAATTTCATCACCAAAAATTAAAAGATATTACAAACTAATATTTTTTATGTTAATATATATACACTTTAATATATATGTTTATTTTTTAATATATATTTATGAATTTTATTATATAAAAAAAGAGAACAAAATACCTATATTTCTCGTTAAACATTCATCTCATTAAATGTAATATAATCATTGTATATGTATATTGATTTGACAAGTAGTTTTGAATTGTGATGCACATTTTTGGCATTGCCATTATTACTAATCACTTTAAAATACTTATGTAAAACATTACACTTGCTTCGAAGATTTATTTCCTTAGCTAGTGTTCTTCCTTTGCTAATGTTTTAATGCATCATCAATTTCTCTCATTGCTCCTCTATTAATGCAATTATTTTCTCCTCATTTTCATTTTCATTCTCTTCTCTCTTTCATACATTCCCTCTCTCTATGGGAATTAAGAAAACTTATAGAATTTTATCTTGTATGGACAGCAATACATTTTTCCCTTGTAGTTGGCATGATATCCTCTTCTACTCTAAAACTTGAAACCTTTTCTTCTACCACAATATGTGTTTTATTTGGGTTTGTTTGTATTTTCTTGTAGATTGTATCCCCTTCCATTTTTAACGCTTCACTTAGTGATGTCCCCAAAAACTAAAAGTCATTGATATTTTAATTGTGATTAATTGTGTTATTGATCCTTGTATGGGTATGTAAATGTAAATGGGAAAAAGTTCGAGAATAATTGTAATTATAATATAATGCCAATTGATGAAGAGATGAATCCTTAATAGAGACAATGAAAAGCCAGGAAAAAAAAAGGGGTTTATGAAATTAATCCCATCCCATGAATTATTTTCTTGAGTCAATATTCTGATATTGTTAACTTTACCTAAGAAAAATATCGAAGGGGAAGGTGTAGTAATAATTTCCAACAACTATGAGAGAAGTGGGACAGTGGTACCAAATTTCGAAAAGGTATGGTTTATGTAACCTCCATTCTAGAGACTTATAACCACCCACATAATCCCATTAAATGGAGAAACTGGAGAAAACAGAACATGAAAAGAGAAGGAACTTGTGCAAAAAATAAGAGAAGAGAAAAGTGAAGTGTAACATAGTGAAAAGAATAGACAGTTGATAAGAGGCTCTAGTGTGAACCAAGAGAAAACCATGTGTGTGATTCTTGTCCACATAATTTCGGTAAGTGAGGTTAGTGATTGATTCCTTAGTTTAAGAAAATGGTTGAATGGATTCTTGGAAACTTGTTTGTATTGTTCTCAAAGACGCTAGAAGAAAGCGTCAAGAAACTCTTGATTGGGTGAAGGGCACATTTATAGTTGTACATGCTTGAAATGGAGCAAACTGAGAAATATTGTTGGAAGGCATGCACCAAATAATTAAAGAGAGCCACTAAGAGACTCTTATCTAGGTGAAGCGATATCCTTGTGTTGTGCAGGCCCATTATGGCTGCATTGTGAATTAGAATGAGCCCTACTTGACAAGTTGAAAGACTCCATACTAAATTTTGAATGGATGAAGGAGAGTGACATTCATTCTTACACCATTTCTAGTATGGGAGACATTTTCCCACTTGGGTGCTTATTATGAAGAGCAACTAAGACACCACCCATAATTGTTGGGTAGAATTCTAGGCTTGATGTGATCTCAGAGAAAGTAATGAGCTTGGTGAGATGAAGGAGAATGGCCTTCATGACCCCAGCCTATAATGTTTAGTAGGGCTTTTCTCATGGCTTCATGGTTTGGCTTGTGGGTGGCCAATTGCAAGAAATATTACAATGTAGTTGCAGGTAACATAGAATTTTATAGGGTTAAACTTTTATCTATTTTGGATGGTGTGTGTGTGTTTGTGTATTTCTTTTAGTTATCTATTTCTTGCATTACAACCATTTCATTTATTTAAGTATAATATCAACTATTAAAGAATCTGAGATCTAAACAAAAACTAACCTACAAGGTACATATTTCAGTTATTTTATCATATATGTTGTGACAGACTATTCCAATGGAATATCCACAAAAATTTACAAATCAATTGGTGTGAAGCACTAAGTGAATGATAGAAATAAATTTTTGATTTCATAATATATTTTAATTTTATTGTATCTTAGTGTGCTTGATAACTAGTTTTCCCAAAGGGGAAACTCAGCTGGCGATTTTTGTGATATGAAATATTGTTAAAACTAAGATATCCAAGGTTCAAATCCCCTTGGAGTAACCCAAAATATGGAGAGCAAGAATGTTGGAGGCCCTAGAGGTATAGTGGAAGCAGTAATAATTTTCCTCGTGTCACATGAATACAAGCCCAACCCATTTGTCGATTCCTCTAGTATATAGAAAAATTTTCACCCATGAACTAGTATTATGAACTAGATATGCCTTCAAGAAAATGATCATTGAAAAATACAATCACCAAGGGAATTTTCTAATGCAATTAGATTCATATAAGGTTTAAATTTCTCACCAACTTTCCTTGAAATATAACATCCATCATCACAATTCTCTTCATTATCATTGTCATCATCACTTGAATCAATCAGGCCCAATATTTATAGACCAGGGCATTCTCCGATAAGGACATAATTCACACTTTATAAGTTAAGCTTCATTAGTGAAACCCATACCTCACAAAACTTGCACTATTAATAACAATGTTTTTATGGGAAAAATTTGATCCTTCTCTGTCTCCTTTAACGACAATTTCAATTTTGATAAGATAGAAGATTATTTTCTGCATAAACACCATTTATTTCCTATTGTGTGTATTTGTTCGTCGTTCATGAGTAGAAACCTAAAAGGGATGGAATGCTAAATATTCCTCCATATATTTGTTGCGCTTGTCTGGTTCCTTCATTGCAGAGGTAGTGAATTCTCACCTAACCTATAGAAAACCAGAGACAATAAATTAAGTTGGTCTTCTCTAACAAGGTCACAATTTAATTTGGATAGTGAATTTCTCATCTGAAATTGATAAAGAAAATTTCAAGGAATCTGAATATGGGATTTTTAAATAATTTTTTTATAGCGGAAATGGATTTAGGACCATCAGGAACCCTGTGATTCTCCAAATCTTGTAAATTTGACAGTTGTGATATGGATATTCAAAAAAATTGGCCATATTTTCTCAAAACCATTGCCGAAATTTCTATTATTTTCTGGGTCAAATTGTGCCCTGTTTAGACTCATGTCAAAGTAATCTTGATTGGAAACCAATATTTCTGGAGCTATAGATTCATTAATGCAGTGGGGCAGTATATGCCAACCCTTGAATTTTGTACTTAACTAAATCCAAGGGTTGGCATATACTATCCCAGTGCATTAATGGAGCTATAGCTCCAAAAATATTGATTGCCATCATGATTGTTGTCTTCTGTCAAGATTGATGTAGAGATATTTGTTGTTTGTTTTCGTGCAACATTGCATTGTGGAAATATTTGTTGTTTGTTTTCATGCGACATTGCATTTGAGGTTCTTTGTCATTTACAATGAAGTTCTTTAATAAAATCAATCTCAATTTCTATGATCAACCTTAATTTTGGTTAGTTACATTAAGCTCAACTTTATTTAAAGATTTGAATTAACACTTAATTGTTAACTTAAATCTAGGTGTTTTGTAATTTTTTTTTAAGTGTAGTCTAAAAAGCTGCACAAATTAGTTTAGAAAATAATGGAGATTCCGACAATATTATGACAATATCTGGCATAATAATTTGAAAATATGGGTTACAACTGGTCAAACTTCAGGATTTTAGGTGCCCCAAGGATTTTTGATGGTGTTGAATCCATTTCCACCATAAAAAATATGATTTATACACTCCATCATTCTATTTTTTTGATTTATTTTACCAGATTCTAACAAAAAAATTACTATCCTAACAAATTTGTGGTATTAGTGGACAACGAAGTCACTTGACATGGGGACATGGGACACGATGAAAACATGGATTCAAGTGTTAGATTCGGGACACGGTGACCCACGGAACAGGACTGGTCCGGACACGTTATATATATATATATATATATATATATATATATATATATTAAAAATTATATATTTCTCACACAAATTCATACAAATTCATTGATTCAAACATAGATCTTCATCTAGATGTAAGTTTTACAAAGATTTAAGATACATGATACATTGATACACATGGGGCCATGTGTCCCGAAATACATGAAAAATGTGATTGCAATCACGTTTTTTCCTGTATTTCTCATTTTTCCTATAGCAGGGTCCATGGAAAGTATGTAACATGGGTACTCCTTGGATGAGGAATTAAATTTTGCATCCAAAAAGTACTCCTACTTGAAATTTGAGTAAAAAGTATGGGAGATAAGCTGAAAATACGAGTTGAAAAAGTAGTTTTATTATGTTATTATTTTTTAATCATTTTACCCTTTTAATTAAAAACTGATGAATCACCCCCCATGGTTGACATCATCATCCTAAATCCTATTGGTTCTTATAAAGTTTATTTTGTTTGTACATTTTTCTTAGGAGGCCCATTTTAGACCTTAAAATTCCCTTAATGTCTAGAGGGATTGCATCTGTCCATATAGGGGATTTTCCTGCTGAAGAAGTTAGCGACTCCACTCGGGATAAGTGTGTTTGTCATTTATTGTTATTTGTTTTGAAGTTTTTCTTGTCTATCCAACTTTGGTCGTATTGTCATTTCTCTGCTTTGTTTTGATTATTTGACTTTTTCAAGCCACTCCACCTATTCTCAGAGTGATAAGTTTAGCTTTTACTTAGATTCCTTTTTTATTTCCTTGGTTTCCTTACTTGGCGCTGTTGCTTTCCTGACATTCATGTCAATTGGCGTGGGTTGCCCTTGGCACGGGTGTGAGTTTCCCTGTTCAGCGCGGACTACTTCTGAATAGTCTGGCCGAAACCTGTAGGTTTGGTTTTTAGGTTTCTTGTCTAAGTTTCCAGTGCATCTTACCCTTTGGATTGGGTTTTTCTCCCTTTATTAATCCACTTGGATTGGTTTTTGACTTCCATGTATCATTCATTTCGGTTGATTATCTCTCATCTGATCAGTGTGGCTTTTTCATCCTAGGATTTCTAGATGTCTTTGATTGTTTGTTTGGTCACATGTTCACTGAGTCTCTGAGCTGTGTATGAGTCGGTTTAGTCATTCATATTATTATCTTGTTGTTTGATTACTTGGTATTTTATTTTCGATTCTAGGATTGGTCTTGTTGTAGGATTGTCGAATTGTCACCCTAGTGTATGTGTGACCCTCCATATATCACCCTTAGCATAGATCACATTGCTCATTGAGTCGATCTAAAAGTCCTTTTTCTGCATGAAGAAATGCATTTTTGGTTTGAGTCTATTTTACATTCGCTTTGGATTGGTCTCTTTGTGTTTTTATCATTTCATTCGAACTTGCTCAAAGATTACATCTCCTTTTTTTTCTTTTCTTATGAAAGACATGGAATTTGTGTGGACAGGGAAGTGTGAGCAAGCCTTTTTGAAGCAAAATCACCGTGTAACAACAACACTATTTTTACGAGGACCAAACTAGAAACTGCCATTTCATATCTCTATAGATGCATCTGACATAGTTGTAGGTGAAATTTTGGGTCAGATGGAGGAAAAGAAGCATGATGCCATCTATTATATAATTTTTTTTTAAACTCTAGCTAAGCTCAATTAGAGAGTGACTAAGAAAGAATTCCTAGCATTAATGCATGTTATCAATAAGTTTCAGCATTACGTCACTGGGTATCAATTATTTGTATACACTAACCACTCTTCCATTCGATTTTTAATGAATAAGCCTATTACCAATGGTAGAGTTACACAATGGTTATTGCTATTACAGGAATTGGATATCACTATTCTATATAAATCTAGAATAGAAAATGTAGTTGTTGATTCCCTTTATAGGTTAACCATAGGTGATAATTTCACTCCTACTGAGGATTCTTTTCCGGATGAGTATCTTTTTTCCATATTTACTCACTCACCGTGGTATGTAGATATAGCCAAATATCTTGCTACAGGTAAATTTCCACATCATTTATCTTCCAGAGAAAGAAGGAAGATCCTACAATAGAGTGCTACTTACTCTTGGATAGAGGGAAATATCTATCACACTGGACCAGACTTTTAGATTTTGTGATGTGTTAGAGAAGATGCGACTTTTGATTTCTTGAAGGTTTTCCATGAGGAGCCCTGTGGAGGGTACTTCACGGATAAGAGGATGGGGTACAAAGTGCTCTCAATAGGGTACTACTGGCCAACTATATTATAGGATGCAAAGAATTTTGTAAAGGGGTGTAATAGCTGCCAAAGGATGGGCTAACCTCTGCAATTAGAGGAGATGTCACTACAACCTCAAGTAGTGATAGAGCCATTTGAAAAGTCGGTCCTAAATTTTGTAGGGTGAATCAATCAGTCATCACAACAAAGATCATATATATTGGTATGTATAGATTATGTCACAAAGTGGGTTGAAGAAAAGACATTAACCAGAGCTACAGATCAGGTTGTTTCAGACTTCCTATTCGAAGATATTTTTATTCGTTTCGGGATTCCCAGGGAGATAGTGATGGATGGAGGGCCCCAATTTACATCTCATTTGATTTAGAAACTGGTTGAGAAGTATAGAATTCATCACAAGATCACTTCACCTTATCATCCACAGGAGAAAGGTCAAGTGGAGAGCACCAACAAAGTTATTGAGGGTATTTTGACAAAGACAGTAGTCAGCCACCGAAGGAATTGGGCTGAAAAACTTCCAGAGGTACTATGGGCTTACAGAACAACATGGAGGAACACTACGGCCTTCTCACCCTACGAATTGGTGTACAAAAAGAATCCATTATTCCCCATAGAGTTCGAAATAAAAACGTTGAGAACACCATTACCGGTCAATTTGGATTTAAGTACAACACAAAGACAAAGGTTGAATCAACTCAATGAGTTGGAAGAGAAATGGTTGGTTTCCATTCAGCAGATAGAGATCATTCAGCAACAAAGAGCTAGATGGCATGACAAGTTCATTAAGAAGAATATATTTCTGAAATGAGATTGGGCTCTCTTCTATGATTCAAAATTCAACGATTTCAAGGGAAAGCTCTGCACTAGATGGCTAGGTCCTTACGAATTAGACAAAGTCTTTGAAAATGTAGGTTTTAACCCTGAACAGAAATTATCTATACACGAATCTTATAACAGAAAATAAACAATAGCGAGAACATAAAACATAAAATAGATAAACACAGAAATTTTCCCCTGGATCCCAAATCGGGACGACCAGCTTGATTTTTCATTATATTCCTTTTAGTGTTACAACACATATATATACATGCTGAAGCATACATAAACCCCAATCCTTTAGCCCTGGATTAGAACATAACCGTAGTTCCCTTGACCGGATCTACAAAATACCAGGGGCCGAAAACCATCGTACCCCAAAAGCATGTGCAAACTCATGCACAAAACATGGGTGGGTCTGCCTATGAGTGGGTTTGCACACCAAAACTAGTTTTGCTGGGGCGCTGCCTCGGACCCCAACAGTGGGGGCTGCCTCCCCTGTTGTGACCCCCCTGTTGCACCCGGCGCAACGTACAGCGCATGGGGCTAGTCGTGGAAAGAATATAACACATACCCAACATTCTCCCACTTGTTGTTTTATTTCCACATGGGGCCACAGGAGAGCTTAGTCATTGGGCCAATGCTTCAACACCCATTCTTTCTCTACACCAAGAGAAATTCTTAGTGCTCACAGACTTCGTCAATGCATCTGCAACATTCTTAAAAGTGTCCACCTTTACCAGCAACACCCTTTTAGCCTCAACCATATCTCTAACAAAGTGATATTGAACATCAATGTGCTTTGTCTTTGAATGGTAAGCGGGGTTCTTAGCCAAGAAAATTGCACTTTGGCTATCACAGTCTATCCTTATAGCTTGTTGTACCAACCCCATACTTGAACACAATATTTGCAACCAAACTGCTTCCTTGCTTGCATGAGTGGCTGTTATGTATTCTGCCTCTGTAGTTGAAAGAGCCACTACAGACTGTCTTTTACTCATCCAACTGACTGCGCCTCCAAATAGGCTAAACACATACCCACTTGTAGATCTTCTTTGGTCCAGATCTCCAGCCCAGTCTGCATCAAAAAAACCACGAATTTCCAACATTCTTTCCAATCCTGGTCTTCCCTGGTAGCACAAGCCATAATCACTAGTGCCACGTAAATATCTGAAAACCCGCTTCACTACTGTCTAATGCTCCTTCCCTGGGTTTGACATAAACCTGCTCAATACTCCCACTGCATGTGCAATGTCTGGTCTAGTACAGACCATTGCATACATCAGGCTACCCACTGCACTTGCATATGGAACACAGGACATATCTTCCGCTTCTTCTTGTGTCTTGGGACACTGTTCAGTAGATAGCTTTACACCTACAGGAATAGGAACATTCACTGGTTTACTATCCTGCATATTGAACCTCTGCAATATAGTCTCGACATACCTCCTCTGGTTTAACCAAAGCTTCCTCTTTGCCCGATCTCTCTTAATTTCCATGCCCAAAATATAGTTTGTAGCACCAAGATCCTTCATGTCGAATTTGGAGAACAGCTGGGTCTTCAAATCTTGGATAATTTCTTTGTAATTTCCAATCAACAACATATCATCCACATACAATACCAAATAAATAACACAATCACCAATTAATTTAAAATAAACACAATGATCCTCCTTGCTTCTAGTAAATCCAAGTCCCCGTATATAGGTATGAAATTTCTGATACCACATCCTTGGTGACTGTTTTAACCCATACAGAGGCTTCTTCAACCTGCACACCAGTTATTTCTTACCCTTCACCATAAAGCCTTTAGGTTGGTTCATGTAGATCTCCTCTTCTAGACCCCCGTGAAGAAATTCTATCTTCACATCCATCTATTCTATCTCAAAATCAAATGTAGCAGCAACAAATAAAAGTAATCTAATAGAAGTAACTTTGGAAACAGGAGAAAAAATATCACCAAAATCAATTCCCGGCACCTGGGAATAACCTTTTGCTACCAATCGAGCTTTGTATTTCTCCACCTTACCTTCTACATTCATCTTCTTCTTAAACACCCATTTTCTCTCGATGGGATTCCTTCCAGCCGGCAACTCCACTAGATCCCATGCCTCATTTTTGTGCAAGGATGCCATTTCATCAACCATGGCCTCCTTCCAGAGTTTTCCATCCTCTAAATCTACTGCCTCCCTGACAGTTCTGGGTTCATCATCAATTATAGTTAAGGAAAAACCTTAACAGAAAGAAGATGGACTATACCTTTCTGGTTGCCTTCTTTCCCGAACTGATCTTCTCAAAGCTGGAGTTTGCGGCTCTTCCTCTTCTGAGTCTTCTTCTGTTGTAGAGTCTAATTCATCCTCCTTTAGCTAAAAATATATCTTCTCAGGTTCCTTTGGTATGAATTCATGTGTAACAACATCTTTCACCTCTCTAAACACCACATCTCGGTTGTACACAACCTTCCTTGTTTCTGGGTTCCAAAGCTTGTAACCCTTTAAACCATCCTTATACCCAATAAAGATGCACCTTTCAGATTTATTATCCAACTTGTTCTTTTGCTCCTTTGGAACATGTACATATGCATCACATCCAAATACCCTTAGATGTGAAAGATAGGGTTTCTTACCAGTCCATACCTCATGTGGAGTCTTATCCTCCAACGCTGATGAAGGTGATATGTTAAATAAGTAACATGTAGTCTCCACTGCCTCTGCCCAGAATTATTGTCCTAACCCGGTACCACTGAGCATGCTTCTTGCCTTTTCCATCAACGTTCTGTTCATTCTTTCTGCAACTCCATTTTGCTGAGGTGTGTATGGAGTAGTCTTCTATCGTGCTATACCACACTTCTTACAAAACTCTTCAAATTCCTTCTTGCAGAACTCCCCACCATTATTTTTCCTCAGCGCCTTTATCTTATTCTCTGTCTGGTTTTCCACCAGAGCCTTAAATTATTTAAATTTGTCAAAGACTTCAGATTTATTCCTCAAGAAATATATCCATGTATTCCTTGAGAAGTCATCTATGAATGAAATATAGTACACAGACTTTCCCAGTGATGGAATTGACACAGGTCCAAACACATCACTGTGCACAAGATCTAATATCTTGTTCGCCCTCTTAGCACCAGAAGGAAAACTCACCTGATTCTTCTTCCCATATACACAATGTTCACAGAAATCGAAATTCAGAGAGAAATTATACATACCTTCTACCATACCATTTCTATGCAGTATCCGAAGGCCCTTCTCTCCAATATGTCCAAGCCTTTGATGCCATAACATGGTCTTTTCTCCAGAGACAGCTAGGCTTTTCGATCCACTTTCAGGAACCACATAACTGTTACATCCATCAATAACAGTGTTACCTTGTAGCCTGTACAGATTTCCAGTCTGAACTCCCCACATTAATACCAGTGCTTCCCAAACCATCTTGCAGGCATCTTTCTCGAACACTATTTTTACACCTGCATCGTCCATCTTGCTTACATAAATTAGATTTCTGGCCAATGTAGGAATATGCAGAACACCAGGAAGTGTTCTAATCCTTCCACCTTGTAGCTTCAACTTGACCTTTCCACGTCCAACGATTCTGGCCTTCCTATCATCCCCTAGGAAGACATCACCATCATATTTCTCATACTCACAGAACCACTCCCTATGGGGAGTGAAGTGAAATGATGCACCTGAGTCAATCAACCATGACTCATGATATACATGTGTATTTTAAGAAGAAGCCAAATACACATCCCCACCTTCATCCGAGGTGGTTTTTGCCTCTGCAAAAGGAGCATCATCAGATCCCTTTCCTTTCTCAGGAGCTTTAGATCTGCACTCCTTTTTGTAGTGCCCTTCCTTTCCGCATTTCCAGCATACCTTTACAAACTTTCCAAGAGATTTAGATCTCCCTCTAGATTTTGATCTCCCACTCGAAACATTATTATTGTTTTTGTTTTGTGACCTTCCTCGTACAGATAAGGCATCTCCATTCTGGCCCTCCATATTTCTCCGTCTCATTTCCTCCGACAGCAAGGATGAGATAATTGCATCAAATTCAAGGTAGTTGTATTGATACCTATTGCAATAACCAGACTATCCCATGAATCTGGTAGAGAACACAACAAACTGGTGCACTTATCTTCATCTGAGATTTTAATATCAATAGATGACAGCTGACTTACCACAATATTGAAGGCATTCAGATGCTCTGTCACCGAGTCTCCATCCTTCATCCTCAGGTTATATAGCTTTTTCCGCAGGAACAACTTATTCACCAGAGACTTAGATTGGTACAAAGTCCCAAGTTTTTCCCACAAATTCTCCGCCATAGCTTCACCAGATACATTCAAAAATACTAAATCTAAGACACACAACCGTATTGTGCTCTTAGCCTTCCGATCCAGTTTCTTCCAGTCTTCATCTGACATTGTCGTTGGTTTAGTACCTGCATCTACTCCGATCCACTGATCTTTATCCACTAGCAGATCCTACATCTTGAGCTTCCACAACTCAAAACTTAGACCATTAAATTTCTCGATCTCTATCTTTCCGCCGCTCGCCATCTTCTTTCACCGCAAGAATCGATCCTGCAAATCTTCCACTGAACAAGGTCTACCTCAGGCCAGAGCAAAAAACCCTCAGTAGAAAAAGCGTCCCCTTGAAGCCGAAACAACTCTGATACCAAATCTAGGTTTTAACCCTGAACATAAATTATCTACACACGAATCTTATAACAGAAAACAAACAATAGCGAGAGCATAAAACATAAAACAGATAAACATAGAAATTTTCCCCTGGATCCCAAATCGGGACGACCAGCTTGATTTTTCATTATATTCCTTTTAGTGTTGCAACACATATATATACATGCCGAAGCATACATAAACCCCAATCCATTAACCCTGGATTAGAACATAACCGTAGTTCCCTTGACCATATCTACAAAATACCAAGGGTCGAAAACCATCGTACCCCAAAACCATGTGCAAACTCAGGCACAAAACATGGGTGGGTCCACAAACCAAAACAATTTTCGCCAGGGCACTGCCCCGGACCCCAAGAGTGGGGGTTGCCTCCCCCGTTGTGACCCCCCCTGCTGCACCTGGCGCAACGTACAACGCATGGGGCTAGTCATGGAAAGAATATAACACATACCCAACAGATAATGGGACTGTAAAATTGGTCACCATTTATAGCGCTAAGACACCGTAACTGGTTAATGTGCACCATTTGAGGCTATATCATCAACCTACTTCGAAGGATTCATTTATTAACATTGTCGCAAACTCTGATCTTCATGTTACAGCAGCAGGGGGATGTTCCCTTGTGCATCCTGAACTTTGAATTTCCAATAAGTGTAATAGTTGAAAACCACTCTTGTGGAGGCTGTTACACATGTTTAAAAAAATTAATAATAATAATCATAATAATAATATAAAAATAATAATATTAATGATAATAATAAAATAAAAATAATAAAAGAGCCTAAATGTGAAAACTATTTTTGGGGCGTAGCCAGACTATTGGTAGTAGTTGAAAACCATTCTTATGGTGGTTGCTACACCCATTTCCCTAGAACATCATCCTTTCTTTCCTGCATATTCTATAAAGATGATGTTACCCAATTTTTTTCAGTATTTATCTATTTTTTTTTCTTTTCCTAACCAAATGGTTTATGAAGGATAGCACAGTGGCTATCTTGGTTGTTACATATGTAACAACCGATAGTCATGAACAGTGTTTTGAATCTTGGCCTCCATCCTGATATGCAAAAAATATTATGATATTTAAAGGATACCACCACAACCACTAGAGAAATCATGCCATTATATCAAGTTCTGCCTCCACGTCTTCTCAGGTACGTCACTAAAAAGGTAACATCACCATCCTCTAATAATTTTATGATTATGGAAAGAGTAATAAAAATCATTTTGATGGTTGTGGACTACCGTCATCATTAAATGGGGGGGGGGGGGGGAGATTAAATATCGTCATGATTACAAGCAATCCGTTAGCCCAAAATCTTCCATTAAATCCCGCATGCATCGAATTGAATACTATGACAGCCAATCATGACCGGATCTTGCCGAAAAGGGGATTCATTCTTGAAGCACGTCACTTTCAATAATTGGAAATTAATAGAAGGTATGTGCAAGTATGAATCAGTGATTTAAAATATTTTCACCTCATGCCATGACATTCCATCATCCCGCTCTTCCAGAAGTTCATGCACCTTTAGTCGAAATTCTCAATCAAGATAACATAGTGGGTTGCTGGGAGGTAGCAAGGAGTGCATCGATATCCTGGTTGGTTGAGCTCAAGGATTAGTTGAGGATAACAACAAGATGGGAGGATCAGCAGTGAGACATGAGCTGTACTCCATTGAAGCTTTACTGAGTTTCACAAAAGCATATCAGATATTTAGGGACACTGGGTGGCTCGAGTACTTTCAAAGGTTGAAAGGCTCGGATGAAACATTTTCAATGGAATTTTCCAGGAATTTGAATGACCATCAAATCCAAGTCAGGGGTCTGTGGATCGAAGTTACAGAAGAAGTTGTCTCCCGACACTACAAGGAAAAGACCCTCTAATGGATGTTTTTGAGGAACCCCTTATAAAAATACCCCATACATCCGTTTCTAGTGGAGGTTACTAGAGGAGGCTGGCGGGCGGAGGGTTTTGCAGATGTTTTCCACTTGGTGTGCTTTTCATTCAACATCAAACCGGTTCTCCTTACAAGAAAAAGTATCGGTGCACACAAAAACATTTCACACTGGACATCGTCTGCTCCGTACACACCCACCCGTTGCATCGTATTACTATAGAGCATTGGTGCTTCAACAATATTCTCCACTGGTGCATCATAAAACACCGTGCCAAAACTAAAACCGCCCGGTGCAGTATTAAGAAACCATACCGGTGCATCCTAAAACAACGTGCCAAAAAAGAAACTGACCACTGAATTCGTAAGAATAGCACTAGTGCACCTATAAACCACGCGCACCAGAAAAGGGTTAAATAAAAAATAACAATGGAAAAAAAATAAGATTTTTCACTTTTTTCAGTGCTCTAGAGCTCTCAATTACCGATGTGATTTACAAGAGAAAGCACCTGTACGCACAAAACATTGGCACACTGGACACCGTGAACTCCATACACACCCACCTGGTGTGTCTTATTACTGTAACACACCGGTGCTTCACAACTCTTCTGTGCCGGTGCATCATAAAACACCGCACTAAAACAGAAACCGCCTGGTGCGATGTTAAGAAACCGCATTGGTGCTTCATAAAACACCATGCCAAAATAGAATTGGATCGGTGCGTTCATACGAAACAACACCGGTGTGCCTATAAAACGCACCCACCAGAACAGGGTTAAATAAAAAAAAGTGTGGCCAAAAAACTGCAGTTTTCACTTTTCTGCTCTCAATCAGCAGTGTACTCTACAAGAGAAAGCATCGGTCGCACAAAAAATTGGAACATCGAACACCATGTGCTCCATACACACACGCCCGATGCATCCTATCACTGTAAAGCACCGGTGCTTCACGACTATTCGACCCCGGTGCATCATAAAACACCGCACCAAAATAGAAACATCCCGGTGCGGTGTTAAGGAACTGCACTGGTGCATCATAAAACAACGCGCCAAATTTGAAACCTCTTGGTGCAGTACTAAGAAACCACACTGGTGTGCCTATAAAACCCCATGCATCAGAATAGGGTTAAAAAAAAAATTATGGCCAAAAAACCTCATTTTTCACTTTTCTCAGTACTCCAGAGCTCTCAAGCACTGGTGCAATTTATCCTTCTCTGAGCCACCCTGACATAAGTGCTCCAATTGCACCCATTGCATGCACTGCTGCTATGCATTGGCCACCAATCTCCAGCTTTCATTTTTCAAAACAGTGGGCAAATTTTCTTTTGCAAATTCTACAGCCAATATGCCTCCTTGACGGTGAAATGTACAAGCATTTTTCTAGTTTTCCCATAATTAAGCTTTTTAGAGGATTAGAATTTGAAATAACCTTAAATTAACCATTAAAAATAGTTTTTATTTGTTACGCAGTGCACATGAGCCATTCGGCTCACACTGGTAAGCGGTGCTGGCTGTAAAATTTACAGGCCGCACCACAACGGGTGCTAACAGTATCTGCACCGTGTTCGGGGTGGAACCGAAAGGTAACCTGCATTATTTTAAAATTAAAAAAAAAATGCGATGCGGTCATTTAGCTGGTCGCACCATTGACCATGGGAATACCAATGCGGTGCATTGCCAGAAATATTTTCCCCAGTGTCTGTTAGCGCACCGGATTCTTCATTCCGACAGGGTCAACGGTGTGGTCGGGTAAAAGAATGCACCGTTGACTATGTAATTTGTCAGGAAGTAGGTGCGTTGACATGAATATATGTGCTGGGGCATATATTTTAGTCAGCGCACCACTCTTTTGACACCATATATAGTCAACGGTGCTTGAAAAAGTTTTAGGTGCACCTCATACGGTGCATTTTATGTCATCTAGGGCACCACCTCTGGTGCTCTACAAACAAAATCTGCACTAGAACTGGTGCATGACTGTTTTTTGTGGCGCACCGACTCGTCTGTTTTTTTTCGAAAATAAATTATATATGTATATTACTAAATACATATTTGATTTAATAAAAAAATATCATTTAAAATGTCAATGATTCAGAGAGAATAGGAGGAACAACAACAACAACAGGCAGAGCAGTATGACATGCTTCGCCAGTGGGAGGCATGAGAGAGGGAGATAGATACATACCCTTGCCCTATTACAGCAGATACCCAAGGGCTCCTAAAGCAAGTAGGCCTCCTCAAATTCTATGAGGAGGCTAATTCCCTAAAGGCCCATAGTGTGTTTTTGGAACATCTTATCCGTAGGTGGAATGCCCACCAACAAGATTTCCAGGTTGGTCCTGACTAGTGGTACACACCCACTGAGGAGGATATCATTACAGGGCTATTGAGGAAAGGGGTGGATTTTCCCTCATTTCCAGAGGTTCCAACTGGTTGTGTAGCAGGGAGTCAGTTAGTTTACTCCCAGAGATACGTTGGAGCAGATGTACTATCTCCTTCATAGTTTCAGGTCCCTGGAGGTCATCTACATATTGGTGCATTTGATAGACATGACATGCAGTGCCTCTCACTTCTCATTTCAACCATTTCACACAACACCAGTGATGGGCAACATATTAGTTTCCTATTTCTATATTATGTTGATTCTTTAGTACACGAACCAGGACTTGTCAGGTGGTCTGCCATTTTTTTGTGGCACTTTTGTATGGTCGTAGATAGATGTTGTGCTCATGCACAAGGGAGGGTCAACTTCGCTTTTTCTTTAGAGATTTTTTTTTAATCTTTTGAGAGGTTTCCAGAGATGAGGCCTGCTTTTTTTCGGTAGCCTCGTAGGCTGATGTCGGAGGCCCAGATGCACATGTGGGGAAAGATGATGCCTAAGAGGGGAGAGACTATGTTTCCAGCTGGGATATCGCATGATGCACTAGACTTACTAGCCAGTGTTGACGAGCTGCATCCCTTCATTATGGTCCCATGTCCTTATGCTGGATTGGATTGGCGAGGGTGTGCCAACATCCTCTTCACAGATGATGAGCCACCAGATGATAGAGGTAATATTATTGTTTTATTCATATTTATTCTAACATGTTCTTTAACTTGTTTTTATTTGATTGTGTAATGAAATTGTCTAATTATTGTTATGTACTTGTATATATTTTTCAGACATTGGCTCTTTTGATGGCGAGGAGATGCTGAAACCACCACACGATCCAAGTGTGGATCCTAATGACGATTAGGACATGCCAGATGATGAGGATCATGATCAGGAGGCCGGTGCAGAGAGACATGCTCTTGCTGGTGCGCCAGTACTGCCTTTTTCTAGGTGCGGTCGACCTGATACTAGATACAGGATGGAGTGGGGCGACCAACTCAGTGCATTGACTATTAAGGTGGGCATCAGGCCCGCTCATTACAGAGACATACAAGCCAATGATAGGCTATTACAGATGTGGAGAGGCACGCCACATGACACGTACAGCCTGATGCAACATGTCGTAGGAGCTATGACATCTGTTACGCGACTGAGGAGTACTGTTGCAAGTTATAGGTGTGTTCGAGCCCCAACACATGATGGAAAGTACGCGAGCAGGGACTCATCATCTCATGATCGTTCACCTCGCGTCGCGCCTGATGAGCATGAGGCTCCACTAGCCTATAGAATTTATCATGGAGATGAGGCTGGACCATCGGCCATGTTCAGTCAGTAGCCTGCAGCATCCATCATTACTAGTCATGATCATGAGCAGGCTGAACCATCGATCGTTGAGACTACACCATTAACTGAGAAGACCTCCACTAGTACTGCTTATATTGATGTTGTATTGCCACCAGTTGATCCATCCATCAGTACTACTCATGATCATGAGCAGGCTCGACCGTCGAGGCTGCACCATTGATAGAGCAGGCCTCCACTAGTACTGCTATTGATGTTGTACTACCACTAGCTGATCCATGACATTTATATTACAGTTGTATATATAT
The DNA here is from genome assembly GCA_034641835.2 of Pinus albicaulis. Taxonomy (NCBI): domain Eukaryota; kingdom Viridiplantae; phylum Streptophyta; class Pinopsida; order Pinales; family Pinaceae; genus Pinus; species Pinus albicaulis. The sequence continues at coordinate 253,317,168 of CM076584.1, read as the reverse complement.
ATGTGTGTGTGTGTGTGTGTGTGGGGTCCATGTATTTTATGTTCATGTTGCAGTTGTACTTAATTTACATGTTGGTGATCATCATGAAGTGTTTATTGTTAGGTCATGTTAGATATTTTCATTTAATGTTTAGCTTGCAGATAGATGTGTATGTGATAGCATGAGTTATTTGACATGAGATGTATATTTGATGTTTGTGTTATGATGATGTTAATATATAATGTTAATTTGATGTTTGAATGTGTTTTTTAGTCAAATATGATGTTTGTACGATGGTTATCATGATCGTGATGTTTATTAATTAATTTAATATTAAATGACCATGATATTTATTAAATATTATGTCGTGATTGTAATTTAAATTTAAATTTTAATTGTATGTAAAATTGTAAAATTGTACTTGTATTTTTAATTGTAATTTTAACTGTAATTGTATGTAAAATATTTAATGTAAAATTTTAATTGTAATTGTAATATTTAATTTATTGTGAAATTATTATAATTGTAATTTTAATTGTATGTAAAATTCTAAAATTGTAATTGTATTTGTAATTGTAATTGTATGTAAAATATTTGTAAAATTGTAATTGTAATTGTAAATGTAATTCTAATTCTAACTCTAATTATATGCAAAATATTTGTAAAATTTTAATTGTATTACAGTGAAATGATTGTAATTGTAAATATAATTGTATGTAAAATTAAAATTGTAATTCTAATTCTAATCGTAATTGTATGTGAAATTGTAAAATTGTAATTGTAATTGTACTTGTACTTGTAATTGTAATTGTAATTGTATTAATGTGAAAATTTTAATTGTATTAATGTGAAATGATTTTATTAAAATATTTAAATTTGTAAATAATTGTAAAATAATAAATCTAGAATAATATGAATTTTTTTAACATAAGAAACTTTAGAAAATAATGCAAATAAATTCATGTACTTTTTAATTATCATTATTTTATTATGATCTTACATAAAAAAATAACTTTATACATTCCGGTGCGCTTATCATCATAACACGCGCTGATGCTTCTTATTACTTAGACACACCGGTGCTTCACAACTCTTCCACACTGGTGCATCATAAAACACCGTGCCAAAACAAAAACCTCGATCTTATAAAATTCCGCGGTGCATCTACAAAAAGGCGCACATTGGAACAGGGTTATTTTGTAAAGTGCAGTATTAGAGCAATGGAGGGCTCGAATTGGGGGCAAGAATTTTTTTGAGGAGATGAGGGTTTGAAAAGACGAGAGTTTGAAATTCAGCTGAGAGGTTTATAGCAGAGAAAATGAGTGATTCAAACAGAAAGACGAACAAATATTCTTACAGGGATGCATAAGGCTATAGAGCTCGACAAAGTACAAAAGGAGAAAAGGAGTACAGGTTGAGACCGGTAGAGAGCATTCGGTTAAGGCCGACAATAGGGTTAAGAGGTCCCATGATGGAGAAATGGAGAGCAGAGTTGATGGCAGAGAAATATCAATCGAGGCGGCTGATAAATCCAAGAGGCACCATCAAGGGAAGGATTCTCATTCCCTTAAGGAAAACATAGAAATATCAATTGACGTTGTTGATCGGGATGGTAGGTCCCATGAAGGGAAATATTCTTCATAATGCGTTTAAAAGCAGTTGGGAGTATTGTTCGAGCTTCAGTTGGCTTACATAAACTTTTACCAGCAAAGCTGATGTCACATAAAATCACATATTTGACTTTCAATTGAACCTAAATGGCATCTCTAACTTGTCTGAGCTGTGGTCATGTGGATGAAACTAGTAAAAATTATGCTTGTATTATAAATGGAAATCCAGTGACCATTTTTGTGGTAAGAAAAACATAGATACCTACAGCTACCATATTTCCACCTGAAAATCAGTTTCCCATTGGAAAAGCTAATGTAATAGCCTATTTTGCAATGTATTTCCTCTGCTCAACCCTATACTCATTTTCTATGGGAAACCATTTCCTCCAAATGTAATAACTGTATTGTCTAGTCAAAAATCGGTCTTCTTTTGCTAACAAATGCAGAATGAAGGACTCATTGTCATTGCTCCCAGAACATTACCCTTCTGCAGATTATATGTACTAATTGCTGGCAAGCCATCTGTCTATCTACAGATTATATTCTAAAACATATTGGTTGCAAATATTTAAGTGACATTTATAACAAGTTCACATGCCACAATTCCCACTTGGGCCCTGTAGTATTGCATCTTCACACACCCCACATTGCATTCTCTCCACATAATCAGTGGGGACCTCCTGCAATAAACAAAATGCATTGGAAGAATAGTTATTTCCATCAAGAAATTATCCAATTCCAATTCTCAATTTTAATTCTAATTCTAATTCTCAAGAATAAACAAAATCTATTTCTCAATTTCTATGGTTGGAGTTCACTAAGTTTTGGTGTACATACCTAAAAGTAATTTCGGTGCCTTAACCATAAATTGGTGTTACTGTACATATAACCGCACCAGTGTCGGCGTTACAAACGATGCACTGGTGCAGTGCTATTAAGTGATGCACCGGTGACAAATAAATGCAAATAAAAAAGGCGTAACTCTATTTTCTTTAAGTGAAAAAAAAAAGCGGCAAACTGAAAAATGGGCTACAAAATATTTTCAAAAATCTAATTTCATAAAATAATTCTTTAAATACTAAACAGTTTTCATTATTTCACTATTTTTGCTAAAATTTTCAACCAGATATTTGCAGGAGACATACCTGGACCAAGAGAGCATGAGGGCACTATGGAGCATCGAAATACATTTGAACAGACGTATTCAGATAATCAGAAACCAAACCTCTAGTGATTGAAACCCTGTATCATAGAATTTCAAACCATCTCGTGATTAAATTTGATTATTTTTTTTTTATATCTTTTCTCCATTTTTTTACTTTTTCTGTAGTTTTATCCATTTTTACCCTAAACCCTTCATTTTTTTTGTTTTTTTCCTTTATTGTACTTGTTTCTGTGATTTCAAAATTAAGGCTTTTCATTTTAGATTGACATCCAACCCACGAGATGAATTGCATAGTTTGATCCCAATCCATTCGGCCATTGTGTGAATTTTTGGAGAAAATGGATTTTTTTTATCAGTGCGCCCTGCTTAACCTAGCGCATCGGTGTGTTGTATTATAAAGTGCACTGCGCAAGTACTATGTAATAAAAAATTTAAAAACAATTTTTTTAAATCAGTGCGCGATATCTGAAATAGGGCACCGGTGCTTCATGTTACAAGGATAACACTGTACGAACTATTACACTATTTGTGCGGTGCGTTTATAATACCCCACGCACCATATGGTTTATTATACTATTTTGCACTGCGTTTGTAATACCCCCACGCACCAGCCACTGTGCATACATCATGAAAACTACATCAGTGCCTTGAGATTTATTTTTTACCTGAAAATTTCAAAATTTATTTATAAATTTATTAATGAATGATATGGTACAGGTTTCATATTGATAAAGAAATGACTAACAGGAGATCAAGTAACAAAAATACTGATAACACATCAAGAAAATAAAAAAAGGCAAGTTCTTTGTAAATCCTTTGTAAAAAATATTATTTTTGAACTATATGTAAGTTTAATTAATATGTATTTTTTATTGTGTATCATGCAAAGCCACAAAATGACAAAGATTGATAAGATTATTTTCGATCTAGGACCAGAAGAGCGTAAAAGCTTCATGGAAAAATTGCAAAAGGATGAATCAGGTGAATGAAAAAATACTATCGATCCAATATGAGTTTTTTTTAAATTATAATTAATAATATACTTAAATTTTTTAGATAACATGTGTCAAACATTCTATTAATTCACACGTTTTAAATGTTCTACAGGGACAAAAAACTCAGAAAAGGAATATTGTTCTAAGAAAAGAAAAAAAATAGAACATGCAAATGAAAATGAATTTCTCCTTAGCTCATCTGGAGTGGTGCTGGAAGTTAACGAAGGGGGGAAATTTTTTTACAAAAGTTTGAGGGATCTAGTGGAACGAATGTATAGACGTTCTTTCCACTTACAATACAAAAATCAATCCAATGACTCCAAGAACAAAATTTTATGTAAACAATAGGAAGATTTTCCAGAGAATTGATCAATGAGACATGTCAGACTATGATCCAGGTGGATATTGGTGGCCACCCGCCTATTCCACTTGGGCCCCCACCGTTGTCTCTTTCAGTTTTTCAGTTTTGGCATAATTTACTATTTTTAGCAGTTTTTCGGGTCCTGAACTTCTGGAGCCGTTTTGAGGCCCTAAACGACGTTTTTTGGGCATCACGCCTCCAACAAATATCATTCCATTCTAGAATGATATTCATGGCGAAAGTTGTATTCCTTGGATAGAGCTTTCTAATGATGTATCATGTGCATCAAACGGAGATAGTATGCCAAAGTTACGTCCCTGGGAAGTTGAAACACCAATTTACCCAAACGGGGCCCATAGTTTTGGCGCTTCATCTCCTAGGGTTAGGTTTTTGAATGTTTAGGATTCTCCATTGTTTCTCAATAATAAATAGGCCCTCAAGCCTCATTGTAACGCAGTTCAAAGGCCTGTAGCCGCCACATCTCTTCTCAGAGATAGCTACCAGCACCCTAGCTAGTTTTATTTCCATTCTGTCTGTAAGCAAATTTCAGTTCTTGATATTAATGAAATGAAGTGTTATTTCCGCTGCATCTCTGTATTTATGGTTATATGTTTATTCTGTTGCGTTCCTTCATAAATCCAGATCATTGGTATCAGAGCGGTCTGATTTTTCTCGATCCTTCTTTGCATGTCCCCAACGAGGTCGGGGTATAAGGAGCTAGGGCTTGATCTGGTGAAACCTTTGCAAGATCCGCCTCGCAAACCTCGACGGACGCCCATGGGGGACGAAAATAAATATGAGGGAGCAGGAGATCCTATCAAAATATTTCTCGAGGAGGCCCTCGAAAAACAAAGGAATGCGATTATGGATAACTTTTTTCAGATCCTTCAACGGCTGCCCACTGGCGGCGCATCTGCATCCAGCAGCCACTCTAGAGGTGCGACTCCTTTTAAGGTACAAGTAAATTTTGACATTCCCATATTTGAGGGTCAAATAGATGTAGATGCCGTAGATAGATGGTTGAATCTATTAGAAGGATATTTCTCTGTTCATGACTTTTCAAACCGGGAGAAGATTATTTTTGCACTTCTCAAAGCTACCCCCCATGTTAAGGAATGGTGGGAAACCTACTCTGAGAACAAGGACCAGACAGAACCCTCTCTGTTCTTGGCTGTACCAACTTGGAATTCTTTCCGAGACGCTGTCAAGGAATAGTACTATCCCGTGGGGAGCTATGAGGACAAGTACATACAATGGACCACGCTGCGACAACAAAGGGATCAAGATGTGCATGAGCTGACGAATTTGTTCCATACCCTGCGCACAAAGTTGGGTATCAAAGATTCAGAGAAATATTTTGGTGCTAAAGTATTGCAGCTGTCTGCACAGATACATTCAGGAGGAAATGGAGTTCCTCGACATCTCCTCGCTTGGTATGGCATACCGGTATGCTGCCAAGATTGAGCAAAAATTCAAACAGAAGAAACGAGACTTTGGATCTGCGAATCAAAAGCAAGGGAAAGGTACTTCCAAACTGCAGAACAAAGGACAGAGCCAAGGCATGGCGGCTAAAGACAACCTGTCAAAGCCACAAGAAAATAACAGCACCGCAAAGCCAAAGAAGGACACAGGAAAGTGGTGTGACTTCCATAAGAGCTCCACTCACAACACAAGTGAGTGTCGGGCCAAGCAGTCGCTAGTGGCCGAGATGAGGGCTTCTGAGTCAGATGCATGCTCCGACTCCGAATCAGAACCTGAAAAGGGGAATGAAAAAGGGAAACAGATTATTGATGCGGAGCCCAACGCCACTGTTGCCACTACAAAGATCTAGAAGGAGGAACCGGAAGATCCAGAGGAGGAGGAACGTCTCTTCCACTCCCAGATGTGGGTAAAGGGCTCCCCTGTACAGTTCATTGTCGACAATGAGAGCCAAAAGAACCTCATTTCAGCAGATGCCGTGAAGCGGTTGGGCTTGCCGACCACGGCTCACCCACATCCATACACCATCGGGTGGCTTCACCAAGGACGAGATCTCCGCGTCAGCCAGCAGTGCCGCCTTCCCTATAGCATCAAGCCCTTCACGGATGAGGTATTATGTGACGTTGCTCCTATTGATGTTTCTGATGTATTATTAGGACAACCATACTTGTGGAAGCGTCATGCTGTGTATGAGTCTCGACCTCACGCTGTCATTGTTACTTTGGAAAATAAGTTGTACAGGATACCAGAGGTACCACCTCCTGTCGCTATCTCTTTGGTTACTGCAAAACAATGCAGTAAGCTCATTTCCCAAACCAGGAAATTCATTTTCCTGATGATCCGCCCCCAGGGCAAGAAGAAGACTGTGGCCACGACCTCCAGACAGGGCCCCTTTGCACGACAACAACAAATGGATAAGGTCGTGGAGGAGTACGGGGACATCTTCACCTCACCCACAGGGGTTCCTCTGCACTGCCAGGTCAAGCACCCGATTGATCTGACCCCAGGTGCGCTACTACCCAATGGACCGATCTATCGACGCTCTGTTCTGGAAAATGATGAAATCAAGAGGCAGATTCAGGAGCTGTTGCAGAAAGGTCACATCAGACCAAGTTCATCGCCATGTGGGAGCCCGATCGTGTTGGTACAGAAGAAGGATGGGACGTGGAGACTCTGTATTGACTATCGGGCGCTGAACAAGATCACTGTCCAGAATAGGTACCCAATCCCACGGATTGATGACCTTTTGGACCAACTCAAAGGTGAAAAATATTTCAGCAAGATTGACCTGAAGTCTGGGTATCACCAGGTACCAATTGAACCCTCTGATGTGTGGAAGACTGCCTTCAAAGCCAAGGAAGGCATTTTTGAATGGCTAGTCATGCCTTTCGGGTTGACGAATGCTCCCGCAACCTTCATGAGGATGATGGATGAAATCTTGCGGCCATTCACCAACTCATTTGTAGTGGTGTACTTGGATGACATTCTGATCTTCAGCAAGACTTGGGAAGAGCACCTTCACCACATCCGACAAGTCCTCCAAACATTGCGGCAACACAAGTTGTGTGCCAATTTGGAGAAGTGCACGTTTGGCATGACCCAGGTTCAATATCTGGGATACATTATTGATGAAAGGGGGGTGCATGTGGATCCAGCCAAGATCCAAGTCATTCGAGATTGGCCAGCCCCAACCACTATAATAGAGCTTCGCAGCTTTCTGGGTCTTGCTAATTTCTATCGGAGGTTCGTGTTGGGATTCTCTCATATCACTTGGCCCTTTAGTCAAGTCACCAAGGGAGGAGCGAGAGCAAAATTTTTTTGGTTAGAACCTCAACAGAAGGCGTTCACAGAACTAAAAAACCGCCTCTGTTCTGCCCCAGTGCTCACTTTACCAGACTTGCAACAGCCATTTGAGATCGAGACAGATGCCTCTGACTATGCTATTGGGGCGGTTCTTACTCAACAGGGACATCCAGTGGCATTTCACAGTGAGACATTGTCTGACACAGTTCGCAAGTACCCCACATATGACAAAGAAATGTACTCCATTGTGCAAGCTTGTCGACAATGGAAGCATTACATTTTGGGGAAGGAAACAATCATCCACACGGACCATAGACCCCTGCAGTTCATACAGACACAAGGGAAGTTGCAGAATGATCGCCATCAGAAGTGGTCCACATATCTGCAACAGTTTCATTTGAACATCAAGTACAAGAAGGGTAGCACCAATAATGTTGCAGACTGCCTCAGCCGACCACCGATCGTGGCGCTCACCACCGTGCTCAACTCTTATGGGCACGAGACTTTTGATTGGCCGCTTCTCTATGAGAGTGACCCAGAATTCGGCCACACTTACAAGGCACTCTTGGGGGGCACGCAAGTTCCAAATTTTCACCTCCAAGATGCACTTTTATGTCACCTGGGACACCTTTGTGTTCCTTCAAGCGAGCGTGCCAAGATGATATGGGAAGCACACTACAGTCAAGTCGTTGGGCATTTCGGGGTCGAGAAAATAGTAGCAATACTACAAAAGTATTTCTATTGGCCGAACCTTCGAAAGGATGTCGAGAAGCACATCAGATCCTGCACTGCTTGTGCCATTGCCAAACCGACCATCAAGAAGCAAGGCCTATATACTCCACTACCTACCCTTAGTCGACCGTGGGAATCCATCTCCATGGATTACATGTCGGGCCTGCCCTCTACTAAGAATGGAAATGACTGTGTTTTCGTGGTCGTTGATAGATTCTCGAAGATGGCCATTATGGCGGCCTGTAAGAAGAATATCACAGCAGAAGCCACTGCTAAACTCTTCTTTGAATGAGTGTGGGTGCACTTTGGGATCCCACACTCTATCATATTAGATCGAGATAGCAGGTTCCTCAACACATTTTGGTCCAGCCTCTGGTCAATGTTGGACACAAACCTCACCAAGTCCACAACTTTCCATCCCCAAACAGATGGCCAGACAGAGGTCGTCAAAAAAATGATTGTACACATTCTGTGCATGTACAATTTAAAGCATCCATGCACATGGGACGAGAGCCTCCCATATGTACAACATAGTTATAATAGGGCTCTCCACAGTTCAATTGGCCATAGCCCCTTTCAGGTGGGCTTGGGATTCCAGAAACTATGTCTCATTGACATAGCCATGCCATTTGCACCTGCTCAGGCCGATTCAGCTCATGTCCAGTTTGAAGTTGACAAAGCAAGTAGCTTCATCGAGCGCATTCAACACATCCGCCAACAGTTTCATGATATATTGGATAGAGCCAATGCGAAGTACAAGCAACGCCATGATCAACACCGGGTGCCACACAATTTCCAGGTGGGCGACAAAGTATGGCTACATTTGCAGAAGGAGCGCCTCACTGGACCCCACCGCAAGCTTCGCTCGCTCTGATACGGGCTGTACACCATCACCAAGGTTGTAGGGAACAATGCCTTCGAGCTTAGTATTCCTCCATTCCTTGGTCTGAACCTAGTCTTCAATGTGGATTTCCTTCGTCCTTACTTCCCACCTCTACTGGACACCTTGGACATTGCAGAACAACTCACACCAACAGAGTTAAACCCAGACTGCATGGAATGGGCCACCACAGATTGTATCATGGACATGCAAATCAAGAACACTCACCAACAGAAGATCCAACTGTATCGGGTTGTCAAAGCTGGCCAACTCCGGCACCAAGGAAAGTGGTTCACCAGGGACCAAGCTCAGCAGAAATTTCCTCATCTCATGGAGGAGCTTAACGCAATGGGGAACATTGCTTCCTAAGGGGGGAGGAATGATCCAGGTGGATATTGGTGGCCACCTGCCTATTCCACTTGGGCCCCCACCATTGTCTCTTTCAGTTTTTCAGTTTTGGCATAATTTACTATTTTTAGCAGTTTTTCGGGTCCTGAACTTCCAGAGCCGTTTTGAGGCCCTAAACGACGTTTTTTGGGCATCGCGCCTCCAGCGAAAATCATTCCATTCTAAAATGATATTGGTGGCGAAAGTTGTATTCCTTGGATAGAGATTTCTAATGATGTATCATGTGCGTCAAACGGAGATAGTATGCCAAAGTTACGTCCCTGGGAAGTTGAAACACCAATTTACCCAAACGGGGCCCATAGTTTTGGCGCTTCATCTCCTAGGGTTAGGTTTTTGGATGTTTAGGATTCTCCATTGTTTCTCAATAATAAATAGGCCCTTGAGCCTCATTGTAACGCAGTTCAGAGGCCTGTAGCCGCCACATCTCTTCTTAGAGATAGCTACCAACGCCCTAGCTAGTTTTATTTCCATTCTGTCTGTAAGCAAATTTCAGTTCTTGATATTCATGAAATTAAGTGTTATTTCCGCTGCATCTCTGTATTTATGGTTATATGTTTATTCTGTTGCGTTCCTGCATAAATCCGGATCAGACTATTAATAGAAAAAACGTACAACAACAAAAAAGAAGGAATGAAAAGGTAATATTCCTTTAAATGTTTGCCTAGAATTATTTATAAATATCACTTTTGTTATATTTAATTTTCATATATCAATATAAAAATTAAATATTTTATTGTCATGTTACATTTTCAGGAAGATTATGAAAATATCAAAAGATGAACGAGCTGATATCAGAAATATGCCAGTAGGAATGTCCAAAAAGGTGTACAAGGAGATGGTCAAATAAATGGACAAAATTGCATCATAGGAGGAGCCAGCTCAACAACAACGTGCTTCAAATGTAATATCTAATCGTTGAATTTTTCGATCATTAGGTACAATAAATAAACAATTTAGCATTAAATATTAATTTTCAAGAATTTTCTTGTAGAAAATAAAACAAAAAGAAAACCATTCAGCACATAGAACAAGACGACAAGGAAGAACATAATTGATATCTAAGTTTGTGAATAATTGTTACTTCCTTATAACAACTTAACTAGATTTAATTTTTGTATTTTTAAAGTTTTTTTACAAAAATCATCATTGAATGTCTCCAAATAGGTGCTAACATACAAAGAAGAACCATCAGACAAAATGATTGAAATTGGGTTAAATATTGGTTGTGAGTATATGTTGGCATATCAGAAATTAATTGTGGAATTTGTAAGCATCTATTGATCTTGTTTTACTTAGCTCCGTCTATAACTAATAGAAAAAAAACATCTTTTATATTAAATATATGATTTGTTATGGGGTATAAAGCTCTTAGGAAACAAAGTATGGAACTGTGCCAATAGATGAAATTTTGAAAGATGGCATGGTACATGGTTTTGAAAGAATGTGTATAGTTTATGAGTCAATTTTTGCTATGATACATCATTTTTTTTTTCGATTTACATTGATGTATATTATTTAATATTAAAATTTTCATTATTCAAACCAATGTATATACACTCATTTCAGTTTATTTCTATGTTTGTAGATGGAAGGTGAAGAAGAAGAAAACAATCAACGCCATGAACAAAACATTCCTGAAAATAACCCAAGTCATGGAAGTAGCTCTAGCAGTGACAATAGTTCAAGTGAAGAATGATGATCACTATTTTTGGATATCAAAGTAAGGCGTTGTATTTTTTGAAATATGTCTGTGAAATCAGACATTTTGTTTAATGTAATAGACATAGCATCCCAATTGAAAGACAAAGGGATACCAATAACTGTCCCATTTTGTATGATAAATACTATCTTCTATATATATATATATATATGTTTTAATTTATTCTATTGCATTTTCCATTGTCATTCTCAAATGCATTAACAAAAATTTAATTCATACGAATATTGTTATAATATATATATGTGTCAACTTTTGATGAATAATGAATATTAAAAACCACAATAATTATGATATGATATAACAAATTAATCCAAACATCACATTAAAATTCATTAATAAAAATTTAACTAATATCAATATTGTTATAAGATGTGTCGACTTTTGATGAATAATGAATTTAAAACAATCACAATAATTGCACTGTCACAGGTCGATGTTTCTAAAAAATACAAAATGGAAACTGGTGCGTGTCAGTAACTGTACACCAGTGCGTTTGTATTATGAAGCGCGCTGGTGCGTTTCTACGACCTATGGGCACCGAACAAGTACCAAAACCAATTACAAATATCGGTGCATTTGTGTGGTATGACACACTAGTGCGTTTATGTGTCTATACACACCAGTTCCGTTATACGATCTATGGGCACCACACAAATACTGATACCAATTATAAATCTCGGTGCATTTGTGTGATACTGCGCACCGGGGCATTTATGTGTCTATAATAACTGGTGCATTTTTACGACCTATGAGAAATGCACCAATACCAATACCAATTATAAATCTCAGTGCCTTTCTATGATACTGCACACCTGTGCGTTTCTATAAGTCTACACACTAGTGCGTTGATACGACCTATGGGCACTGCATAAATCCCAAGAACCATTAGAATGACCTCGTGCGTTGTATCACCAACGCAACATAAGGTGTGGTTTTATACCTTAACTGACCGATGCATTCTCCTTCGACTGCCTTGGGGTGCCTTATACATGTACGCATCGGTGTGTTAAAGCCAAAGTAGCGCAACGATGGAAAAAAACATCCGTAATAACCTCTCGCTGCCCATTTTTTTTATTTGTGTTTAATTTCCATTAAAAGCTCCGCCAAAAACTACGTAACCATAAACGGATGTTGTAGAAAATGTTTTTTTGACAATTTTGGCCAATTTTATAACACTAAAAACCTCCTTTATAATCTCCGCTAGAGGGTCTTTTCCTTTTAGTGTGAGTCACCACATTGTCGGCAGAGGGTAGAAGATGGTTTAAAAGGAAGGTTAATGATCCTTCTTTGAAGGAGGATTTCCTTGTAGGAGAAGAAAAATTGGAGAAGAAAGGAAGAGGGGTTGATAGACTATCACTTCCCCAACCTTGGGCAGATGTTGCCCTGAATTTGATAAAGTACATTAGCTATGAGGGAAGGTCTAAAATTGTCTTCAATTACTACTTTCCTATATTGAACCATCTTCGGCACCATTAAAATATCAATCTTCCATATTTCCTGCTGGAAATATCAAGTATATGGGTGCAATAGCCAAATCGATAGCAGATCCCAAAGCTTGTATTACCAACCATGGTCGTATCAAACTGATTGTGTTGGATGCCTTAAACCAACAAGGAAATATATGGGAATATTTTAAACATAAAAGACCCAGGACGAGCCAGAGGAAACAAGCCAAGACCTACGGAAAAAGTAATGAAGAGGTTGGAGTCCAAAATCGGTCCACCAAGTCTAGAATTGGGAAGAGGCCCATTGATAAGCCGATTGGAGAAAAATAGCCAAAATAAAGGGTGAAGATTTGGGTGCCAACGAAACCGTTGCTAGTAGCTAAGAAGCAGGAGAAGGCAGAAGAGTTGGAAGAAGAATAAAAAGAACCCTCCTTGCCAGGTAGGAACGAAACTCATTCTCTGCTTTTAGAAATTGAAAATTTAAAGAAATAAAATGAACAATTAAAGAAGATACTGGCCAAAGCTAGGAAATCAGAAGGCTCAGGGTTGGATACCCTAGCTGAAGCTGTCAAGAAGGTTGGGGGGGGGAGAAAAATCCAAGATTCGTATGCTTGACATGTGCCCAAGAGTTAGCAGCAGCAAGGTATAGATTTTTTTGGGTAAGAACCTGCTCAAGGGAGACTAAAACGGAGCCCAGGGAGGCTACTCCATAAGAACCTGTTGAAGATACTGTTGTTACACAAGAACCAATAGTTAAAGTAGAGCCTCCCACGATAATTGACCTAGAAGCTGACACACAAGAACCTGTAGAGGCCACTGCTATTACAGAGGAACCAATGGTGAATACAGAGGTTGACTTAGGCAAAATGAAGGAGACTGCTACACAAGAACCCACCTATGGTGCTAATGTTACAAAAGAACCAGTACCTAAGGTGGATCAATCCCAGGCTAGAGAGTTTGTCACACTCACCATTGATATTGCATGTAGTGGAACGCTGGGTCCCGCTATGGGATGGAGTCCTGAGAATATTTCACTAATCTCTAAGTTGTAGAAATGGAAACAAGAGGCACTTTCCTGCATGAGGGAATGATATCACTAAAATAAAATCAGAAGAAAATAGGTTCCCTACAAGATAAATGGTCAAAGGAAGAATTGAAGAGAGGATGGGAGGAATGGAAGCAGAAGGAAGTTGTAAAGAAACAATAGGAACAACTTTGTTGTTACAACATTAGGTTCATGATTTGACTAATGATAAACGGAAGCTTCATGACCTTGCCCTCAACTTGTTGTGGTGCAAGAGACCTTCCCCGTCCTACCCTATCTTTCTGTGGGAACATTACTATTTTTTTCAGATAAAATTTATTATGGAAGGTAGGCCCTATGTGGGTACTTCTACCTGCACCTTTTTAGATGTTTTCTGTGCTTCTGATTTTGATGAACACAGCTTGTTGTGAGAGCTATTTTTGCACAACATTATCTGTGAGCATGCTAGCATGTAGATGGTAGCAACAATATTCTTGTATATGGGAGACTTGCAGTTACGTGCTTTTGTTTCATTTATGAGAAATCAGATCGAGTGGAATCTGTGCACAAAATTCATGGAGACTAATGAAGAAAAGACAACGACATGGATTCGATATAAAACAGGAAGGGCCGCTAAACTAAGGCGAGAATTCAGAAATATTTTAAGTACTTCTGGAATAAGGGGACCAGTTGCTGCCTATATGAGAAGAATTGTGGATTTCTTCCTCAATCAGTTTTCAAAAATGAAAAGCTGATCACTGACAGGATGCCTCAAACACACTGAAGCTAGTAGTGTTAGATTGCTGGAAGGAGATCCTTTTGTATTTAATAATTTCGTAGTTGTTGTTACACATGTACCAGCATATGCCTGGGTAATAAAGTCCCTTAGTGTTTCCTAGATTAGACTAAAATTCAAATATCCTTTGATATGGCTGCCAGTAGAGGAATACAAGGAACACTATGCATTGAATGATTATGAAGAATAATCCTGGCTAAGACAGTTGGTGGCTACTCAGGGGTACATATTTCCAGATGAAGATACAACCAATGCCTATGACTTCACTGATCTACAAAGGATATATTATCGAGGAAGCTGAGTTTTTCTACATGAGGACATGCAAGTACTTCAGCTGGGGGGAGACGTTGGGTGTCATTTTTGTACTTATTTCCTACGTTTCCTTCCCTCATTTCCACCTTTTTTGACCTCCAACCTTGGGAATATCTTTTCCTTTTTCCTTTCTCCTTATTGTAAAATAATGTAAATTTACTGTGTTTATTATCTTTTCGTCCTCATTAATTATTATGATGTATTATTTCCCTTTTGTGGTTAATTGGGCTGAATAATGGAGGAATTTCTTTGGTCCTTTGGTTATTTCTTTTAGATACCACTTTGAGCACAAGAGACCCAGAACATACAGGTGCATAGAACCAGTTGGGAGCATGTTGTTACAGTGTGTTTTTACATGGCGCTACTACCTCACAAAGAGTCAACGCCTCCAATGTCATGACCTATGCTGTTACACTACGATGTTGTTACACCGTGACGCTGTTACAGAATCGTTGTTAGAGATTGTTGTTATAGTCGCAGTGTTGATTGCATACTGTCAACTTCCAGATGTTGATCTATCTTCAAAAGTTGTTATGCTATAGCTGTCGCATTCCAACGACAGTTGTAGGAGTCATTATGTCTCGTCATTTAGGATAACAACTTTAAGTAGTTTTGATTGAAATCAATATATTCCTAGTCAAAACTCTATTGAGGGAATCGGTTGTAACTATAATTAATTTATTTTTATCAGCATGAGAATCGTATTATTCTTATGGATGATTTGTTCCTCATTTTCTAGACATGTACCTTTATAAGCAATCGGACCTCTAAGGTCAGGAGGTTAGCTTAAAAAATATCATCATTTTGAATCTCTAATTTTTCTCATTATAATCCAGAATAACCTATTGTTGTTGTTACACGTGTTGACAGATTTAGTTCTTATTTAATTTCTATCTTCTCCTACACCCTGTTAGGGAGGAAGGGCCCTCCTCTTTAACAGGGATTGCAGTGATAAAGTAGTAGTAGTATATTTCATATTTTCTTCTGCGTATTTGTGAAGTGCTACCATTGTGGAATTGGGTGTAAGTAGATCTACTTCAGTTCACACTAAAACAAAAAGACCCTCTAGTGGATGTTTTTGAGGAACCACAAAGAAAAATACCACATACATCCATTTCTAGCGGAGGTTACTAGAGGAGGTTGGCGGGCGGAGGGTTTTGTGGATGTTTTCCTATCGATGCTCTTATCGTTAAAACTCGCCCCGGTGCTCTCAAAAAAAGAAACCACCAGTGCGAAAAAAATCATTGTCACACCGGACACCATGCACTCCATCCACATCGTCGGTGTGTCATAATATAAAAGAGCATCGGTGCCTCACAACACGTCCGTGCCAGGGCATTATAAAACACAACGCCAACACCAAAACCACTCGGTGTGGTAGGCAGAAACTGCACCAGTGCATGATAAAAAACACGCCAAAACACAAACCAACCAGTGCATTTGTAGCAAATAGTACCGGTGCACCTATAAACAACACGAACTGGTAAAGGGTTAAATTAAAAAAATATTTACAACTTAAAACCCAGATTTTTTAGTTTTCCAGTGCTCTCGAGCTATCAATTATTGGTGCGCATGATACCATAGAACGCACTGGTGTGCACCAAACATTGGCACACCGGACAATGTGCGTGAAGTACACACATCGCCGGGGCGTCCAATCACTATAACACACCGGGGCGTCGATACTCTTCCACGCTAGTGCATCATAAAACACCGTGCCAAAATAGAAACAAGCCAGTGCGTTCTTCTCTAAGAGCACCGGTGCACCAGAAACCACACGCACTGGAACAGAGTTATATATAAAAAACATTAAGGCAAAAAAACCGGTGCTTTGCAACTATTACGCATTGGTGCCTTACCATTACACCGCCCCGGTGCATCATCAAATTTTTGCGCCGAAACTGAAACATCCTGCTGCACGGTTAGGGAAATTCCCCGCCATGTTATAAACAATGTGCCAAAATTGATACCGTCCGATGCGGTTTTATTTAACCACACCGGTGCGCTTATAAAACCCCGTGCACCAAAACAAGGTTAATTAAAAAACAAAATTACGGCCAAAAAAATTCATTATTCACTTTCCTCAATGCTCCAGAGCTCTTAAGCCTCGGTGCTATTTCCTTATTTCTGAGTCGCCCTTACATTGGTGCTCTCATTGCACCCATTACACGCACTGCTGCTCTGCATTGGCCACCAATCTCCAGCTTGCATTTTGGAAAACAGTGGGAAAATTTTATTTTCCAAATTTTATAGCCAATATGCCTCCTTGAAAATGAAATGTACATGAATTTTTCTAATTTTTCTATAATTTATCCTTTTAGCAGATTAGAAATTGAAATAAAATTAAAAATAACCATTAAAAAGGAAAAAAAAAAAAATTTCCTGCGGTGCGCCCGAGCTATTCAGCTTGCACCGAATAGCGGTGCTACCTATAAAATTTACAGGCAGCACCGCTATCGGTGCTAACGGTATCTGTACCATTTCCGGTTTGGTGTGTTGAATTCATTTTCCACCCTGGTTTATGTCAGCACACCGCATTTTTCATTCTGAGAGGGTCAACGGTGTGGCCGGGTAAAAGACCGCACCATCAACTATGTCATTGTCATGAAATCGGTGCATTGACACAAATATATGCGCTGGGGCATATATTTCAGTCAGCGCACTGCTATTCTTAATTATGTACAGTCCACGGTGCTTGAAAAACATAGATCTGCACCAAATCCGGTGCGGTCTGTTTCATTAGGGGGCCCGGGGATGGTGCGTTAAAATATTAGGACGTACCAGAACTAGTGCGTGACTGTTTTTATGGAGCACCGACTTGTATGTTTGTTTTTTTTTCAAAAAAAAATTATATATGTATATTTATAAATACATTTCTGTTTTAATAAAAAAAAATTATTTAATATGGCAATGATTTAGAGAGAACAGGAGCAATAACAACAACAACAAGTAGAAAAATATAACATGATTCACTAATGGGAGTCAAGAGAGAGGGAGAGAGATGGATGCCCTCACCCTATTACTGCAGATACCCAAGAGATCCTTAAGCAGGTAGGCCTCCTCAAGTTCTATGAGGAGTCTATTTTTGGCCTAAAGGCCCATAGTGTGCTTTTGAGACATCTTATCGGCAAGTGGAATGCCCACCGACATGATTTTTAGGTTGGTCTTGACTAGTGGTAGACACCCACTGAGGAGGACATTTATTTTATTATAGGACTATCGAGGAGAGGGGTGGATTTTCCCTCATTCCCAGACGTGCCAGCTGGTTGTGTAGTATGGAGTCAGTTAGTTGACTCCTAGAGATACATTAGAGCACATGTACTATCTCCTTCATAGTTTTAGGTACCTAGAGGTCAGTTACGTATAGGTGCTTTTGGTAGACAGGACATGCAGTGCCTCTCTATTATCGCTTCGATCATTTTTCACAACACCAATGATGGGAAATGCATTAGTTGCTCACTTTTATATTACGTTGATTATTTAGTACAACAACCACGACTTGTCAGTTGGTCTGCCATTTTTTTGCGATATTTTTGTATGACCTTAGATAGATGTCGTGCTGATGCACAAGGGAGGGTCAACTTCCCTTTTGCTTCAGAGCTGTTTTGTTTATTTTTTGAGAGGTTTCTAGAGATGAGACCTAGTTTTGTTCGACAGCCTCGTAGGCTGATGTTCGAGGCCCAGATGTGCATGTGGGGGTAGATTATGCCCAAGAGGGGAGACACTATGTTTCCAGCAAGGATATCACATGATTTGCTGGACTTAGTAGCCCCAACATCCTCTTCGCTCCTGATGAGCAGCCAGATGATAGAGGTAATATTATGTTGTGTAACCAGCTCCAAAAGTAGAACAAAAGAGATATCAATGCCTTAGAAATGAGGCACTTCGAGGGGGAAACCTCCAATACATTACATAAATGAACAATTCTTGGATGATACAATTTAAAAAATCTCCTTTCTATATATAGGTGTCCATGGGGCCATAATGTAATCCTAGTGGGCCACAATGTAATACTAGCCGACCTAACAATAATAATTTAAGGGCACAATAATAACAAAATGGGGGTTACAAGGATAAAATAATAACAATAAGGGGGTTACACTAACAACAATAAGGGACTATACTAGTAATATAGGGACCTAACATGCCCTTCTCCTTCAAAAAAGTGTTGTCCTCAATGCTTGAGTAGCTATGGGTGCTTCTGTATAAAATTCTCATCCTCCCATGTAGAATCTTCAGTGGGTAAGTTCTTCCACTTGATGAGATACTCTGAAATTGATCGATTCCGTAGTTGTCGAGTTCTTTTTTCCATGACTGCTTCAGGTTCCAATATGATTTTCCCTTCCCCATCAAGTTCTGGCAATACTGTTTGAACTGGAAGATTTTCACCTATAACCTTCTTTAAGCATGAAACATGGAAAACTGGATGTACTCGTGAAGAAGAAGGAAGCTCCAATTTGTATGCCATAGTACCAATCTTTTGCAACACCTTGTAAGGACCATAGTACTTTGGCGATAATTTATTATCCTTCTTAGCTTACTTGAGGGACATTTGTTTGTATGGTTGTAGCCATAAAAATACCCAATCTCCTACATCAAAACTTCTCTCGCTGCGATGTTGATCTGCCTGTTGTTTCATTCGATTTTGTGCCAAATTCAGGTTATCCTTTAAGAGTTGGAAAACTTCTTGCTGATGCTCGATGTGATCTTCCACTGCTTGAACCTTCGAATTTTCCCTTAAAGATGATGTGATGGATGGTGGATGATATCCATAAAGTGCCATAAATGAGGTCATTTTTGCTGCAGTATGGAAGGAAGTGTTATACCACCATTCAGCAAGAGGTAACCACTTGACCCATTGTGTTTGTTTATCAGATACAAACAACGAAGATATCCTTCCAAACATTTATTTACGATCTCAGTTTGACCATCAGATTGAGGATGATAAGATGAGCTATGAGCTAATTGAGTACCCAAACAAGAAAATAACTCCGTCCAAAAATTTCCATTAAAAATGGGATCTTTGTCACTCACAATAACCCTTGGGCTTCCATGTAGCTTTTGAATTATGTCCATAAATGTAGTAGCAACTGTACTTGCTTTAAATGGATGAGATAATGCACAAAAGTGTGCATACTTGGTAAGTCTATCAACTACCACCATGATGACATTATTTCCTTCGGACTTAGGTAAACCTATGATAAAATCCATTGAAATCTCCTCCCAACGTTGACTTGGAATGGATAAAGGTTGTAGAAGTCTCGGGGTCTTAATTGTCTCAAATTTATTCTGCTGGCAAACCAAACATTCCGCCACAAACTTTTGAATATCAGATTTAAGGCCATCTCAAAAAAATTCTTTCTTCACCTGTGGTAAGTTTTTAAAAATCCTGAGTGTCCTCCTAAAGGAGAAGTGTGCAATTCCAGAAGAATCTTTTGTTTTAGTTGGGAATTCTTACAAAGATATAAGCGATATTTGTACCATAAGGAATCATTTTTCCAACTAAATGTATCAGATGTACTAGGATCTTGCTGCAACTTTTGAATGAGGGTCCATACATCTTTGTCCTTCTTCCATTCATCTCTTGCTTCGGTTATCCAATCTGGTTGGATAATAGAAATGGCACAAAGCAATGCTTCCACCTCTTCATTATTTCTTGAGAGTGCATCTGCAACAACATTAAGCTTTCCTTTTTTGTAGATTATTTCAAAGTCATAACCCAACATCTTTTTGACCCATTTTTGCTGCTCTTCTGACGATAGTCTTTGTTCCAAAAAGTGTTTAAGACTATCATGATCAGTTTTTACCTTGAAGTGTCTTCCCATTAGGTAAGTTCGCCATTTCTTTAGTGCCTGTAGTATTGCTAACATTTCCTTCTCATAAATAGGTTTCTGTAAATACTTTCCTTTGATTGGACGACTTTCAAAAGCAATGGGTCTTCCTTCCTGCATTAAAACTGCACCAATTCCATTTCCTGAGGCATCACATTCCACAGTAAAGGTTTTTGTGAAGTCTGGCGTAGCTAAGACCGGTGCTAGGCACATTGCCTCTTTAAGATGTTCAAAGGCCTTAGTTGCTTCGGGAGTCCATGAAAATGCATATTTCTTCAATAATGTTGTTAGAGGTGCTGCTATTCTCCCATAATTCTTAACAAACTTGCGATAATACCCTGTTAACCCGAGAAATCCTCGCAACTGCTTTATGGTTGTGGGGACTTTCCATTCCTTAATAGCTTTAATTTTGTTAGGGTCTACTTTAACACCCTCGTGAGATACAATATGACCCAGATATTCCACCTCTTGTACTCCAAAGAAACATTTGGATGTTTTTGCATATAATTGTTTCTCCTGCAATAGTTTGAGCACCCTGTCAACATGTTCAGCATGATCCTTCCAAGACCTGCTATAGATTAGTATATCATCAAAAAATACTAGCACAAATTTTCTAAGGAAGGGTTTGAAAATGGAATTCATCAACCCTTGGAATGTAGAAGGTGCATTGGTAAGGCCAAAAGGCATGACCAAAAATTCATAATGACCCTCATGAGTTCGAAATGTTGTTTTTGGAATATCTTCAGTCTTCATTCTAATTTGATGATATCCTCAACGAAGATCCAACTTGGTAAAATAAATTGCTCCATGTAATTCATCCAATAATTCATCAATCACAGGAATTGGAAATTTATCTTTAATGGTGAGCTTATTGAGCTCCCTATAATCCAGACACATTTGCCATGATCCATCCTTCTTGTGTACCAATACTACAGGAGCAGAGAAAGAACTTTGACTAGGTTGAATTATACCCGCCTCTAACATTTCTGCAATCATACGTTCAATTTCTCTCCTTTGGAAGTAAGGATATATATAAGGCTTGATGTTTGGAGGAACACTTCCTGGAATCAAATGAATAGCTTGATCATGATCACGAATAGGTGGGAGTCATTTGGGAGTTTCAAACACCTTGGAATGATTTTCCAAGACTTGTTGGAGATCTGCAGAAATAGATGATTTTGATGTTGGAACTTCTAGTGAGCATAATTGTGAAATTACGCCTCGTTGTTCTTTCTTTAGAAGCTTTGTCATGACATTAGAGCTTATTATCCTTCCCGGATTCCTTTCAATACCCTGTAATTTGACTTCCTTTCCTTCTAAAAAGAATTTCAAGAAAAGTTCTTGAAAATTAAAAGCTGTTGTCCCCAAAGATTGTAACCATTGTACTCCTAGTACAACATCAGCACCTCCCATAGGAATGGAAAGCATTGGACTAGTAAATACATAGTCCCCCATGGTTAGCTTGATATTATGGCATTTTCCAAAGCAATTTATAGTTCCTCCATTTGCAACCATCACTTGACATTCGGGTGCTAGGTATAGGAAATAATTTAGTTCCTTAGCTACCTTACAATGAATAAAATTATGGGTGCTACCTGAATCAATCAACACTATTACCTTTTTCTTCTTGATTTTTCCTTCTATCTTGAGAGTTTGAGGAGTGGTAATTCCTGCCAGTGCATTACACGATATGGTCAGATTCATTTCTTCCTTTTCTAGGGCTGGTTCCTGGTGTATATCCTCTTCTTGTTCATTTTCTTCTTCCTCTTCACAATCTATGTAAAATAATTTCTTCTCAGCACACTTATGACCTTTAGTGTATTTGCTATCACAACTGTAGCAAAGCCCTTTTGCTCTTTTTTCTTCCAATTGTTTTGGTGTCAACCTTGTAGGTTGTGGAAATCTAGGCGTAGCAACACTTCCTTCTTTATAGAATTGAGTGGTAGGCTTCCTTGTCGCCATAATTTTACATTCAACTTTTCTTGCCAACCCGAATGCCTTCTCCAATGAATCAGGTTCCAAAACGCGAACTTCATGTTGGATGTTATCCTTTAAAGTGCCTAGGAAGAGATCAATCCTGTGTTCCTCTGTAAGATCAGTTACCCTTATATTCAATTTTTGGAAGTCCTCAATGTGCCGCCCCACTAAACCCTTTTGTTTGAGATTTATCAATTAGGTAAAGAAGGTGTTGCTCTTTGTATCCTCATAATGTGCTATCATTTCCTCCGTAAAAATTGACCAAGTGACAATTTTTTTACGGGAGCAAAGCCATCGATACCATACAAATGTGTTTTGTTCTAAATGTAAAGTTGCAATGCGTACCTTTTGTGTGTTTTGCACGTTATGGAGATCAAAATATTGCTCCATCTGTAGTATCCATGTTACATGATCCTTTCCATCAAAATTCCTCATATCCATTTTTGGAATATGGTGGTTCTTCCCGCTAACATTAGAGTTTATGAAATCACGATTAACATTTATTTTGTTCTCATCATGAGGTTCTTCTACTATCTTTTCACCATTAGGAAACATTTCTTGTATCAACTTTGTCAAACCTTCGATGTCTATTTTTAGATCATTCTTCATGTTTTCCATCTTAGCTTCCATGCCAGCTTCCATGCCATCCATCTTAGCTTCCACGCCATCCATCTTAGCTTCCATGCCTTTCTTCAAAACTTGCATTTCATTTTTTGTTGCTCTTTGCGAGAGTGAAATTTGTTGCACTTGCTCTTGTACTTTTGATAGATCATGTTGCAATTCTTCATCTTCATGAGTGATAGTAGAGCCTTCTGAAGGCTTAATGGGTGTTGAATTAATTTTATGAGGAATCTTTTAGAACCCAATACTGATATCTATTCTACAATATTCCCTTGGAATCAATTCAAATTGATTCTTCAAACAAGACTTATGCAATTCAGAAAAAAAATACACACCTTTTTCTTGCTTTTGAGGAGCTCGATATTATATTGGATTATCTTTGTTATTGAAGCACTTCAATATTTTATTTTCGGTAACAACGTAGCCCTCTAAATTATCTTTCGAATGCCACAGGTCTGACCTGATTTGGATTCTCCAATACAAATTTGTGTCCAATCTCCCACAATGACCTAATTATGGACTAGTTCAGTAGAGCGAACTTGTACGACTTGCCACATGTCACTATTTTATCCTTCGTCTCTGAAATTGATAGCCAAGAAACTAATGTCCGTGTACTTGCGACCACTATTTACGGCACTCTAATCCGATGCCCAGAGAGAGAGTTATTGAACTTTTCCCACGATCACCTCTTTGAAATGAAATTCAGGAGCTTGAAAAAGCACTACCTTCCACAGATCATATCTCCAAAAATTTTGCGAACCAAGCTCTGAAATGTTTTGAAGAATTTCTTCAGGATTTCAGCTTCGCATCATAAGAATTTCAGATTATGAACCTTTTTAGAAAACAATTTATAGCGCAAATGCCACGATGACCTGTTTAGGAGCCTGAAAAAAGACCTAACTGCCACAGATCATATCTCAGAAAATATTGCGAACCAAGCTTTGGGATTTTTAGAAAATATTCCTTGGGATTTCTTCTTCGCACCCTAAAAATTTCAGCTTCTGCAACTTCATATAAAACATTTTATAGCAAAAATTCCACGATGACTTGTTTGGAGCAGCGAAACCCTAGAATCCAAAGCCTCTGATACCAAATGTTGTGTAACCAGCTCCAAAAATAGAAGAAAAGAGATATAAATGACTTAGAAATGAGCCACTTCGAGGGGGCAACCTCCAATACATTACATAAATGAACAATTCTTGGATGATACAATTTACAAAACCTCCTTTCTATATATAGGAGTCCATGGGGCCATAATGTGATCCTAGTGGGCCACAATGTAATCCTAGCCGACCTAACAATAATAATTTAAGGGCACAATAATAACAAAATGGGGGTTACAAGGGTACAATAATAAAAATAAGGGGGTTCCACTAACAACAATAAGGGACTATACTAGTAATATAGGGACCTAACATATTACTTTTTTATTTATATTTATTCTAACATGTTCTTTAACTTGTTTTTATTAAATTGTGTAATGAAATTATCTAATTATTGTTGTGTACTTGTATATATTTTGCAGACATTGGCTCTTTTGATGGCGATGAGATGTCGAATCCACCACATGATCTAGGTGTTGATCCTGATGATTATGATCAGGAGATGGTTGATGCACTGTCGAAGGATGAGGCCGGTGGCGCAGCAGAGAGACGTGCTGATCCTCATGTGCCTCATGGTGCACCGGTACCACCTTTTGCTAGGCGTGGTTGACCTGAGACTAGATACCGGATGGAGTTGGGCAGCGAACTCTGTGGATTGATTTCAGATGCGGGCATCAGGCTCGCTCATTACAGAGAGATACAGGGCGATGATAGATTGTTATGGATGTGGAGAGGCATGCTGCGTGACATGTACAGCCTGATGCGGCATGTTGTAGGAGCTACGACAGTTGTTATGAGATTAAGGAGGATTGTCCGTAGCTATAGGCATAGTCGAGCTGCGGCACATGATGGACAGTCCGCCAGCAGCGACTCAGATGCATCTCGTGATCGTTCACCTCACGGCACGCCTGATGATCAACATGAGGCTGCACTGCTAGCATTTGACACTAGTCATCATGGAGATGAGGCTGGACCATCGGCCACGTCCAGTCAGTAGCGTGCAGCATCCATCATGAGTACTAGTCACGATCATCATGAGCAGGCTGGACCATCGACCGTCGAGGCTGCAATACTATTCACTGAGTAGGCCGTCTCCACTACTACTGTGCCTCATATTGATCATGTTGTACTACCACCAACGGATGCATCCATCAGTACTAGTGATCATCATGATCATGAGCAGGCTAGTCAACCTTCGACTGTCGAGGCTGCACCCAACTTTACTGAGCAGGCCGCATCCACTTGTACTAGTGTTATTGATGTTGTTATACTACCACCAATGCCTGATCCATGACATGATTTATATTACAGTTGTATATTTTTAACATTATTCAGTTATATATATATATATATATATATATATATGGTCCATGTATTTTATGTTCATGTTGCAGTTGTACTTAATTTTCATGTTGATGATCATCATGATGTGGCACATATTGTTAGTCATGTTAGATATGTTCATTTAATGTTTAGCTTGCAGATAGATGTGTATATGTGATAGGCGCATGAGTTATTTGACATTATATTGAGATGTATATTTGATGTAGGTGTTGTGATGATGTTAATATATAATGTTAATTTGATGTTAATTGAATGTGTTTATTAGTTGAATATGATGTTTGTACGATGGTTATCATGATCGTGATGATGTCTATTAATTAATTTAATATTATTAAATGACCATGATATTTATTAAATATTATGTCCTGAATGTAATTGTGATTTAAATTTTAATTCTATGTAAAATTGTATTTGTATTTGTACGAATTGTAATTTTTAGTGTAACTGTATGTAAAATATTTATTAATGTAAAATTTTAATTGTAATTGTAATATTTAATTTATTCTGAAATGATTGTAATTTTATATATGAAAAATTGTAAAATTGTAAATGTAATTCTAATTGTATGTAAATTTCACAAATTGTAATTGTATTTGTAATTGTAATTTTAATTGAATTGTATGTAAAATATTTGTAAAATTGTAACTGTAATTGTAAATGTAATTCTATGTAAAGTTGTAAATGTAATTGTATTTGTAACTGTAATTTTAATTGAATTGTCTATAAAATATTTGTAAAATTGTAATTGTAATTGTAAATGTAATTATATGTAAAATTGTAAATGTAATTGTATGTAAAATTAAAATTGTAATTGTAATTCTAATCGTAATTCATGTATGTGAAATTAATGTAAATTGTAATTGTAATTTTAATTCTAATTGTAATTGTAATTTTAATTAATGTAATTGTATGTAAAATATTAATTTGTAAAATTTTAATTCTATTAATGTGAAAATTTTAATTGTATTAATGTGAAATGATTTTATTAAAATATTTAAATTTGTAAATTTGAAAATAATTGTAAAATAACAAATCTAGAATAATACGAATTTTTGTAACATAAATTTTAGAAAATAATGAAAATAAATTCATGTACTTTATAATTATCATTATTTTATTATGATCTTACATATATAAAGTTTAGAAAATAACGAAAATAAATTCATGTACTTTATAATTATCATTATTTTATTGTGATCTTACATACAAAAAAAAAAAAAAACTTTAAAAAGTCCAGTGCGCTTATCATCCTAACAGGGCCCGGTGCATCATATTAATACAATGCACCGATCATCACATTTACACGCATTGGAAAGGAATAAACGCAAATAAAAAAAATGCAACTCTATTTTGTTTAAGTTAAAAAAAAGCGGAAATTTGAAAAATGGGCAGCAAAATATTTTCAAAAATCTAATTTGATAAAATAATTCTTTAAATACTAAACACTTTTCATTATTTCACTATTTTTGCTAAAAATTTCCAGTTAGATTTTTGCAGGAGACAGACTTGGAGCAAGAGAGCATGAGGGCACTGTGGATGGAAAAATACGTTCGAACAAAATTATTCAGACAATGAGAAACCAAAACTCTCATGATTCAAGCCCTTTATCATAAAATTTCAAACCATTTTGTGGTTAAATTTAATTCTTTTTTTTTACTTTTTTCTGCAGTTTTTTTTGTTTTTCTTGCAGTTTTATAGATTTTTACCCTGAACCCTTCATTTTTTTGTTTTTTCCCTTTCTTCTCCCTGTTTCTGTGATTTCATAATTAGGGTTTTTCATTTTAGATTGACGTCCAACCCACGGGACAACTTGCATAGTCAGATCCCAATCCACGGCCATTGGGTGAATTTTTGAAAAAATGGATTTTTCTTTATCGGTGCACCTTGCGTACACCACCGCACTGATGCTCTATATTATTATAGTGCATTGTGCAAGTTCTGTGTCGTAATAAATTGAAAACATTTTTTTTAAATCCGTGTGCCAAATCTGAAATAGGGCACCGGTGCTCTCTTTAACTAGGAAAACACCGTACGATGTATTACACCATTTTTGCAGTGTGTTTATAATACCCGATGCACCGTTAGGCCTATTACAATGTTTTTGCGGTGCGTTTATAATACCGAATGCACTGTACAGTGTATTATACTATTTTGTGGTGTGTTGTTAATATATCCACGCACCGGCCACAGTGCAGATTTCATGAAAGGCGCATCGGTGTCTCGAGATTTATTTTATACATGAAAATTTGAGAATTTATTTATAAATATATTAATGAATGATATTCTACAGGTTTCATATTGATAAATAAATGACTGACGAGATATCAAGTAACAAAAATACTGGTAACACATCAAGAAAAACAAAAAAGGCAAGTTCTTTGTAAATTCTTTATAATTTTTTTTAATTTTTGAACTATATGTAACTTTAAATAATATGTATCTTTTATTGTGTATCATGCAGAGCCACAAAATAACGAAGCTCGATATGATTATTTTTGATCTATGACCAGAAGAGCATAACAGTTTAATGGAAAAATTGCAAAAAGATGGAATCAGGTGAATGAAACAATACTATCGATCCAATATGAGTTTCTTTTTTTAATTATCATTAATAATATACTTAAAATTATTAGATAACATGTGTCAAATAGTCTACTAATTCACATCTGTTTAATGTTCTACAGGGACCAACAACTCAGAAAATGAATGTTGTTCTAAGAAAAGAAAAAAAATAGAACATGCAAATGAAAATGAATTGCTCCTTGGCTCATCTGGAGTGGTGCTGGAAGTTAACGAAAGGGGGAAAAACTTTTACAAAAGTTTGAGGGATCTAGTGGAATGAATACAACAACGTGCTTCAAATGTAATATGTAATCATTGAATTTTTCGATCATTAGGTACAATAAATAAACAATTTAGCATTAAATATTAATTTTCAAGAATTTTCTTGCAGAAAAGAAAAGAAAATGGAACCCATTCAGCACATAAAACAGGACGACAAGGAAGAAAATGGTCGATCTCTAAGTTTGTGAGTAATTGTTACTTCCTTATAACAACTTAACTAGATTTCATTTTTGTATTTTTTAAGTTGTTTTACAAAAATCATCATTGAATGTCTTCAAAAAGGTGCTAACATACAAAGAAGAACCATCAGACGAATTGATTGAAATTGGGTTAAATATGGGTTGTGAGTATATGTTGGCATATCATAATTTAATTGTGGAATTTGTAAGCATCTATCGATCTTGTTTTACTTAGCTCCGTTTATAATTAATAGAACAAAAACATCTTTTATATTAAATATATGATTTGTTATGGGGTATAAAACTTGCAGGAAACAAAGTATGGAACTGCGCCAATAGATGAAATTTTGAAAGATGGCATGGTACATGGTTTTGAAAGAATGTGTATAGTTTATGAGTCAATTGTTGCTATGGTACGTCATTTTTCTTTTCGATTTACATTGATGTATATTATTTAATATTGGAATTTTCATTATTCTCACCAATGTATATACACTCATTTCAGTTTATTTTTATGCTTGTAGATTGAAAGTGAAGAAGAAGAAAACAATCAACGTCGTGAACACAACATTCCTAAAAATAATCCAAGTCATGGAAGTAGCTCTAGTAGTGACAGCAATTCAAGCGAAGAATGATGATCACTATGTAATTTGGATATCAAAGCAATGCGTTTTATTTTTTGAAATATGTTTGTGAAATCAGAAATTTTGTTTAATGTAATGGACATAGTGTCCCAATTGAAAGGCAAAGGGATACGAATAATTGTCCCATTTTATATGATAAAGACTGTCTTATTTATATATATATATATATATATATATATATATATATATAATCATAAAATATGTTTTAATTTATTCTATTGCGTTCTCCATTGTCGTTCTCAAATGCACTAATAAAAATTTAATTCATATGAATATTGTTATAAGATTATATATATATGTGTCGACTTTTGATGAATAATGAATTTAAAACAATCACAATAATTGGAATGTCAGAGGTGGATGTTTCTAAAAATAACAAAATGAAAACTGGTGTGTTTATGTGTCTATATATGCACCGGTGCATTTATGATTCTATGGGCACCGCACTAATACTGATTCCAATTATAAATGTCAGTGCGTTTGTGTGATACTGTGCACCAGGGCATTTATGTATCTATAAGCACTTATGCATTTGTAGATGCCATGTGCACCACACGAATATTGATACCAATTATAAATCTCGGTTCCTTTCTGTGATACGGAGCATTGGTGCCTCATAAAGATACATACACCGGTGCGCTTATACGACTTATGGTCATTGCTCAAATCCCAAGACCAATTAGAACGGTCCTGTGCGTTGTATCACCAACACCAGGCCCGGTGCACTGTCTACCGATATGCACCGGTGTGTTAAAACATGATAGGAGCACCGATGAAAAAACATCCGTGATAACCTTCGACTGCCCATTTTTTTTTAGTTGTGTTGAATTTCCGTTAAAAGCTCCGCCAAAACATACGTTACCAGCAACGAATGTGGTAGCATATGTTTTTTTGAACATTTTGGCCAATTTTATAACACTAAAAACCTCCTTTATAAACTCTGTTAGAGGGTCTTTTCCTTGTAGTGTCAGGTATTTATTATGTTGTTGCACAGATTCAATGAGAAGTACCAGCTGGTGTAGTTATCGTGTGGCGCACTAGATACCAGTTTATCTGAAGTGTGGTTCATTCTTGTAGATCTTTTATTCCTACATGAGTGTTAATTTCCAACAATTTTTTTAGCAACGATTTATTTTTTATTTAATTATGCTTCTGGTATTATGTATCGGCACAGACAGTGCAACTGTCATTGAAATAAAAGACGCCCATGTATTAATAATTTATGTGTACTGCCTTAGTCAATTAATAGTGATTGAAATAGTTCAACTGTTAGTACACTACTGGTTAATGTTTAATAATGAATATGCTTCAGTAAATTATGAAAAATGAAATAAATTATATGGTTGTCAAATATGGTCCATAAAATTAAACATCAATTCGGGGAGAGAGGAAAAATTATAGGTCAACTATGGATAGTAATGAACCTATTTTCTCTGTTGACCTATTTTTCATCAAGGAGTATTTGAAAAGCATCATCTATTTATCTATTTTTTCTTCCCTATTTGAAATAGTGGATCTAGGGGATCTAGGTATAGATATGTTTAATTTTAATCTTAACTAGTTGAAAATGAACAAGATCAAACTGTAGTCACTTTTAGTTTTACGAGGACTTCTCCTCCCTTACAAAACTTTCGTTCAAAAATATAGATAGAGTTAACATCAATGGCGGAGTTCAACAAGATCCTTTTCGTGTGAAAATGAGAGTCAACAAATACAGATGGAGTTATTTTGATGGCACATTTTTTATATTCCTTGACCCCATGTATTCTTGATGATCAATTTGGTTGCATGCAGTTCTGCAATTGTTTCTTGATATAACCTAACTTTTTCCACAACCAATTCTTGATTATGTTCATCAAACATATTAATAACCATAATATTTTCATATTATTAAAATAAAAAATGCTAAATGTAGGTTTAGGGATATTACACTTCACCACCCCATTGTTCCGAGAGTTTGATACCACAAACATGGTGGTATCAACAATGCTAGTTTGGGTGATATTACCAAATCTCCCCGTATCATTCTGGCACCATAAGGTACTAGAGGAAATATGTCACACTAGTAAAATATAGATAGATGGACCTTGAAAGATCAGCAAAAGGTATATTCTCCTTTGCTAGAATTTGTGTTGAGATATACCTCAAAAAATATACACCTAATCACATACAAATGAAACACAAAATGTTCAGTGAACCCAAGTATTAGACTATGATAATACGGTATTCAGATGTCGAGCATGTTTACAAATAGAACATTTTTAGAACTCATGTCCATAGTAAAAAAAAATATTCGAAAGAAGAAAGTGGCATGTCCACCGAAAAAAAAAGTGTGTAGACCTTAAATCCCCATTTTTCAAAAGAAGAAGGAGAGGAAAGCATGGAGGTTCCCCCAGTTCAAGCAGAAGTGGTCACTCGGGGTTAGAATGGAGTCATTTCCCATTAGCAGAATGGCATCGAAATATAAGAGATCTAGGCGTCAAATCAATATAAATATGGGGTTTTGTTCAGAAAAAGGGATGGGGGGTTAAAAAAGAGCTCATGGCTCAGAAAAGGGGATGGGGGGTTGAAAAATAGCTCATGGCTCAGAAATATCAGACTCAAACCGAACTCTGACATCAATTAATGGATTGGAAATGGTTCTACTTTACCCTAGCTCGGGGGATTGGAAAACAAACCTTAAACAAAAGAAGTTAAATGACTATTATCACAAATCTCATCCTCACTTCATTACAAATGCAAGATTTTTAATGCTATCCATAAATAGTAATAAATAATTTCTTTAATTTGATGTAAAACACAACTATAATATATATTATATAACTAGTTTTATATCTATAAATAATAATAAATAATTTCTTTAATTTAATAATAACAAATAATATATATATATATATATATATCTATATATATATATATATATATATATATATATATATATATATATATATATATATATATATATATATATATATATATTTGTAAATTGGAGGGACCACACTGTTTTCTATTTATAATTATAGGACGGGCTACAAAATATAAAATTCAGGCTGTGGCCTCAACCTACCCGTAGGAAACCAGGTCTGTTGGCCACCTGAAAGCATGAAAAGCATACCAAAATTGAAATTGTTTCATTCGTCTATAAGTCACATGAGCTATCTGTCCTACTACTGCAGTATCAACATATGTATGACATAAAGAGAGTTCATATATAGCTAAAAAGTGCATCAAAAAACATAATACAGAAAACTACTAGCCATCTGATGAGGAAACTAGAGCTGGGTCTTTCACAGTAGACCCAGGCATATCAACTTGCTGCAGCTGCTGGAGCAGCTTCTCCATACGGCCTACCCGATCATCCAATCTGCTAATACGATCAGTTGGTTGATATTGAGTGATCTTGATATGATGCAGCTGGTTCTGTATGTCCTGAAGCAGGTCTTGAAGGCGAGGTTCTATCTTTGGCGGGTCTGCCTTAGCATGGACAGGCGGGAAACTCTGAATAGATTTTTCTATAAGACACTTGACTATCCAGTATGTATGAATAGTTTGATTGAATAGAGTAAGATGGCCACGGGTATTTCCAGGGTCCGTTATGAAATCTAAGATCTCAACTTCTGCTTCATTATCTTTTGGATCAGTCTGTATATCCCTTTCCCAGCCACGTATTTCTTGACGAACAATTGAAGAATTACCCATCACATAATTAGTAGCTAGGGTCTCCAGATGCTCTTGGTTGGTTTTACGACCACGTTTCTTAGGGACAGGCTCAAACTGGACCTTCTGTTTTCCCTTAGCTGACTCAGACCCTGATCGTCTCTTCCCCATGGTTGGAAGAATCCTATTCAGTAACACACACAAGCAGGATGGAACAATAAGGGAATGAGGAATAGTATCTAAACATCCCGTGCATACCCTTTGATCATAGACAACGTGTCTATCATAAGAGCAAAGAAAACAAAACCACTGAACCCAATTTTGTAACCAATGGAGAGAGCCAGAATATTTGCTGGGAAAATAGAGGACCGCAAACCGCTTAACCCTATTCGAAAAACAATCCCAAAAGGAGATGGGTCGGATAATAAGAAGCAGAGTTGATCGCATATAGAGGCAAATGGCCAAGTCCCCTGGATATGTGAGAACTGTACTAAAGACAGAAGGTGCATGGAGCCTTTGAAGCCTTGGAGCCAAATTCGTTACGCTGAGAGGAGGAATAGTTTGATTTTCGGAGGAGCAGAGGACCACAAAATCCAAAACCCAATTCCAAAAACAATCCTGGAAAACACTGGGTCTGAAAGCATGTAACAGGGATGACCGCGTGCAGAAGATGATGACCCAACACTCAGAGACAGGACAAAGGACGAAAGGGGCATGGAACGCATTTATGATATGAAGCCCGACCCAATTGCCATCTCGACAGAGAAAACCCATAATTGAACAAATTTGAAACCTTCTCAAATTATCCTGGTGATTGCCTAAAATAGCTAATAGTAAACAGGTCCATAAACTACTCGGAATGATAGCAGGGAAAAAAGGGTTTTCGAGCAAGATACAGGGGTCATGAAAGCAAGGTTGAACCAGTTCCAACATGCGAATAACAGAGCAGAGAATCATTAACAGGACTGATACCTCCATAATATATAGCAACCTAAACCATACCGTGGAAATTGGCACCATGAGAGCAAGTACAGAAACAGATACATACCCCGACAAGGTTGAAAGGTTGACAGGTTGAGTAGCGCTCGGCTTCCTCTGCTGCTACCTCCAAACGCTTGCATGCAAACAACACTGCATGAACGAATGAAGGGAGGGAGGGCACACACTTACCTTAATGGAAAAATTCCTTCGGCACTCTGTCGAAACAGCCTGGCCACACTGCGAAATCATGAAAATCTGAGTGATCGCACACTTCATTGAGCGAGGTTGACAATGCTTCATTATGGTCCTTAATTGCAAGGAGGACGAGCACACGCCAGGTTGCCACGGCTAAGATCTACTCCATGACACTTGTAGACCCCGATCGGGGGGTTGGAGATCCTTACTCATAATTAATTGGAGAGAATGAAGTTCCACATCCCAGATGGCGTCAATGGGACAAGCATCTATGGAGCATTCTTCATGTTGACATCCCCAATTAGCTAAATAATCTGCTGCGGCATTACCTTTTCGTCTAATGTGGCTTGGGATCAAATACTAAATCTGTTTCAGCAGTTGGCTCACTTCTTCGATAAGAGCAGCTGTTTGCCAGCTTTGAGATATTTTCTCCCAGGGTGTGCCTTGCTGCAGCTTTTGGATCACACCTGTTACCATTGCAGAATCTCCCTCAACAATGATTCTTTGATAATTTTCCCTGATTGATATGAGAATACCTTGTTTGACTGCCATAAGTTCTGCTTCATTATTTGTGGCATGGCCCAATTCGAATGCATAAAACTGGCAGACTACCCCCTGAGAGTTTCAGAAAACCCCTCCTGAACCAGCTTGCCCCAGATTACCTTTCGAGGCCCTATCATAATTAAGTTTTAGAAAGCTTGGTTGAGGAGGTAGCTAATGTTCCTCAATAGATTGACTAGGTGGTCTGTACTTCCATAAACCTTTGTAAAGCATCTGCGGTTTGAGGTTTAAGTACTCTAATATCTGAGATTCAATACCCACTGTCTGCCAATATTCATCTAACCAGATTTCTACTAGGATAGTTTCTCGAATATTATCTATGGAACATTTCCAAATGTGATGCATTGGTTGTGCTGCTTCTTGGAAAACTCCGTGATTCCTTTCTTTCCAAATGTTCCAAAGGAGGAAACCAAATGAAAGGGTCCATGCTCTATTGATCACTTGACAATGAAACCTCCCTTTTCTCCAATTGCAAATTGTTTCCGTAATGCTATCATTATTTTTATCCGTCTGTCGGAACAATTGTTCCAAGTTCCTCCAGAGTGGCTGCACCATTGGGCATGAGTTAAGAAGGTGTTCTGTCGTTTCTATCTCAGTAAGACAGAAGGAGTAGCACGAAGGGCCTATCATTCCTCGTTTCTGAAGATTCTCCCATGTCAGGATCCTGTGATGGCTTACCAACCATAAGAAATATTCCACCTTAGGCCAATGTTTCAATACCCAGATTTTTTTCCATAATGGCCGAAAATTATACTGAGCTTGTTGAGAGTGAATATAATAGCCTTCTTTAATTGTGAACAACCCTTTTGTTAGATATCCCCATCTGAGGATATCTGGACCAGAAATTTGTCTGATTTTTCGTGTTTTGAGTTCTTTAGCAAGATTGTCCCATTGTTGCGTTACAGGAGCTTCCGGCCACCAGGTTTTGTCTTTCCATTTCCGCCACCAGTCATTATGGTTATGACACCAATAGTGTTGCACGAGCCTATGGTTTGGTGTATTCATGTATAGGAAAATTTCGCCCAAGTCCAGTCAGCTAAATAGTTTTTCTCGCTGTTGCCAAGAGTCTTCCCAAAAAAGAGTTGTACATCCTTCTCTAATTTCCCAAAAACTGTGAGAGCGAATTAAATCTCTGTTCATTGCTGCCAAATTCCAAATTGAGGAGCCTTTTGGGGTCAAATCTACCTTCAAGCGACCAGAGACTATGAGTGGCATGTCTTATTTTGTTCGCCAAATATTCTTCCAAAGATCTGGCCCTCCCAGGAGCCATCGCCACCAGAGTTTCGCTCCCAACACATTATTCAAGATGAAAGGATCACAGAGGCCCAATCCACCTGCAGCCTTCGGTTTAAGTAATTTATCCCAGGAGAGAAGAGCCCATTTCTTGTTAGCTTGGGCTCCTTGCCATAATTTTTTTTTGAACATGCAAACCAGTTGAGAACAAATCCCTTTCGGGCAAGCCCTTCCGGACAATTGATATACTAGTAAAGCTTGAAGCACATATTTTAACATTATAAGGCGCCTAGGTGCTTTCAGGACTCTGAAAGCCCAATTCTGTATCATTTTCTCCACTCTTATGAGTATATCCTGCCAATCTGCTATCCGAATGGGGCCTGAATTTAAAAACATACCTAGGTATTTCAAAGGGAAGGAGCCCCTTTGAAACCCTAAATTCCTTGCAAGAAAATTTTGCATCGCAATAGTACAGTTGAAGAAGTAGACATTGGACTTGTCATTATTGATCTGAGTACTGGAAGCGGCCATGAATGCTTCCAAAATTTTGAGGATGGCTTTGCATTCTTTCAGTGATGCCATACAAAATAATAAGATATCATCAACAAATTGCTGAAGAGTCAGCGGAAGGTGAGGTCCCCACAATTTTAAGCCTTGTAGCTTCCCTTTAGCTAGATGTGATTTAATGAGTCTACCTAGTCCTTCTACAGCGATGATGAAAAGGAATGGGGAGAGAGGGTCACCTTGCTGGAGGCCTCACGAGCTGTTAAACGGGACAGAAGGACTACCATTCAGTAGTATTGAGAAACGTGGGGAGGAAATGAATGAGCGTAACCATTGAAGCCATCTTTCATCAAACCCAAAGGCTCGCATTACCTCTATCAGGTACTGCCAACTTATGCGGTCATACGGTTTAGACAAATCCAACTTGATTAACAGACCTTTCCATTTATATTTCTTGAGTGAATGAATTGCTTCCTGAGTGACCACTGTTCCATCCAAGATTTGTCTACCTTTGACAAAACCAGTTTGTTCCGGAGAAATTAGAGTGGGCAGCAAAGGTTTTAAGTAATTTACCATAATAGTGGAGAGAATTTTATAGATGACATTACAGAGAGCAATTGGTCTAAAGCCAACTGGAGTGTCTGCATTTTGCTGCTTAGGGATAAGGGTAAGGAAGGTAGCATTCAAAGCTGGATATACCATCTTGTTCCTTCGGGACTCTTCAACAACCTCTAGAATATCAGGACCAATGAATGGCCAGGATGCTTTAAAAAATTCACTTGTAAACCCGTTGGGCCCCGGGGCTTTATTCTTAGGTAAATTCAAGACCACCTCTTCAACCTCCTGTAAAGTAACCACTCGTAGCAGAGCAAGGTTCTGCTCTCGAGTAATCACTCGAGGAATGTGCGCAGTTATCTTCTCAATAGCTTCCTGGTGGTTAGGGAGAGGTTCCGTAAGTAGATCTTTAAAATGAGTAACCAACTCTCTCTCCATATCTTCATGTTTGATTAAACGCTCCCCATTTTCTACTTTTAGAGAAAATATTCTGTTATGTTGGCATCACTGTAACATAGCTTTGTGGAAAGAATTGGTATTGCGGTCTCCTTCTTTGAGCCAATTAACTAGGGATTTCTATTTCCATAGTATCTCCTCTTGCTTACGTCTCGCTTCTTGTTGATTGAGAGTACGACCTTCCTCCAGAGCTAAATCCTCTGTTCGACCATGGAGGATAATTTGCTGCTGAATCTCCTTCATTTTTTCATTCAGTCAAATTTGGTCCTGATGGATGTTACCAAATTCTAGACGATTCCAGCGTTTGATTTCAGCTTTTAATTGTTTCAAACAAAGCTGGAACGAATGCATCTTATTATGACCCCTGACTGGATTTGAACACCACCAGTTCTTAACCTTTTCCATAAAACCAGGATCTCGTAGCCAAAAGAGTTCAAACCTGAAAGGTCGATTATGTCGGCTTGCCTTCACATCAATCTCCAATCTGATCGACCAATGGTCTGATCCCAGGGTAGGAAGAATAGCAGCTTCATAATAAATATCTAAACTCACCAGAGCTTATGTAGCTAGAAAACGATCCAACCTAGAGGCAATCTGATGCCGCTCTCCCCTGCGGTTATTCCAAGTGTAATTTCCATTAACTGTGGGGATGTCTACTAAGCGTAGATCGTTTAATAACTCTCGAAAAAGAGTCATTTCTGGATCCTCCCTTCTTAGCCCTCCCTTTTTTAATAAATAATATCTTTAATTTAATGTACAACACAACTATTATATTATAAATTAGTTTTATATATGATAAGATAGTAGTGACATAAAAGAACATAATAATTTGAAAATTGAATATAACAACTTCATATGCATAACAACTTCATCGACATATGAGATTGTTTTGATATGGTTCTTTTAATATATTAAAATGGGTAGAAAAAACATAATAGATGGTTATTTTTTTTAGAGTTTTTTTTGTTAGTTTTTTCTAAAATTATACTAAATTTTTATAAAAACGTTATCAACTAAGCAATCAGTCTTTTACAAATTTAATTTTTTTTCATAAAAATATCTCTATGGTTACGATTTTAAATGAAAGATTGATTCTCCCGGATCTTTACACTTTAATAAGCATGGATGCTTCAATATTTTCGGACGAACCTTGTGTATAAATTGGGTTTAAGGTACAGACAAAACCAAAGCAAAGCTTTCATAAATTCAGATCCAATCTGATACTGCTCCAACTGCAAATATTGGGCAGATCAAAGGGTCCAAGCTGGAATTTAACTTCTGAGATGGCCTTTAAAGTATCTGCCTCTATGACTGGAGCAGCATGGATTTTATTAGGTTGGTTGGTTTGTGTGTTGTTGCAGTCCTTCCTTTGTTCTTCATCCAGCAACAACCCCATTGACAACTGCTAGAACAATGGAAATTGGCAACAAAATTGAAATAAGCTGGCAGATTGCGAGTTGGGGTTCAGAAGCACAGCTAATGTAGGAAAATCAGGAGAAATCTACACAGTGACCACCCCAGGGGACGATGCTGCAAATTCGCCAGCTGGTAGTTTGCGATATGGGGTGACGCGTAAGAATCCACTATGGATTGTTTTTGCCAAGGATATGAACATCAAGCTTGATATGCTCCTGGTTTTGACGAGCCAGAAAAATATTGATGTAAGGGGAGCTAAAGTCCAGATTGGTAATGGACCCTGCTTACGCATAATGAATGTGAACAACGTTATCATTCATGGATTACAAATCAGTAACTGTATGCCCAACGCGGCGGGGCAACGTTCTGGTGTCGGAGGGTAGTGTGGCATTGATGGAACCACAGGACGGAGATGCTATATATATACAGGGTTCCACTAATATATGGATCGATCACAACACCTCTCCCAGTGCCAAGATGGTCTGCTTGATGACAGTAGGTTCCACAGCAGTTACTATTTCCAATAATCAAAGCTGCTAAGCCATGACAAGATGTGTCAGGAACCTTGCCATAGCCATAATTGTAGATTTTGAAAATATTTGAAATGTGACAGATAGTGAGTTACTTTCATGACTTGAATTCTAATATCATAAATTTAAATAGAAAATTTGAAGAATTTTATTTTATATCTAATAGATAATTTGATAAATTAAAGATTTCGACTCTCGAGAATATTCTAAAATCCAACATGTAAAATTTGTAAAACTTATTCATTGAATGAATGAACATATGCAGGTGATGCTGTTAGGGCACAGCGATGACTATGACGGTGATAAGAACTTGAAGGTAACCGTTGCATACAACCACTTCGGACCAGGCCTCACGCAGAGGATGCCAAGGTAAATTCAGTTTTTTGCTGATACAATCAATCCCTAAACTAACAACAACCAAAATTAAATTGAAAAATGAATATTGTTGTGATGTCAATCCCTAAACCCTAACAACAACAACAATTAAATTGAAGAATGAATATTATTGTGATATTGTCAGGGCTAGATTTGGTTACGTGCACGTAGTGAATAACAATTACGAACCGTGGGGACTGTATGCCATTGGAGGAAGCATGCACCCAACCATAAGAAGCGAAGGAAATCGGTTCGTGGCCCCAAGTACCAGTTATAAGAAGCAGGTGACATGGCGTGAAAACTGTGGCGGTGATTCCTCTTGTCCCAATGGGTGGCTCTGGGTCTCAGTCGGGGATCAGTTTCTCAATGGAGCATACTTCAATGCTTCTGGTAAAGGAACGGCTCTTCCACCCTACACTGGAGTGCAAAAATTTGCAGTTGGCAGTGGGACCTCAGTAGAAGCCATGACTAAGCAGGCGGGAGCTCTGGGCTGAGTTACCTCGAAGCATTGAGGCTCTGAATTATGAATTATGAATATTCTACGTATTTACAAATATATAGTTTGGTTAATTATATGATTCCATAATAATTTTGGTTATTACAAAAATATTATTAATATTATATTATTTTCTTAGTTTTTTATTACACGATTTTGGTTATATTATTTTTGGTTGATAATGAGATTGTTTCTACCAAATGAGAGTATTTTTTTGATTAAATCATCTCATTAACATTGGGCCATCTTTCTTACTATCTAATATGGTTTATTTAGCATAATTTAAAATCTGATATTTTTAGTTGAATTATAATTTTTATTATTAAAATTGTATTTATGATTGTAAAATAGATTTAATTTTAAAAATAAATATTGTTTTTTAAATTATATAATTTTGATAATTAATAATTACAACTTTAATATAATGATAATGGTTGTTAAGTGAGATCTAATGTGAAAGTTCACTATAATTTTGACATGTTAAAAGGCTAGAAAGATCGGTATTACAATAAAGATTATAAAACTGAGATTTAATGTGAATATATGCAGATCACTCTAAGAAGAAATGATTTTCATCCTCAATGTTCATATTCTCAGTTTAAATAATGTAATTTAATTATTTAATTTTCATAATTAATAATTACAATTTAATATATTTAAATAATAAAATTTATATTTTTTTTAAAATTAATTTTTAAAATTTAATAAAATTTAATATTTTTAAATTATATTTAAAATAATAAATTTATTTATATATTTAAAAATAATATTTGTATAATTAAATATTACAATTTTATAAAAAAAATTATAAATCAAATTTAAAAAATATATAAAATTACATAATAATAATATTATAATTTACTAGTTAATATTAAAACAACTAATATTAAAACACAATGAAAATATAAGCATTATGTATCAAAAAATTCTAGATTAAATTTTACAAATTTACTCGTTGATGTACCAATTTTAAAACTAAACGCATATTGTAATCATAATTTTTTTTTAATGAAGTGATTCCTATACATTATAAAAAATATGTATCATACTTTTGTTTGCTTGGTACTCATTTTTTATTATTATTATCAACAATGTTATTAAACTTACAGATGAAATAACATCATGGTACTTGTTCATTAATACAAAATATGTTGCATGCTAATGTTTATTATGTTTATTATTATTATGAATAAGGTATTTTTTTGAAGTATAAGATAAAGGTTATATAATAGCTACTAATTTTTATTTAGTTTAAATATAGTTTAACCAAAATAAAAAATAATAAAGACAAAATTTTTATCACAAATGTAAAATAGCTAATAAAATATTGTATTGTTGAATTTTATCACCAAAAATTAAAAGATATTATAAACTAATATTGTTTATGTTAATATATATACACTTCAATATATATGTTTATTTTTTAATATATATTTATGAATTTTATTATATAAAAAAGGAGAACAA
Organism: Pinus albicaulis; assembly: GCA_034641835.2. Taxonomy (NCBI): domain Eukaryota; kingdom Viridiplantae; phylum Streptophyta; class Pinopsida; order Pinales; family Pinaceae; genus Pinus; species Pinus albicaulis. Next base: position 253,275,490 of record CM076584.1, on the reverse strand, counting down.
AATACCTATATTTCTAGTTAAACATTCATCTCATTAAATGGAATATAATTATTGTATATGTATATTGATTTGACGAGTAGTTTTGAATTGTGATGCACATTTTTGGCATTGCCATTATCACTAATCACTTTAAAATACTTATGTAAAACATTACACTTTCTTTGAAGATTTATTTCCTTAGCTAGTGTTCTTCCTTTGCTAATGTTTTAATGCATCATCAATTTCTCTCATTGCTCCTCTATTAATGCAATTATTTTCTCCTCATTTTCATTTTCATTCTCTTCTTTCTTTCATACATTCCCTCTCTCTATGGGAATTAAGAAAATTTATAGCATTTTATCTTGTATGGACAACAATACATTTTTCCCTTGTAGTTAGTATGATATCCTCTTCTACTCTAAAACTTGAAACCTTTGCTTCTACCACAATATGTGTTTTATTTCGGTTTGTTTGTATTTTCTTGAAGATTGTATCCCCTTCCATTTTTAATTCTTCACTTAGTGATGTCCCTAACAACTAAACCTCATTGATCTTTTAATTGTTATTAATTGTTAGGAATTTGGATTTTGTGATCCATAAGATTGTGTATAAATTCTTTCGGCGAAAAACACATTCCAACAGATTTTGTCGACGCGTTTCGAACCAGCTATTGTGGTTCATCATCAGGACAAGATAAGAAATCTGATCTAGGACACAGTTTAAATAGATAAGAAACTCTGACTAGATGTTATCTCAAAACGGATAATTGGACTAAATCAGGAACTTCGAAGATTAATTGTGTTATTGATCCTTGTATGGGTATGTAAATGTAAATGGGAAAAAGTTCGAGAATAATTGTAATTATAATATAATGCCAATTGATGAAGAGATGAATCCTTAAGAGAGACAATCAAAAGCCATGAGAGGAGGACGCCAAAAAAATGGGTTTATGAAATTAATACCATCCCATGAATTATTTTCTTGAGTCAATATTATGATATTGTTAACATTACCCAAGAAAAATATCTAAGGGGAAGGTGTAGTAATAATTTCCAACAACTATGAGAGAAGTGAGACAGTGGCACCAAATTTCCAAAAGGTATGGTTTATGTACCCTCCATTCTAGAGACTTATAACCACCAACATAATCCCATTAAATGGAGAAATTGGAGAAAACAAAACATGAAAAGAGAAGGAACTTGTGCGAAAAAGAAGAGAAGAGCAGAGTGAAGTGTAACATAGTGAAAAGAATAGATAGTTGATAAGAGGCTCTAGTGTGAACCAAGAGAAAACCATGTGTGTGATTCTTGTCCACATAGTTTCGGTAAGTGAGGTTAGTGATTGATTCCTTAGTTTAAGCAAATGGTTGAATCGATTCTTGGAAACTTGTTTGTGTTGTGCTCAAAGACGCTAGAAGGAAGCGTCGAGAGACTCTTGATTGGGTGAAGGGCACATTTATAGTTGTACATGCTTGAAGTGGCGTAAACTAAGAAATATTTTTGGAAGGCATGCACCAAATAATTAAAGTGAGGCACTAAGAGAAAGTAATGAGCTTGGTGAGATGAAGGAGAATGGCCTTCATGACTCCAGCCTGTAATGTTTAGTAAGGCTTTTCTCATGGCTTCATGGTTTGGCTTGTTTGTGGCCAATTGCAAGAAATATTACAATGTAGTTGCAGATAGCATAGGATTTTCTAGGGTTAAAATTTTATCTATTTTGGATTGTGTGCGTGTCTGTGTATTTCTTTCAGTTATCTATTTCTTGCATTACAACCATTTCATTTATTTAAGTATAATATCAACTATTAAAGAATATGAGATCTAAACAAAAACTAACCTACAAGGTACATATTTTAGTTATTTTATTATATATGTTGTGACAGACTATTTCAATGGAATATCCACAACAATTTACAAATCAATTGGTGGGAAGCACTAAGTGAATGATAGAAATAAAAATTTGATTCCATAATCTATTTTAATTTTATTGTATCTTAGTGTGCTTGATAACTATACTTGTTTTCCCAAAGGGGAATCTCAACTGGAAATTTTCGTGATATGAAATATTGTGCAAACTAAGATATCCAAGGTTCAAATCCCCTTGGAGTAACCCAAAATATGGAGAGCAAGAATGTTGTAGGCCCTGGAGGTATAGTGGAAACAATAATAATTTTCCTCGTGTCACGTGAATACGAGCCCAACCCATTTGTCGATTCCTCTGGTATATAAAAAAATTTGCACCCATGAACTAGTATTATGAAGTAGATATGCCTTCTTCAAGAAAATGATCATTGAAAAATCCAATCGCCAAGGGAATTTTCTATTGCAATTAGATTCATATAAGGCTTAAATTTCTAACCAACTTTCCTTGAAATATAACATCCATCATCACAATTCTCTTCATTATCATTATCATCATCACTTGAATCAATCAGGGCCAATATTTATAGACCAGGGCATTCTCCGATAATGACACAATTCACACTTTATAAGTTGAGCTTCATTAGTGAAACCCATACCTCACAAAACTTGCACTATTAATAACAATGTTCTAATGGGAAAAATTTGATCCTTTCTGTCTCCTTTAACGAAAATTGCAATTTTGATAAGATAGAAGATTATTTTCTGCGTAAACACCATTTATTTCCTATTGTGTGTCTTTGTCCGTCATTCACGAGTAGAAACCTAAAAGGGATGGAATGCTAAATATTACTCCATATATATATATATATATATTAAAAATTAGATATTTCTTACACAAATTCATAAAATTCATTGATTCAAACATAGATCTTCATCTAGATGTAAGTTTTACAAATATTTAAGATACATGATACATTAATACACATGGGGCCACGTGTACCGAAATACATGCAAAATGTGATTTCAATCACGTTTTTTCATGTATTTCTCATTTTTCGTATAGCAGGGTCCATAGAAAGTATGTAACATGGGTACTCCTTGGATGAGGAATTAAATTTTGCATCCAACAAGTACTCTTTCTTGAAATTTGAGTAAAAGGTATGGGAGATAAGTTGAAAACATGAGTTGAAAACGTAGTTTTATTATGTTATTATTTTTTAATTGTTTTACCCTTTTAATTAAAAAATGATGAAACACCCCCCATGGTTGACATCATCATCTTGAATCCTATCGGTTATAAAGTTTATTTTTTTTGTACATTTTTCTTAGGAGGCCCATTTTAGACCTCAAAATTCCCCTAATATCTATAGGGATCGCCTCTGTCCGTATAGGGGATTTTCCTGCTGAAGAAGTTAGCGACTCCACTGGGGATAAGTGTGTCTGTCAACTGTTGTTATTCGTTTTGAAGTTTTTCTTTTCTATCCAACTTTGGTAGTATTGTCATTTCTCTGCTTTTTTTTTCTTATTTGACTTTTTCAAGCCACTCCACCTATTCTCAAAGTGATAAGTTTGTCTTTTACTCGGATTCCTTTCCTCTTTCCTTGGTTTCCTTACTCGGCGCTGTTGTTTTCCTGACATTCACGTCGATTGGAGCGGGTTTCCTTTGGCACAGGTGTGATTTTCCCTGTTCAACATGGGTTAATTCTGAACAAACCTACAAAATCATGTAGGTTTGGCTTTTAGGTTTCTTGTCTGAGTTTCCAGTACATCTTACCCTCTGGATTAGTTTTTTCTCCGTGGATTAATGCACATGGATTGGTTTTTGACTTCCATGTCTCGTTCATTTTGGTTGATTATCTCTCATCTGATCAGTGTGGCTTTTTCATCCTAGGATTTCTAGATTTCTTTGATTGTTTGTTCGGTCACATGTTCGCTGAATCTCCGAGCTCTGTATGAGTCACTTTAGTCATTCATCTTATTAGCTTGTTGTCTAATTACTTGGTATTTTTTTCGATTCTAGGATTGGTCTTGTTGTAGGATTGTCGAACTATCACCCTAGTTTATGTGTGACCCTCCATCTATCGCCCTGAGCATAGATCCCATTGCTCATTGAGTCGATCTGAAAGTCCTTTTTCTGCATGAGAAAATGTATGTTTGGTTTGTGTCTATTTTACATTCGCTTTGGATTGGTCTCTTTGTGTTTTGATCATTTCATTCGAACTTTCTCAAAGATTTCATCTCCTTTTTTTCTTTTCTTATGAAATACGTGGAATTTGTGTGGAAAGGGAAGTGTGGGAAAGCCTTTTTGAAGCTAAATCACTGTGTAACAACAACACTAGTTTTACGAGGACCAAACTAGAAACTGCCATTCATATCTCTACAGATGCATCTGACATAGTTGTAGGTGAAATTTTGGGTCAGATGGAGGAAAAGAAGCATGATGCCATATATTATATCAACAAGAATTTAACTCCAGCTAAGCTCAATTAGAGAGTGACTAAGAAAGAATTCCTATCATTAATGCATGTTATCAATAAGTTTCAGCATTACGTCACTGGATATTAATTATTTGTACACACTAACCACTCTGCCATTCGATTTTTAATGAATAAGCCTATTATCAGTGGTAGAGTTACACAATGGTTATTGCTGTTACATGAATTGGATATCACTATTCTAGATAAACCTAGAAAATAAAATGTAGTTGTTGATTCCCTTTATAGGTTAACCATAGGTGATAATTGTATTCCTACCGAGGATTCTTTTCCGGATGAGTATATTTTTTCCATATCTACTCACTCACTATGGTATGTAGATATAGCCAACTATCTTGCTGCAGGTAAATTTCCACATCATTTATCTTCCAGAGAAAAAAGGAAGATCCTACAATAGAGTGCCACTTACTCCTGGATAGAGGGAAATATCTATCACACTGGACCAGACTTTCAGATTCGGTGATGTGTTAGAGAAGACATGACTTTTGATTTCTTGAAGGCTTTCCATGAGGAGCCCTGTGGAGGGTACTTCACGGACAAGAGCATGGGGTACAAAGTGCTCTGAACAGGGTACTACTGGCCAACTATATTATAGGATTCCAAGAAGTTTGTAAAGGGGTGTACTACTCACCAACTTTATTATTAAAATTGTATTTGTGAGTGTAAAATAGATTTAAATTTAAAAATAAATATTGTCTTTTAAATTATATAATTTTGATAATTAATAATTACAACTTTAATATAATGATAATGGTTGTTAACTGAGATCTAATGTGAAAGCTCACTGTAATTTTGACATGTTAAAAGGCTAGGAAGATTGGTATTGCAATAAAGATTATAAAACTGAGATCTAATGTGAATATATGCAGGTCACTTTAAGAAGAAGTGATTTTCATCCTCAATGTTCATATTCTAAATTTAAATAATGCAATTTAATTATTTAATTTTCATAATTAATAATTACAATTTAATATATTTAAATAATAAAATTAATATTTTTTTTTAAATTAATTTTAAAAATTTAATAAAATTAAAATTTGATATAAATTAAATATTTTTAAATTATATTTAAAATAATAAATTAATTTAGATATTTAAAAATAATATTTGTATAATTAAATATTACAATTTTATAAAAAAATTATAAATCAAATTTAAAAAAATATATAAAATTACATAATAATCTAATTTACTAGTAAATATTAAAACAACTAATATTAAAACAAAATGAAAATATAAGCATTATATATCAAAAAATTCTAGATTAAATTTTACAAATTTACTCTTTGATGTACCAATTTTAAAACTAAACGCATATTGTAATCATAATTTTTTTTAATGAAGTGATTCCTATACATTATAAAAAATATGTATCATACTTTTGTTTGCTTGGTACTCATTTTTTTTATTATTATCAACCATGTTATTAAACTTACAAATGAAATAACATCATGGTACTTGTTCATTAATACAAAATATGTTGCATGCTAATGTTCGTTATGTTTATTATTATGAATAAGGTATTTTTTTGAAGTATAAGATAAAGGTTATATAATAGCTACTAACTTTTATTTAGTTTAAATATAGTTTAATCAAAATAAAAAATAATAAAGACAAAATTTTTATCACAAATGTAAAATAGCTAATAAAATATTGTATTGTTGAATTTCATCACCAAAAATTAAAAGATATTACAAACTAATATTGTTTATGTTAATATATATCCACTTCAATATATATGTTTATTTTTTAATATATATTTATGAATTTTATTATATAAAAAAGGAGAACAAAATACCTATATTTCTGGTTAAACATTCATCTCATTAAATGGAATATAATTATTGTAAATGTATATTGATTTGACAAGTAGTTTTGAATTGTGATGCACATTTTTGGCATTGCCATTGTCACTAATCACTTTAAAATACTTATGTAAAACATTACACTTGCTTTGAAGATTTATTTCCTTAGCTAGTGTTCTTCCTTTGCTAATGTTTTAATGCATCATCAATTTCTCTCATTGCTCCTCTATTAATGCAATTATTTTCTCCTCATTTTCTTTTTCATTCTCTTCTCTCTTTCATACATTCCCTCTCTCTATGGGAATTAAGAAAAGTTATAGCATTTTATCTTGTATGGACAACAATACATTTTTCCCTTGTACTTGGCATCATATCCTCTTCTACTCTAAAACTTGAAACCTTTGCTTCTACCACAATATGTGTTTTATTTGGGTTTGTTTGTATTTTCTTGTAGATTTTATCCCCTTCCATTTTTAATGCTTCACTTAGTGATGTCCTCAAAAACTGAACCTCTTTGATATTTTAATTGTGATTAATTGTGTTATTGATCCTTGTATGGGTATGTAAATGTAAATGGGAAAAAGTTCGAGAATAATTGTAATTATAATATAATGCCAATTGATGAAGAGATGAATCCTTAATAGAGACAATGAAAAGCCATGAGAGGAGGACGCCAAAAAAGGGGTTTATGAAATTAATCCCATCCCATGAATTATTTGCTTGAGTCAATATTATGATATTGTTAACTTTACCCAAGAAAAATATCTAAGGGGAAGGTGTAGTAATAATTTCCAACAACTATGAGAGAAGTGAGACAGTGGTACCAAATTTCCAAAAGGTATGGTTTATGTACCCTCCATTCTAGAGACTTATAACCACCCACATAATCCCATTAAATGGAGAAACTGGAGAAAACAAAACAAGAAAAGAGAAGGAACTTGTGTGAAAAAGAAGAGAGGAGCAAAGTGAAGTGTAACATAGTGAAAAGAATAGATAGTTGATAAGAGGCTCTAGTGTGAACCAAGAGAAAACCATGTGTGTGATTCTTGTCCACATAGTTTCGGTAAGTGAGGTTAGTGATTGATTCCTTAGTTTAAGTAAATGGTTGAATCGATTCTTGGAAACTTTTTAAATATAAATCTTCCGGGAAATCACATAATATATTTTGGAACCGACGTGTTTCGAACTACCAAATGTAGTTCAAAGACACTAGAAGGAAGCATCGAGAGACTCTTGATTGGGTGAAGGCACATTTATAGTTGTACATTCTTGAAATGGCGTAAACTGAGAAATATTGTTGGAAGGCATGCACCAAATAATTAAAGTGAGGCACTAAGAGACTCTTAGATAGGTGAAGGGATATCCTTGTGTTGTGTAGGCCCCTTATGACCGCATTGTGAATTAGAATGAGCCCTGCTTGACAAGTTGAAAGACTCCATACTGAATTTTGAATGGATGAAGGAGAGTGACATTCATTCTTACACCATTTCTAGTATGGGAGACATTTTCCCACTTGGGTGCTTATTATGAAGAGCAACTAAGAAACCACCCATAATTGTTAGGTAGAATTCTAGGCTTGATGTGATCTCAGAGAAAGTAATGAGCTTGGTGAGATGAAGGAGAATGACCTTCATGACTCCAGCCTGTAATGTTTAGTAGGGATTTTCTCATGGCTTCATGGTTTGGCTTGTGGGTGGCCAATTGCAAGAAATATTACAATATAGTTGCAGGTAGCATAGGATTTTCTAGGGTTAAACTTTTATCTATTTTGGATGGTGTGCGTGTCTATGTATTTCTTTCAGTTATCTATTTCTTGCATTACAACCATTTCATTTATTTAATTATAATATCAGATATTAAAGAATCTGAGATCTGAACAAAAACTAACCTACAAGGTACATATTTTAGTTATTTTATCGTATATGTTTTGACAGACTATTCCAATGGAATATCCACAACAATTTACAACTCAATTGGTGTGAAGCACTAAGTGAATGATAGAAATAAATTTTTTATTTAATAATCTATTTTAATTTTATTGTATCTTAGTGTGCTTGATAACTATACTTGTTTTCCCAAGGGGGAAACTCAACTGGCAATTTTCGTGATATTAAATATTGTGCAAACTAAGATATCCAAGGTTCAAATCCCCTTGGAGTAACCCAAAATATGGAGAGCAAGAATGTTGTAGGCCCCAGAGGTATAGTGGCAGCAATAATAATTTTCCTCATGTCACGTGAATACGAGCCCAACCCATTTGTCGATTCCTCTAGTATATAAAAAACTTTGCTTCCATGAACTAGTATTATGAAGTAGATATGCCTTCTTCAAGAAAATGATCATTGAAAAATCCAATCACCAAGGGAATTTTCTATTGCAATTAGATTCATATAAGGCTTAAATTTATAACCAACTTTCCTTGAAATATAACATCCATCATCACATTTCTCTTCATTATCATTTCCATCATCACTTGAATCAATCAGGCCCAATATTTATAGACCAGGGCATTCTCCGATAATGACACAATTCACACTTTATACGTTGAGCTTCATTAGTGAAACCCATACCTCACAAAACGTGCACTATTAATAACAATGTTCTAATGGGAAAAAATTGATCCTTTTCTGTCTCCTTTAACGAAAACTGCAATTTTGATAAGATAGAAGATTATTTTCTGCGTAAACACCATTTATTTCCTATTGTGTGTCTTTGTCCGTCGTTCATGAGTAGAAACTTAAAAGGGATGGAATGCTAAATATTACTCCATATATATATATATATATATATATATTAAAAATTAGATATTTCTTACACAAATTCATACAAATTCATTGATTCAAACATAGATCTTCATCTAGATGTAAGTTTTACAGATATTTAAGATACATGATACATTGATACACATGGGGCCACGTGTCTCGAAATACATGAAAAATGTGATTGCAATCACGTTTTTTCGTGTATTTCTCATTTTTCGTATAGCAGGGTCCATAGAAAGTATGTAACATGGGTACTCCTTGGATAAGGAATTGAATTTTGCATCCAACAAGTACTCCTGCTCGAAATTTGAGTAAAAAGAATGGGAGATAAGTTGAAAATACGAGTTGAAAAATTAATTTTATTATGTTATTATTTTTTAATTATTTTACCCTTTTAATTAAAAAATGATGAATTAGCCCCCATGGTTGACATCATCATCTTGAATCCTATTGGTTATTATAAAGTTTATTTTTTTTTGTACATTTTTCTTAGGAGGCCCATTTTAGACCTCAAAATTCCCCTAATGTCTATAGGGATTGCCTTTGTCCGTATAGGGGATTTTCCTGCTAAAGAAGTTAGCGACTCCACTAGGGATAAGTGTGTCTGTCATCTGTTGTTATTCGATTTGAAGTTTTTATTTTCTATCCAACTTTGGTCGTACTGTCATTTCTCTACTTTTTTTTTCTTATTTGACTTTTTCAATCCAACCCACCTATTCTCAAAGTGATAAGTTTGTCTTTTACTCAGATTCCTTTCCTCTTTCCTTGGTTTCCTTACTCGGCGCTGTTGTTTTCCTGACATTCACGTCGATTGGCACGGGTGTGATTTCCCCTGTTTAGTGCGGATTACTTCTGAACAGTTTTGCAGAATCCTATAGTTTTGGTTTTTAGGTTTCTTGTCTGAGTTTCCAGTGCATCTTACCCTCTGGATTGGTTTTTTCTCCCTAGATTAATCCACTTGAATTGGTTTTTGACTTCCATGTCTCATTCATTTTGGTTGATTATCTCTCATCTGATCAGTGTGGCTTTTTCATCCTAGGATTTCTAGATGTCTTTGATTGTTTATTCAGTCACATGTTCGCTGAGTCTCCGAGCTGTGTATGAGTCGGTTTAGTCATTCATCTTATCAGCTTGTTGTCTGATTACTTGGTATTTTTTTTCGATTCTAGGATTGGTCTTATTGTAGGATTGTCGAACTGTCACCCTAGTGTCTATGTGACCCTCCATTTATCGCCCTGAGCATAGATGCCATTGCTCATTGAGTCGATCTGAAAGTCCTTTTTCTGCATGAGAAAATGCATGTTTGGTTTGTGTCTGTTTTACATTCACTTTGGATTGGTATCTTTGTGTTTTGATCATTTCATTCGAACTTGCTAAAAAATTTCATCTCCTTTGTTTCTTTTCTTATGAAAGACGTGGAATTTGTGTGGAAAGGGAAGTGTGAGAAAGCCTTTTTGAAGCTAAAGCACGGTGTAACAACAACACTAGTTTTACGAGGACCAAACTAGAAACTACCATTTCATATCTCTACAGATGCATCTGACATAGTTGTAGGTGCAATTTTGGGTCATATGGAGGAAAAGAAGCATGATGCCATCTATTATATCAACAAGAATTTAACTCCAGCTAAGCTCAATTACAGAGTGACTAAGAAATAATTCCTAGCATTAATGCATGTTATCAATAAGTTTCAGCATTACGTCACTGGATATTAATTATTTGTACACACTAACTACTCTTCCATTTGATTTTTAATGTATAAGCCTATTATCACTGGTAGAGTTACACAATGGTTATTGTTGTTACAGGAATTGGATATCACTATTCTAGATAAACCTAGAAAAGAAAATGTAGTTGTTGATTCCCTTTATAGGTTAACCATAGGTGATAATTGCACTCCTACTGAGGATTCTTTTCCGAATGAGTATCTTTTTTCCATATCTACTCACTCATTGTGGTGTGTAGATATAGCCAACTATCTTGCTGTAGGTAAATTTCCACATCATTTATCTTCCAGAGAAAGAAGGAAGATCCTACAATAGAGTGCCACTTACTCATGGATAGAGGGAAATATCTATCACACTGGACCAGACTTTCAGATTCGGTGATGTGTTAGAGAAGACATGACTTTTGATTTCTTGAAGCCTTTGCATGAGGAGCCCTGTGGAGGGTACTTCATAGACAAGAGGATGGGGTACAAAGTGCTCTGAACAGGGTACTACTGGCCAACTATATTATAGGATTCCAAGAAGTTTGTAAAGGGGTGTACTACTTGCCAACTTTATTATTAAAATTGTATTTATGAGTGTAAAATAGATTTAATTTTAAAAATAAATATTGTCTTTTAAATTATATAATTTTGATAATTAATAATTACAACTTTAATATAATGATAATGGTTGTTAACTAAGATCTAATGTGAAAGCTCACTATAATTTTGAATGTTAAAAGGCTAGGAAGATCGATATTGCAATAAAGATTATAAAACTGAGATCTAATGTGAATATACGCAGGTCACTCTAATAAAAAGTCATTTTCATCCTCAATGTTCATATTCTCAATTTAAATAATGTAATTTAATTATTTAATTTTGATAATTAATAATTACAATTTAATATATTTAAATAATAAAATTAACTTTTTTTAAATTAATTTTAAAAATTTAATAAAATTAAAATTTGATATAAGTTAAATATTTTTAAATTATATTTAAAATAATAAATTCATTTATGTATTTAAAAATAATATTTATATAATTAAATATTACACTTTTATAAAAAAATTATAAATCAAATTCAAAAAATATATAAAATTACATAATAATAATAATAATAATAATAATAATAATTTACTAGTAAATATTAAAACAACTAATATTAGAAAAGCTCAATTGAATATTACAATGAAAATGTAAGCAATATATATCAAAAAATTCTAGATTAAATTTTACAAATTTACTCTATGATGTACCAATTTTAAAACTAAATGCATATTGTAATCATAATTTTTTTTAATGAAGTGATTCCTATAAATTATAAAAAATATGTATCATACTTTTGTTTGCTTGGTACCCATTTGTTTATTATTATCAACAATTTTATTAAACCTACAAATGAAATAACATCATGGTACTTGTTCATTAATATAAAATATGTTACTTAGAAACTGAGCATACAAGCTATATTAATCAAACAAATAGAGTTACATATATACATGAGGCACAGTCTCAAGATAGAGAAGCTATCTTAGATGCACAATAATTTGGTTCTCTCAACCTCACACCAAAATAGGAACTAACCTATCAAATAGGAACAGACTCTATACATAGAGAGAATCACAACTGAAGAAAAGTAGGAATTACATATTCCAACACTACCCCTTAATGACTACTTGTCTCAATATCTATCTGCAAAATCTACAACTAGTCATGTTTGGTAATTACATTGGTTCTGTTTGGTAATTACACTTTGTATCTTGTTCATGCTGTTGTCGATGTCCATATAAAGGAACAACCATCTACCGAAATGCATGGGTTCCAACCGCTGCAACCGCCAGTCTACTAGAAAGTCCTTCACATACATGGTTCATCCAACCTTTTGATTAACTCCCCCTTGATATAAAATTTCACCTTATGGAGTCTCAAACCAATACGACCCAACCAAGTGTATCCATCTCGCATGACACACTCTTCCAGGATGTTAAAACTCTCTGACAGAGGGAACATATAACAAAGGGGTATGCATGCCTCTCTGGGTCTTACAGCACGTACAAACAATAAATGAAATGTAGATTTTCTTCTAATTACAAACTGTGACTCATACTCATGGTCATGAGTCTATTCCAAGAAACTCACACAAAACAAACTCTCACAAACTTGATTGTCCATCTTCCTTTGCCGCTCACCATACCATTCACCTCCACAAACACCACACTTTCATATGCTAGAACATAGTATTAATTTGGCTTTGTAATTTTGAGTCTTTGGCATCTTCATTTTACCTTGGCAAGCTGGTCTTGGTATCCATGCTTTACCTGTCATCAATTAGAGTTGAAAATTCTAACAGAATGACATCATATTAAGGTTGCAAATCTCAATATTTATACAAATTTCCAAGACTTCTCGACATTTACCCATACCAAACAAAAACAATACCAAATGAAAATATAAGCACAAGAGATAACCATGACAGTAATACAATATCCATGAAGAAAAAATTGGCATGCAAACGTTCAACACATGGCCACGCCATTCACTGCTGCGGATAGACTGCCCCAAATTTCAGTTCACCAAAACACTGGCCACACTGTTGTTGTGAGCAGATCCAAGATCATACACTACACGTTGTCTTCAATATGATCCCTATCAGATCAATGAAAACTGATCGCTCCACGTTGCTTCATGCACATGCACGAGCAACACCCTTTCACTTGCTCGCTAGTTCACATTTCAACAAGCAATAATTCAGCTCCACCACATAGGCGCTCAGCCTTGAGGAGATACAATGTAGCCACCAAGGCTCAACTCAGCCACCGAGGCTTATCACAGCCATGAAGGCTCAACACAACCGCAAAGGCTCACCATAGCCACGAAGGCTTATCACAGCCACGAAGGCTCACCACAGTCACAAAGGCTCAACACAACCACGAAGGCTCACCACAGACACAAAGGCTCAACACTATAACACCTCCACATTCACACATCAATTTGTTTTTTTTTTTTTTTTTTCAGTCAATACTATATTCCTGACGAATTAAATATTCAGTAGGTATACATCTGTAGCTCCAACATATATTATTTTATTTTATTTTCCTATTTAGAAGTAAATATGGGATTTCCATTAACAATACCCTCTTGACTATACCTTTATCACCCATTAACACCTTTATTAATATAACAAGAGCCTATCTCAAGGTATTTGATTAAATGGTTTTCTATTTGCACTTTGATTTGCTAATACCTTTCTCATCCTTTTTGTACATGAGCTTAGTAGACCTATTAAACATTTGAGGAGTCTTTACTCAGTTGGTTTAATTTTTCTATTATTCGATACATCTATCGAATTCATTAACCATATCATATCTATGTGATTTTATTATCATATGGTCCGTTCTTCAAATGTGACTCGCTCCCTATTTTAATAGTCGCACTCTTATACCACGTTGTTACATATATGGATGTATACCTATAACCTATTGATTGTATACGAATTCAACTTGAATATGGGCTTAGGGCTGCACGGTTTTCAGCTTAATACGTCTGCCCTCACACCAAGATTTCTTACGTGTACTTATTTGCATTGGGATTTCTATGCGTAACGTTTATTGAATTCCCATAGTACCATGCCAGAGTCTCATTAAATTTTTGATCCGTCTTATGCTTTGTCGGGATTTACACCCATGTTCATTTCTCCTTATTTTAATTAATATGTGGTTTTCGATCGCGTTCTAGTACTTTGGCATCGTCGCCCATTAAATTTTACTGATCGTTGGGATGGACATTGCTTCAGATCAACGTTAAAACTTATCATTGGTTTATTGTATGAGTACGTCCCCTCCAGATCTCGCCATCTGGATGGTGAGGATTGATTAGGGTTTTGGCACAACCATTGCTATTTAATTCACAGATTTTCGTTGCTGAGCTTCATTTTGCTTCGTTTCATCCTGGCTCTGGAACTTACGAAGGTCTCTCCCTTCGAGCTTTTTTGGACGCGATGGTTCTACCCTCGCACCTCTTTGTTTTTGAGGTTTCGCCATCGAACCTCTTCGATTTTCGTTTTGCTTCCTGTGTAGCCCGAATGGGACGGAAATTCTACTGAACCTCTCAGGTATTGGTCTACTTGCCACTTTGACTTATGCATGTAGTTTATTATTATACAGGGATTTTTCGTTGATGACCATGTTATGCCACTTTTTGCTGAATTGATATGAGCTTAGTCGTATGAAAATCTCATTTACTCGATGCCTGTATGTGCAGAGTTTCATTTGGTTCATGGTTATCACGTCTGAGAGCATTGAATCTATTCGGAATTTTCGTGCGTTCTCCTTCATAATCACCATTCGATACTTTTTTATTCTTTCTAACTGAGATTGAGTTGTGATTTGGAAACGAGCTCTATTTCTCACCCCTCTGGCTTACGTTTCACAGTGAACATATTCACGCTGAGGGTTATTCCCTTCGTTCGAGGTATTCGGATTTCACACTCTTGTTTAATTCAATTCGCACTCAGTTGAATGGTTACTGTACTATTCGGATTCTATGATTGGGGTTTCCCTCTCTGGTTCTCGTTTTTGTAGGTATTCTCGTCACAGAGTGCTCTCCGTGTTTCCCCATCTTGATATTTCAAGAAATGCTACCGAATTCGACCCTTAACGTTGTTATTCATTTGCTCTCAGGTTGGTACTCTATTATCATCCAGAAAATTGTTGTTCTCATGGCTAGAAGCATGTCTTCCATTTGTGGAGTAGTTTGTCTTATTCGACAGTCAGATTCAATTTGTTCATATAGCCCGCCCCCTTTTTATTTTCAAAAGAACTATGGCATTATGTAATTTATGATTTCTCACTGTGTAATATTCTGGACATTACACATATTTTTTTTTTACATATACATACTCTAGAGTATTCTCAATTTTAACCAATATGCCTACCTGGTATTGGGTCACTGTACTAATTTTTCTCTTCCCGCCTTTTATCTAGAGTTTTGCAGTGGGTCAATACTTGTTCTGGGTGTGGAATAATGGAGTTACTTGTATTGGCATATTCACAAACTAATGACCCTATATTGTTATTAATTAAATATTGTGGGTTCCAGTGTATAGAATATTATTATTTGTTTCATTTCGTATCAGTTCGAAACCACATAAGGAGACGAATAGTATTTGTTTTTAAATCATAATTCTATCTCAGTCTGCTATTTTAATTCGGTCTCCCTTTACTGTCAAGGGTGAAATCATTTCCTTCATAGTACCTATATTATGTTCTTGTAAATGCAAAATAATGAATGGTTTCCAGAATATATATATATATATATATATATATATATATATATATATATATATATATATATATATATATATATATATATATATATATATATATATATATATATATATATATATATATATATATATATATGGGACAAAATAGCATTGTCTTGTTCATTCCTTATTATAAAATTGTTTATGTTGGCTCTATGGTTCCTCCTTTACTATATCTCTCTGGTAACTTTTCTATACATTTCCTGATAGAACAGAGTTTTTTCCTGTTTGCAAATGAAAAATATAAGTTTCTACCATACAGTAATAATACCCTCACCTAGTCATTTCACATGAATAGTGTTGTTGTGGGATATTGTCACCTGTTCCTCCACTCAAAGGCATAAATATTCTTTTAAATCTCATTCTGTTTTGCTTTTATTTTCATAGCAGTAGTGTGAAATTATCTTCATGGGAAATAACAATCCACTTTATTTACTCATAGTGTTTTACTTCTTTTAGCATCAATTTGACAGTTTAGCCTTACTGCTAATTTTACTCAGAGTAGACTCACTCATGGTACAATAGAGAAAGTTTTAATATTTTTATGATCATTCAGTACAACAACAAACTCCTGAGGATTAACTTACATCATAATTACACCAACTCCACTCTTAAGTCTACATAATATTTCTGTATACATGCTTGTACACATCTAAAGTGTAACTTATCACAGTTTCCCAAAATTCACTACATGAACTAATACACATTTATTTATATTTATTTTTTTGTATTTAATTACTATCTATTTCAGAAGTAGATTAAAGTTACATTAACTATTCTTGGGAATCATTTATACTCTCTTCAGATTTAAACCATCTAATGGTTTAGAGGTTCTGGTAGACAGTACTCCCTAGTATTCTTTCCTACTACCATACAAAAGTTTAGGAGAATTATTTATTCTATCCAACTCTGTTAAAAGTAAGGAAATTCATAACACAACAATTTAACTCAACATAATCACCACAACACTTTTCACTACTATCCAACAACATCTAATTTAATTATTCATCAAAACTGTGTGCATACCACTTCTGTGATGACTAGTCCTCCCAACCTTAGAGTTCCTTTATCCACAGAACTCACCCCCAAGCTGAGATCCTCTCCTAGAACAGACCAACCCCAATCTATTCTGGAGTAGCTTATTTAAGCTTATGCTCCCCAAAGCTTGTTTCTAATTCTGCATCCAGAATTATAGGATGATTTTATTCCTGTTTGCCTAGGCTTCCCTTATTTAGGGACTTTTAAAGCTGCTTTTTGCTTTTCCAACTTTTTACCTCTTCCCAACTACTCTCCTCCTCATTGGGGAGTCTAGATTTTTCCTCAAAAATCTAAATTAGAAATAAATTATTTCAAGGGTTTTTGAAATATTTTTGGGGAAAGTCTTAGCCGCTTTCCATACCTCATGGATTTGGCAAGTGAACTCAAAATTATCACTTGGTCAATATGCACAGAAAATTTTTATTTATTTTTCACAATTAAATAATTAATTACATCGACATTATAATTATCCATTGGGGTCCACCCCCTTTGGGTCTAAGTTCAAATTTCTAACTTGAAAAACATGAAACTATGGGTGTTACAAACACAACCACGAAGCCTCACCGCAGCCACAAAGGCTCAACATAGCCACGAAGGCTCACCGTAGCCATAAAGGCTCAACACAGCCATGAAGGCTCACCGCAGCCACAAAGGCTTATCACAGCCACGAAGGCTCACCACAGCCACAAAGGCTCAACACAGCCATGAAGGCTCACCGCAGCCACAAAGGCTTATCACAGCCACGACTCCATGGTCCAATCCTGCATCGTCCACAAATTCAATATCAACATGCATAAAATTCAACAATTTTATACACAAAAAAGTTCTTGTTTCAGTATCCAATTCCCCTGGAATCGCAGCATAATGCCACTTCCCATGTTAACAGTATCAAGGTAGGGTAACTTCTTCCAAGCATGCCTCCTCATGCTCGCTGACTGGCTGCAACAATGAAGAACCATTATCAAACTAATCTCCTCGCAATTGAACATTCAAGTATGTTTCCATCACACTGGGCACACACAAAATCGATCATCCTCCAATATTTGACGTATTTCCAAGCACTATCGTTTGTTGCCATTTTCATTTTCATGTCTTCATCATATCTGGTAGTAAATCATTCCTGCAAATTAATTTTTCTATTGTCGGAATGGGAAATTCCAACAAAGACTCACACTCGTGACAATAGTTTCCCAAACGAAATGTCACAATAAATAAGTTAATTCTTTCAACCAGATTTACATTACTCACATGACCACTCTTAAAGAAATATTAGACAATGGAAAATAATAATGCAAAGTACTACGACCCTTCATGCAACACTATGCTTAGCACTTCAGCATAGCAGCAATGGAGATCTTGTCCTAGATTATACGAAACACTTTCTCTCCTCCAACTCAACATACAAGTAGCATCAAATCTGGTGTATGATCCAACTTCATCAGAAACAATTGCTCAACGCCTTTTTTAAGCAAGCACCAACAACTCTTATCTCAGGCGTTGTGAGATGCAAAATATATTGTAACCCCTTTTAAAAAGAAAATTAAAAGGAAGAAAACAAATTTAACAATACTGATTCCAGTGAAGTTGTGTTCACCAAATTGTCTCATCATACCACCAGGGACCACTTGACTTGGCCACACCAATTCTGGCACCACGTACCGCTCCAAAGGCACTCTAGAGGTCGCTCTAAAGGCCATTGTTGTATGTAAACAATTAATATTGATCACATTGATTGCAGAGATATTCTTGGCATTTAGCAGTTGCCATCCTTTCAATCCTCAAATAAAATTCATCTGTTAAAGCATCTAAAGCCAACTGAGCCGTCACAAGATTCTCGAATGCTGCCCTGTAAATGTTTGATACCATCCTCCCATCTAAAGACAATCTTAGATAAATTCTACTGGAAAACTTCACTTCTTTCTTCTTTGACTCCCCCTCGGCCGTAGCAACAACAGGCTTCCTAAGGCTAAACCATCGAGGATTCACAGTCTTATGATCCAGGTCAAGTAGAAGTGGTTTCCCCAGGTCAAGAAGAAGTGGTCACTCAGGGTTAGAATGAAGTCATTTCCCATTAGCAGAATGGCATCGAAATACAAGAGATCTAGGCGTCAAATCAATAGAAATATGGGGTTTTGTTCAGAAAAAGGGATGGGGGGTTCAAAAAGAGCTCATGGCTCAGAAAAGGGGATGGGGGGTTGAAAAAGAGCTCATGGCTCAGAAAAGGGGATTGGGGGGTTGAAAAAGAGCTCATGGCTCAGAAAGATCAGACTCAAACCCAACTCTCACATCAATTAATGGATTGGAAATGGTTCTACTTTACCCTAGCCCGAGGGATTGGAAAAAAAACCTTAAACAAAAAAAGTTAAATGACTATTATCACAAATCTCATCCTCACTTCATTACAAATGCAAGTTTTTTAATGCTATTCATAAATAGTAATAAATAATTTCTTTAATTTGATGTAAAACACAACTATAATATATATTATATAGTTAGTTTTATATCTATAAATAATAATAAATAATTTCTTTAATTTAATAATAACAAATAGTATCTTTAATTTAATGTAAAACACAACTATTATATTATAAGTTAGTTTTATATATGATAAGATAGTAGTGACCATAAAAGAACATAATAATTTGAAAATTGAATATAACAACTTCATATGCATAACAACTTCATCGGCATATGAGATTGTTTTGATATGGTTCTTTTAATATATTAAAATGGGTAGAAAAAACATAATAGATGGTTATTTTATTTTAGAGTTTTTTTTGTTAGTTTTTTCTAAAATTATATTAAATTTTTATAAAAACGTTATCAACTAAGCAATCAGTCTTTTACAAATTTAATTTTTTTTCATAAAAATATCTCTATGGTTACGATTTTAAATGAAAGATTGATTCTCCCGGATCTTTACACTTTAATAAGCATGGATGCTTGAATATTTTCGGACGAACCTTGTATATAAATTGGGTTTAAGGTACAGACAAAACCAAAGCAAAGCTTTCATAAATTCAGATCCAATCTGATACTGCTCCAACTGCAAATATTGGGCAGATCAAAGGGTCCAAGCTGGAATTTAACTTCTGAGATGGCCTTTAAACTATCTGCATCTATCACTGGAGCAGCATGGATTTTATTAGCTTCTTTGGTTTCTGTGGTGTTGCAGGCCTCCCTGTGTTCTTCAGCCAGCAACAACCCCATTGACAACTGCTGGAACAATGGAAATTGGCAACAGAATCGAAAGAAGCTGGCAGATTGCGCCTTGGGCTTCGGAAGCGCAGCAAATGGAGGAAAAGCAGGAGAAATATACACAGTCACCACCCCGGTGGACGATGCCGCAAACCCGCCAGCTGGAAGTTTGAGATATGGGGTGACACGTAAGAATCCACTGTGGATTGTTTTTGCCAAGGATATGAACATCAAGCTTAAGATGCCCCTGGTTTTGACGAGCCAGAAAACTATTGATGCAAGGGGAGCTAAAGTCCAGATTGGTAATGGACCCTGCTTACGCATAATGAATGTGAACAACGTTATCATTCATGGATTGCAAATCAGTAACTGTGTGCCCAACGCGGCGGGCAACGTTCTGGTGTCGGAGGGTAGTGTGGCATTGATGGAACCACAGGACGGAGATGCTATATCTGTACAGGGTTCCACTAATATATGGATCGATCACAACACCCTCTCCCAGTGCCAAGATGGTCTGCTTGATGTCACAGTAGGTTCCACAGCAGTTACTATTTCCAATAATCGCTTCTTCAACCATGACAAGGTATGTCGAGCCTTGCCATAGCCATAATTGTAGATTTTGAAAATATTTTGAAATGTGACAGATAGTGAGTTACTTTCATGACTTGAATTCTAATATCATAAATTTAAATAGAAAATTTGAAGAATTTTATTTTATATCTAATAGATAATTTGATAAATTAAAGATTTCGACTCTCGAGAATATTCTAAAATCCAACATGTAAAATTTGTAAAACTTATTCATTGAATGAATGAACATATGCAGGTGATGCTGTTAGGGCACAGCGATGACTATGACGGTGATAAGAACTTGAAGGTAACCGTTGCATACAACCACTTCGGACCAGGCCTCACGCAGAGGATGCCAAGGTAAATTCAGTTTTTTGCTGATACAATCAATCCCTAAACTAACAACAACCAAAATTAAATTGAAAAATGAATATTGTTGTGATGTCAATCCCTAAACCCTAACAACAACAACAATTAAATTGAAGAATGAATATTATTGTGATATTGTCAGGGCTAGATTTGGTTACGTGCACGTAGTGAATAACAATTACGAACCGTGGGGACTGTATGCCATTGGAGGAAGCATGCACCCAACCATAAGAAGCGAAGGAAATCGGTTCGTGGCCCCAAGTACCAGTTATAAGAAGCAGGTGACATGGCGTGAAAACTGTGGCGGTGATTCCTCTTGTCCCAATGGGTGGCTCTGGGTCTCAGTCAGGGATCGAGTTTCTCAATGGAGCATACTTCAATGCTGGTAAAAAGGAACGGCTCTTCCACTACACTGGGTGCAAAAATTTGCAGTTGGCAGTGGGACCTGGTAAAGCCATGACTAAGCAGGCGGGAGCTCTGGGCTGAGTTACCTCAGACATTGAGGCTCTGAATTATGAATTATGGATATTCTACGTATTTACAAATATATGGTTGGTGCAATTATATGATTCCATAATAATTTTAGTTATTACAAAAATATTATTTAATATTATATTATTTTCTTAGTTTTTTATTACGATTTTGGTTATATTATTTTTGGTTGATAATGAGATTGTTTCTACCAAATGAGAGTATTTTTTTGATTAAATCATCTCATTAACATTGGGCCATCTTTCTTACTATCTAATATGGTTTATTTAGCATAATTTAAAATCTGATATTTTTAGTTGAATTATAATTTTTATTATTAAAATTGTATTTATGATTGTAAAATAGATTTAATTTTAAAAATAAATATTGTTTTTTAAATTATATAATTTTGATAATTAATAATTACAACTTTAATATAATGATAATGGTTGTTAAGTGAGATCTAATGTGAAAGTTCACTATAATTTTGACATGTTAAAAGGCTAGAAAGATCGGTATTACAATAAAGATTATAAAACTGAGATTTAATGTGAATATATGCAGATCACTCTAAGAAGAAATCATTTTCATCCTCAATGTTCATATTCTCAGTTTAAATAATGTAATTTAATTATTTAATTTTCATAATTAATAATTACAATTTAATATATTTAAATAATAAAATTTATATTTTTTTTAAAATTAATTTTTAAAATTTAATAAAATTTAATATTTTTAAATTATATTTAAAATAATAAATTTATTTATATATTTAAAAATAATATTTGTATAATTAAATATTACAATTTTATAAAAAAATTATAAATCAAATTTAAAAAATATATAAAGTTACATAATAATAATATTATAATTTACTAGTTAATATTAAAACAACTAATATTAAAACACAATGAAAATATAAGCATTATGTATCAAAAAATTCTAGATTAAATTTTACAAATTTACTCGTTGATGTACCAATTTTAAAACTAAACGCATATTGTAATCATAATTTTTTTTTAATGAAGTGATTCCTATACATTATAAAAAATATGTATCATACTTTTGTTTGCTTGGTACTCATTTTTTATTATTATTATCAACAATGTTATTAAACTTACAAATGAAATAACATCATGGTACTTGTTCATTAATACAAAATATGTTGCATGCTAATGTTTATTATGTTTATTATCATGAATAAGGTATTTTATTGAAGTATAAGATAAAGGTTATATAATAGTTACTAATTTTTATTTAGTTTAAATATAGTTTAATCAAAATAAAAAATAATAAAGACAAAATTTTTATCACAAATGTAAAATAGCTAATAAAATATTGTATTGTTGAATTTCATCACCAAAAATTAAAAGATATTATAAACTAATATTGTTTATGTTAATATATATACACTTCAATATATATGTTTATTTTTTAATATATATTTATGAATTTTATTATATAAAAGGAGGAACAAAATACCTATATTTCTAGTTAAACATTCATCTCATTAAATGGAATATAATTGTGTATATGTATAATGATTTGACGAGTAGTTTGAATTGTGATGCACATTTTTTAGCATTGCCATTATCACTAATCACTTTAAAATACTTATGTAAAACATTACCTTTCTTTGAAGATTTATTTCCTTAGCTAGTGTTCTTCCTTTGCTAATGTTTTAATGCATCATCAATTTCTCTCATTGCTCCTCTATTAATGCAATTATTTTCTCCTCATTTTCATTTTCATTCTCTTCTTTCTTTCATACATTCCCTCTCTCTATGGGAATTAAGAAAATTTATAGCATTTTATCTTGTATGGACAACAATACATTTTTCCCTTGTAGTTAGTATGATATCCTCTTCTACTCTAAAACTTGAAACCTTTGCTTCTACCACAATATGTGTTTTATTTCGGTTTGTTTGTATTTTCTTGAAGATTGTATCCCCTTCCATTTTTAATTCTTCACTTAGTGATGTCCCTAACAACTAAACCTCATTGATCTTTTAATTGTTATTAATTGTTAGGAATTTGGATTTTGTGATCCATAA
Source organism: Pinus albicaulis (assembly GCA_034641835.2). NCBI lineage: Eukaryota > Viridiplantae > Streptophyta > Pinopsida > Pinales > Pinaceae > Pinus > Pinus albicaulis. The sequence goes on along the minus strand of CM076584.1, from coordinate 253,251,850 downwards.
GATTGTGTATAAATTCTTTCGGCGAAAATCACATTCCAACAGATTTTGTTGACACGTTTCGAACCAGCTATTGTGGTTCATCATCAGGACAAGATAAGAAATCTGATCTAGGACACAGTTTAAATAGATAAGAAACTCTGACTAGATGTTATCTCAAAATGGATAATTGGACTAAATCAGGAACTCCAAAGATTAATTGTGTTATTGATCCTTGTATGGGTATGTAAATGTAAATGGGAAAAAGTTCGAGAATAATTGTAATTATAATATAATGCCAATTGATGAAAACATGAATCCTTAATAGAGACAATCAAAAGCCATGAGAGGAGGACGCTAAAAAAAGGGGTTTATGAAATTAATACCATCCCATGAATTATTTTCTTGAGTCAATATTCTGATATTGTTAACTTTACCCAAGAAAAATATCTAAGGGGAAGGTGTAGTAATAATTTCCAACAACTATGAGAGAAGTGAGACAGTGGCACCAAATTTCCAAAAGGTATGGTTTATGGACCCTCCATTCTAGAGACTTATAACCACCCACATAATCCCATTAAATGGAGAAACTGGAGAAAACAAAACATGAAAAGAGAAGGAACTTGTGCGAAAAAGAAGAGAAGAGCAGAGTGAAGTGTAACATAGTGAAAAGAATAGATAGTTGATAAGAGGCTCTAGTGTGAACCAAGAGAAAACCATGTGTGTGATTCTTGTCCACATAGTTTCGGTAAGTGAGGTTAGTGATTGATTCCTTCGTTTAAGCAAATGGTTGAATGGATACTTGGAAACTTGTTTGTGTTGTGCTCAAAGATGCTAGAAGGAAGTGTCGAGAGACTCTTGATTGGGTGAAGGGCACATTTATAGTTGTACATGCTTGAAATGGCGTAAAATGACAAATATTGTTGGAAGGCATGCACCAAATAATTAAAGTGAGGCACTAAGAGACTCTTAGCTAGGTGAAGGGATATCCTTTTGCTATGTAGGCCCCTTATGGATGCATTGTGAATTAGAATGAGCCCTGCTTGACAAGATGAAAGACTCCATACTGAATTTTGAATGGATGAAGGAGAGTGACATTCATTCTTACACCATTTCTAGTATGGGAGACATTTTCCCACTTGGGTTCTTATTATGAAGAGAAAATAAGAAACCACCCATAATTTTTAGGTAGAATTCTAGGCTTGATGTGATCTAAGAGAAAGTAATGAGCTTGGTGAGATGAAGGAGAATGGCCTTCATGACTCCAGCCTGTAATGTTTAGTAGGGCTTTTCTCATGGCTTCATGGTTTGGCTTGTGGGTGGCCAATTGCAAGAAATATTACAATGTAGTAATATAAGTTGAGCTTCATTAGTGAAAGCCATACCTCAAAAAACTTGCACTATTAATAACAATGTTCTAATGGGAAAAATTTGATCCTTTTCTGTCTCCTTTAACGAAAACTGCAATTTTGATAAGATAGAAGATTATTTTCTGCGTAAACACCATTTATTTCCTATTGTGTGTCTTTGTCCATCGTTCACGAGTAGAAACTTAAAAGGGATGGAATGCTAAATATTACTCCATATATTTGTTGCATTTGTCTGGTTCCTTCATTGCTAAATATTACTCCAAATCTATATATATATATATATATTTGGAGTAATATTTAGCAATGAAGGAACCAGACAAATGCAACAAATATATGGAGTAATATTTAGCATTCCATCCCTTTTAAGTTTCTACTCAAAAGGGATGGAATGCTAAATATTACTCCATATATTTGTTGCATTTGTCTGGTTCCTTCATTGCTAAATATTACTCCAAATATATATATATATATATATATATATATATATAGAGAGAGAGAGAGATATATATATATATATATATATATATCTCTATATATATATATATATATATATATATATATATATATATATATATATATATATATATATATTAAAAATTAGATATTTCTTACAAAAATTCATACAAATTCATTGATTCAAACATAGATCTTCATCTAGATGTAAGTTTTACAAAGATTTAAGATACATAATACATTGATACACATGGGGCCACGTGTCCCGAAATACATGAAAAATGTGATTGCAATCACGTTTTTTCATGTATTTCTCATTTTTGTTATAGCAGGGTCCATAGAAGGTATGTAACATGGGTACTCCTTGGATGAGGAATTAAATTTTGCATCGAACAAGTACTCCTGCTCGAAATTTGAGTAAAAATTATGGGAGATAAGTTGAAAATACAAGTTGAAAAAGTAGTTTTATTATGTTATTATTTTTTAATTGTTTTAGCCTTTTAATTAAAAAATGATGAATCACCCCCCATAGTTGACATCATCATCTTGAATCCTATTGGTTCTTATAAAGTTGATTTTTTTTTGTATATTTTTTTAGGAGGCCCATTTTAGACCTCAAAATTCCCCTAATGTCTATAAGGATTGCCTCTGTCCATATAGGGGATTTGCCTGCTGAGGAAGTTAGCGAATCCACTGGGGATAAGTGTGTCTGTCATCTGTTGTTATTCGTTTTGAATTTTTTCTTGTCTATCCAAATTTGGTCGTATTATCATTTCTCTAATTTGTTTTGATTATTTGACTTTTTCAAGCCACTCCACCTATTCTCAGAGTGATAATTTTGGCTTTTACTCAGATTCCTTTCCTCTTTCCTTGGTTTCCTTACTTGGTGCTATTGTTTTCCTGACATTCATGTCAATTGACGCGGGTTACCTTTGGCACAGGTGTGATTTTCCATGTTCAACGTGGATTACTTCTGAACAGTCCCACAGAATCCTGTAGATTTGGTTTTTAGGTTTTTTGTTTGAGTTTCCAGTGCATCTCACCCTCTGGATTGGTTTTTTCTCCCTGGAGTAATCCACTTTGATTGGTTTTTGACTTCCATGTCTCATTCATTTTGGTTTATTATCTCTCATTTGATCAGTGTGGCTTTTTCATCCTAGGATTTCTAGATGTTTTTGATTGTTTGTTCGGTCACATGTTCACTGAGTCTCCAAGCTGTGAATGAGTTGGTTTAGTCATTAATCTTATCAGCTTGTTGTCTGATTACTTGGTATTTTTTTTCGATTCTAGGATTGCTCTTGTTGTAGGATTGTTGAAATGTCACCGTAGTGTCTGTGTGACCCTCCATCTATCGTCCTGAGAATAGATCCCATTGCTCATTGAGTCGATCTGAAAGTCATTTTTTTGCATGAGAAAATGCATGTTTGGCTTGAGTCTGTTTTACATTCGCTTTGGATTGGTCTCTTTGTGTTTTGATCATTTCATTCGAACTGGCTCAAAGATTGCATCTCCTTTTTTTCTTTTCTTATGAAAGACGTGGAATTTGTGTGGACAGGGAAGTGTGAGCAAGCATTTTTGAAGCTAAAGCATTGTGTATCAATAACACTAGTTTTATGAGGACCAAACTAGAAACTGCCATTTCATATCTCTACAGATGCATCTGACATAATTGTAGGTGCAATTTTGGGTCAGATGGAGGAAAAGAAGCATGATGCCATCTATTATATCAAAAATAATTTAACTCCAGCTAAGCTCAATTACAGAGTGACTAAGAAATAATTCCTAGCATTAATGCATGTTATCAATAAGTTTCAGCATTACATCACTGGTTATTATTTATTTGTACACACTAACCACTCTGCCATTCGATTTTTAATGAATAAGCCTATTACCAATGGTAGAGTTACACAATGGTTATTGCTATTTCTAGAATTAGATATCACTATTCTAGATAAACCTAGAAAAGAAAATGTATTTGTTGATTCCCTTTATAGGTTAACCATGTTGGGTGTGGAGCCTGATTATCTTGTTTACTTTGTATCACAACATTGGACCCTTGTACCTTAAAAGGGGCGGCAACGCTGCCCGTAATTAATCGCTGTCGTGGGGGGTCCAGGGGGGGGCAGCAACGCTTTTTGGAGCCCCCCCTGGTGGGGGTTTTCGGGGGCAGCGCCCCCGAAGCTAAAAAAAATATGTAAAATTGCCTTGTAAAAGTATAGTAATTTCTAGTCAATCTGGGCCGTTCATTAGGAAAATGATCTGATGGTAGAAGTTATGTTTAGATTAGGGTTTTTTGCCCTAGAAGGAAACCCATCGCTTTTATGAGGGCATTGTATTGCGGCTGTGCATTGTGTGTGTATTCTCAGAGTGAGAAACAAAGAGGGAGACTATGAGAGAGAAAAAAGGATATTACATCGGATCTGCTGTAGGTTTTGTCTCTTCATTTTTGCTGGATAATAGAAAGGAAGGACTAGCTATTCAACATGGATGTAGCCCAAACTGGGTGAACCATGTATATCTATGTCTCTCTAGTTTTATGTGTTTTGTGTGTTTTTATTTTCCGCATATTTTATGTATTTCATTGCTCTGTAATATTTAATTTTCTAACAACTGGTATTAGAGCCGAAGGTATATTTGGCTGATAAAATCGCAGGAAAGAACGGTTCCTAGTTTTAGTGGGAACAATGGCGGAAGATGGTAAGTTTAGGGTTGAGAAATTTAACGGTGAAAACTTTCCACTGTGGAAGATCTAGATGGAAGATTATCTGTATCAGAAAGATCTGTACCTACCATTGAGTGGAAAAACAAAGAAGCCGGCGGGCATGACAGACGCGGAATGGAACATTCTCGATAGAAAGGCACTCGGAACAGTACGGTTGTGTCTTGCGGCGTCAGTCGCCTTCAATATTTCGAAGGAAACAACAACAGAGGGTTTGATACAAACGTTGGCGAAACTATATGAAAAACCCTCGGCCTCAAACAAAGTATTTCTTATGAAACAATTATTTAATATGAAGATGTCGGAAGGTGGATCTATTGCAGACCATTTAAATAAATTTAATACAGTTACCAGTCAGTTAAGTTCTTTAGGGGTAAAATTTGATGATGAAGTTAGAGCTCTGTTACTCTTGTGCTCATTACCAGAAAGCTGGAATGGTTTAGTTATGGCCATTAGTAAATCTGTCTCTGGATCTAGTACTTTAAAGTTTGATGATGTTGTTGGTGTTATCCTTAGTGAGGAAATGCGACAAAAAAGCTTTGGTGAGACATCGGGTAGTGCTTTGAGTGCAGAGTCTAGGGGAAGAAGAATGGAAAGAGAAAAGAGCTTGGGATATCACAGCAAATCAAGTAAAGGCAGATCCAAGTCCAGATCGGGGATAGTGTGCTGGAATTGCGGAAAGAAAGGACACCTAAAGAAAGACTGTAGATCTCGTAAGGGAAAAGAAGGAGACACACAGCAAGAAAACAATCATGAAGAAAATGTGACAAGTGATGTGTTACAAGATGCTTTGATTATTTCTTTCAAAAATATTACTGATTCTTGGGTTGTAGATTCAGGGGCTTCATTCCATGCCACACCTGATAAGAAATATTTTCATGACTATGTTCAAGGAGATTTTTGACAAGTTCGTTTGGGTGATGATAAACCCTGTAAAATTGTTGGAATGGGTAAAGTTCTTGTAAAACAACAGAATGGAAACCAATGGCTACTAAAGGAGGTAAGGCATGTTCCAGATCTGAAGAAAAATCTGATTTCAACAGGGCAGTTAGGTAGTGAAGGTTGTGTGACAACTTTCACAGATAAAACTTGGAAGGTCACCAAAGGAGCATTGGTAATAGCAAAAGGTGAAAAGGTTGGTACATTGTATTTATGCAATGGTATTTCTAACTCTGTTAATGCTTTAACTTCCAAAGGAGAAGATGCAGCATTATGGCATCATAGGCTCGGACACATGAGTGAGAAGGGAATGAAGATTCTTCACTCAAGAAATTTGTTGCCAGGTTTGAAGAATGTTGATTTGGATTTCTGTGAGAATTGCATTATGGAAAACAAAAGAGAGTCAGATTTCTTAGAGTTGGGAAAGAAAAGAAGAGCAAAAAATTGGAGCTTGTGCATACAGATGTATGGGGACCTGCTCAGGTATCATCTCTTGGTGGCTCTCGTTATTATGTTACTTTTATTGATGATGCAACTAGAAAAAAATGGATTTATTGTATTAAGAATAAATCTGATGTATTTGATACTTTCAAGAAATGGAAAGCTTTGGTTGAGATTGAGACAGGAAAGAAGTTGAAGCGTCTCAGATCAGACAATGGAGGTGAATATTGCAGCAAAGAGTTTGATAGGTACTGTTCAGAGCATGGAATTTGTAGAGAGAAGACAGTTCCAAGAACACCACAAGAAAATGGTGTGTCAGAAAGGATGAACAGAACAATCATGGAGCATGCAAGGTGCATGAGATTGCATGCAGGATTGCCTTTAAAATTTTGGGCAGATGCTGTAGATACTGCTATTTATCTAATAAACAGAGGGCCTTCAAGTTCCTTGGATGGTGGTATTCCAGAGGAAGCATGGACAGGTAAAAAGGTAAACTACTCTTTTTTAAAGCCTTTTGGTTGTGAGGCCTTTGTCCATATTACTAAAGAAAACAGAACAAAGCTTGAGGAAAAATCAAAGAAATGTACCTTTATTGGATATGGTGCTAATAATTTTGGTTATCGCTTATATGATTATGAAAATCACAAAATCATTAGGAGAAGAGACGTAATATTCAATGAAAAGGTCTTGTATAAGAATCAGCTGCAGGAAAAGAAACAGGAAAAGGAAAGCAAGGAATACATGGTTCTTGATGAGATAACTGAAAAAGTAAAGGTGCCTGAAAATAATAATAATCAACAACCACAGCAGCAACAACCACCACAACAGCAACAGGCACCTCAAACACCTGAAAGTGGTGTTAGAAGATCTACCAAGATAAGTAGACCCCCTGAACGATACTCTCCTTCATTATATTATTTATTGTTGACTGATTTTGGTGAACCTGAATGTTATGAAGAAGCAATGCAGGTTGAAAGCAGGAAGAAGTGGGAGCTAGCCATGGAAGAAGAGATGGACTCCTTAATGCATAACCAGAATTGGGACTTAGTCAAGTTGCCTGCAGGTAAAACTACATTGCAGAATAAATGGGTTTACAAGCTAAAGGAAGAAGATGGAGGAAAATAGAGGTACAAAGCTAGACTTGTGGTGAAGGGGTTTGCACAAAAGAAAGGTATTGATTTTGATGAAATAGTTTCTCCTGTTTTTAAGATGAATTCAATTAGAACTATCTTAAGTCTTGTAGCAGCGGAAGATTTACATCTTGAACAGTTAGATGTAAAGACAACATTTCTCGATGGAGATTTGGAGGAAGAGATATACATGCAGCAACCAGAAGGAAATGAGGTAAAAGGGAAAGAAAAGTTGGTGTGCAGATTAAAGAAGAGCTGATATGGCTTAAAACAGGCTCCAAGGCAGTGGTATCTAAAATTTGACAAGTTTATGTCTGAACAAGGTTATACTAGATGTCACTCTGATCATTGTGTTTATCTAAAAAGGAAAAATGATGGAAGCTATATTATATTGTTATTGTATGTAGATGACATGCTTGTTGCAGGATCTAACATGCAGGAAATAAATGTGCTCAAAATAAAAATGGCAAATTCATTTGCAATGAAGGATTTGGGAGCTGCAAAACAAATCCTTGGTATGAGGATAACTAGAGATAGTAAAAATCGTAAATTAACACTGTCTTAGAATGAGTACATAGAAAAGGTGTTGAAAATATTTAATATGCACAATGCAAAACCAGTTAGTACACCTTTTGCTAGCCATTTAAAACTTAGTAAGGAAATGTGCCCAAAGACCCAAGAAGACATGGATTATATGTCTAAAGTTCCATATGCATCTGCAGTTGGAAGCTTAATGTATGAAATGGTCTGCACAAGGCCTGATATTTCACATGCAGTGGGAGTTGTAAGCAGGTACATGAATAATCCAGGAAAAGAAAATTGGATGGCAGTAAAATGGATTCTCAGATATTTGAGAGGTACCACAAATCAAGAATTATGCTTTAGTGGTTCAAAAATTTCTCTACAGGGATATGTTGATGCAGATATGGCAGGTGACAGAGATAACAGGAGGAGCACTACAGGATATTTATTTACTATAGGTGGAATAGCTGTCAGTTGGGTTTCAAAAATCCAAAGTGTTGTTGCACTTTCAACAACAGAAGCAGAGTACGTTGCTGCTACAGAGGCTAGTAAAGAAATGATTTGGTTACAAAGGTTTATGGGTTAATTAGGTAAGAAGCACGATATGGGAACGCTATACAGTGATAGCCAAAGTGCCATTCATATTGCAAAGAACTCAGCATTTCATTCCAGGACTAAACACATACATCTCAAGTACCATTTCATACGGTCAGTATTAGAAGATGGAGAGTTGAAGCTGGAAACGATACACACTAGCCAGAATCCTCCAGATATGCTAACAAAAGTTGTAACTAGGGAGAAACTGAGAATTTTCTCAGTTTCAATTGGTCTTTAAGGATGACGATGAAGATGAGGAACAACCAGGTCCAAAGAGGAGTTATTGTCTAGCAAATGAAGCAGCGGTGGAGTTGCTACAATCAGTCTCCAAGTGGGAGATTGTTGGGTGTGGAGCCTGATTATCTTGTTTACTTTGTATCACAAAATTGGACCCCTGTACCTTAAAAGGGGTGGAAACGCCGCCCGTAATTAATCGTTGTCGTGGGGGCTCCAAGGGGGGGGCGCCCCCCTGGCAGGGGTTTTTGGGGGCAGAGCCCTTGAAGCTAAAAATAGATGTAAAATTGCCTTGTAAAAGTATATTAATTTCTAGTCAATCTGGGCCGTTCATTAGGAAAATGATCTGATGGTAGAAGTTATGTTTAGATTAGGGTTTTTTTCCCTATAGGGAAACCCCTCTCTTTTATGAGGGCATTGTATTGCGGCTATGCATTGTGTGTGTATTCTCAGAGTGAGAAACATAGAGGGAGACTGTGAGAGAGAACAGAGGATATTACATCGGATCTGCTATAGGTTTTGTTTCTTCATTTTTGCTGGATAATAGAAAGGAAGGACTGGATATTCAGGGTGCATGTAGCCCAAACTAGGTGAACCACATATATCTGTGTCTCTCTAGTTTTATGTGTTTTGTGTGCTTTTATTTTCCGCATATTTTATGTGTTGCATTGCTCTGTAATATTTAATTTTCTAACAAACCATAGGTGATAATTGCACTCCTACTGAGGATTATTTTCCAGATGAGTATCTATTTTCCATATCTACTCACTCACTGTGGTATGTAGATATAGCAAACTATCTTGCCGCAGGTAAATTTCCACATCATTTATCTTCCAGAGAAAGAAGGAAGATCCTACAATAGAGTGCCACTTACTCCTGGATAGAGGGAAATATCTATCACACTGGACCAAACTTTCAGATTCGGTGATGTGTTAGAGAAGACATGAATTTTGATTTCTTGAAGGCTTTCCATGAGGAGCCCCGTGGAGGGTAATTAATGGACAAGAGGATGGGGTACAAAATGCTCTCAACATGGTACTACTGGCCAACTATATTATAGGATTCCAAGAAGTTTGTAAAGGGGTGTAATAGCTACCAAAGGATGGGCTAGCCTATGCAATTAGACGAGATTTCACTACAACCTCAAGTAGTGATAGAGCCATTTGAAAAGTGGGCCCTAGATTTTGTAGGGCCAATCAATCGATCATCACAAAAGAGATCATATATATTGGTATTTACAAATTACTTCACAAAGTGGGTCGAAGAAAAGACATTAACCAGAGCTATAGATCAGACTATTTCAGACTTCCTATTCAAATATATTTTTATTCATTTCGGGTTTCCCAGGGAGATAGTGATGGATGGAGGGCCCCAATTTACATCCCATTTGATTCAAAAACTGGTTGAGAAGTATGGAATTAATCACAAGATCACTTCACCTTATCATCCACAAGAGAATGGTCAAGTGGAGAGCACCAAAAAAGTTATTGAGGGTATTTTGACAAAAAAAGTAGTCAACCACCAAAGGAATTAGGCTGAAAAACTTCCAGAGGTACTGTGGGCTTACAGAACAACATGGAGGAACACTACGGGCTTCTCACCCTACGAATTGGTGTACGGTAAGAATCCATTATTCCCCATAGATTTTGAAATAAAAACATTGAGAACACCATTATAGGTCAATTTGGATTTAAGTACAACACAAAGACAAAGGTTGAATCGACTCAATGAGTTGGAAGAGAAATGGTTGGCTACCATTCAGCAGATAGAGATCATTCAACAACAAAGAGCTAGATGGCATCACAAGTTCATTAAGAAGAATATATTTCTGAAAGGATATTGGGCTCTCTTGTACGATTCAAGATTCAACGATTTCAAGGGCAAGCTCTACACCAGATGGCTATGTCCTTACGAGTTAGACAAAGTATTTGACAATGGGACTATAAAATTGGTCACCATTGATAGTGCTAAGAGACCGTAACTGGTTAATGTGCACTGTCTGAGGCTATGTCATTAGCCTTCTTCGAAGGATTCATTTATTAACATTGTCACAGACTTTTATCTTCATGTTACAGCAGCGGGGGGATGTTCCCCTGTGCAGCCCGAACTTTGAATTTCCAATAAGTGTAACAGTTGAAAAACACTTTCGGGGAGGCTGTTACACATGTTTAAAAAAAATTAATAATAATAATCATAATAATAAGATACAAATAATAATAATAATAATAATAAAATAAAAATAATAAAAAAGCCTGATTGTGAAAACTGTTTTTGGGGCGTAGCCAGACTATTGGTAGTAGTTGAAAACCATTGTTATGGTGGCTGCTACACCCATTTCCCCAGAACATCATCCTTTATTTCCTACATATTCTATAAAGATGATGTTACCTAATTTTTTTCCAGTATTTATATATTTTTTTTCTTTTCCTAACCAAATGGTTTATGAAGGATAGCGCAGTGTCTGTTTTGGCTGTTACATATGTAACAACTGACAGTTGTGAATAGTGTTTTGAATCTTGGCCACCATCCTGATATTCAACAATTATTATGATATTTAAAGGAGACCGCCACGACCGTTGGAGAAATCATGCCATTATATCAAGTTCTGCCTCCATGTCTTCTCAGGTACGTCACTAAAAAGGTAACATCACCATCCTCTAATAATTTTATGATTATGGAAAGATTAATAAAAATAATTTTGATGGTCGTGGACTACCATCATCATTAGACTTGGGGGGGGGGGGGTGATTGAATATTGTCATGATTACAAGGAATATGTTAGCCCAAAATCTACCATTAAATCCCGCATGCATCGAATTGAATACTATGACAACCAATCATGATCAGAGCTTGCCGGAAAGGGGATTCGTTCTTGAAGCACGCCCCTTTAAATAATTGGACATTTATAGAAGGTATGTGTAAGCATGAATCAGTGATTTAAAATATTTTCACCTCACGCAATGACATTCCATCATGCCCCTCTGCCAGAAGTTCATGCACCCTTAGTCGAAATTCTCAATCAAGATAACATAGCAGGTTGCTGGGAGGTAGCAAGGAGTGAATCGATATCCTGGTTGGTTGAACTTAAGGATTAGTTGAGGATAACAACAATATGGGAGGATCAGCAGTGAGACATGAGCTGTACTCCATTGAAGCTTTACTGAGTTTTGCAGAAGCATATCAGATATTTAGGGACGCTGGGTGGCTCGAGTACTTTCAAAGGTTGAAAGGCTCGGATGAAACATTTGCAATCGAATTCGCCAGGAATTTTAATGACCATCAAACCCAAGTCAGGGGTCTATGGATCGAAATTACAGAAGAAGTTGTCTCTCGACACTACAAGGAAAAGACCCTCTAGTGGATGTTTTTGAGGAACCCCTTATAAAAATACCCCATACATCTTTTTCTAGCGGAGGTTACTAGAGGAGGTTGGTGGGCAGAGGGTCTTGCAGATGTTTTCTGCTTGGTACGCTTATCATTCAACATCACACCGATGCTCCTTACAAGAAAAAGCATTGGTGCACACAAAACATTAGCACACTAGAAACCATGTGCTCTGTACACACCTACCCGTTGCATCGTATTACTGTAGAGCACCGGTGCTTCACAACTCTTCTACACTGGTGCATCATAAAACACCGCGCCAAAATTGAAACTACCCGGTGCGGTATTAAGAAGCTATACCAGTGCATCATAAAACAATGCGCAAAAAAATAAACCGACCAGTGAGTTCGTAAGAACATCACCGGTGCACCTATAAACCATGAGCACTAGAAAAGGGTTAAATGAAAAAAAATTATGGCAAAAAACCAGATTTTTCACTTTTGTCAATGCTCCAAAGCTCTCAATTACCGGTGTGCTTTATAAGAGAAAGCACTTGTATGCACAAAACATTGGCACACTAGACACTGTGCACTCCGTACACACTTTCCTGGTGCGTCTTATTACTGTAACACACCAGTGCTTCACAAATTGTCTGTGCCGGTGCATCATAAACCACCGCTCCAAAACAAAAACCGCCTGGTGCGATGTTAAGAAACCGCACTGGTGCATCATAAAACACCATGCTAAAATATAAATTGATTTCTGCATTCATATGAAACAACACCGATGTGCCTATAAAACGTGCTCACTGGAAAAGGGTTAAATAAAAAAAAAATTATGGCCAAAAAACCATAGTTTTCACTTTTCTGCTCTCAATTAGTTGTGTGCTCTACAAGAGAAAGCATCGGTTGCACAAAAAATTGGCACACCAAACACCATGTGCTCCATACAGACATGTCCGGTGCGTCCTATTACTGTAAAGCACCGGTTTTTCACGACTATTCCATCCCGGTGCATCATAAAACACTGCACCAAAATAGAAACATCCCGGTGCGGTGTTAAGGAATCGCCCTGGTGCATCATAAAACAATGCGCCAAATCTGAAACCACTTGGTGCATTCCTAAGAAACTACACCAGTGTGCTTATAAAACCCCATGCATTGGAACAGGGTTAAATAAAAAAACATTACAGCCAAAAAACCTCATTTTTCACTTTTCTCAGTAATCTAGAGCTCTCAAGCACTGGTGCAATTTCGCCTTCTCTGAGCCACCCTGAAATCAGTGCTCCCATTGCACCCATTGCATGCACTGCTGTTGTGCATTGGCCACCAATCTCCAACTTGCATTTTGCAAAACGGTGGGAATTTTTTTTTTGCAAATTCTACAGCCAATATGCCTCCCTGATAGTGAAATGTACAAGTATTTTTCTAGTTTTTCCATAATTAAGATTTTTAAGAGGATTAGAATTTGAAATAACCTTAAATTAAGCATTAATTTTTTTATTTTTATTTTTTGTCGCGCGGTGCGCATGAGCCATTCAGCTCACACTGGTAAGCGGTGCTGCTTGTAAAATTTATAGGCCGCACCGCAATTGGTGCTAATGGTATATGCACCATGTTCAAGGCGGAACCGAAAGGCGCCCCACATTATTTTAAAATTTAAAAAAAAAGTGTGGTGCGTTCATTTAGCTGGTCACACCATTGACCATGGGAATACCAACGTGGTGTGTTGTTGGAAATATCTGCCCTGGTGTCTATTAGTGCACTGCATTCGTCATTTCGACGGGGTCAATGGTGCGGTCGGGTAAAAGACCGCACCGTTGACTATGCAATTTGTCAGGAAGTTGGAGCGCTGACACAACTATATGCGTTGGGGTGTATATTTCAATCAGCACACTGCTCTTCTGACACCATATATAGTCAATGGTGCTTGAAAAATTTTTAGGTGCACCTCATACGGTGCGTTTTATGTCATCTAGGGCACTGCTTCTGGTGCTCTACAAACAAAAGCCACACTAGAACCAGTGCATGACTTTTTTTGTGGCGCACCGACTCATCTGTTTTTTTTCCAAAATAAATTATATATGTATATTCCTAAATACATGTCTGATTTAATAAAAAAAAATTATTTAATATGTCAATGATTCAGAGAGAAGAGGAGGAACAACAAAAACAATAGGCAGAGCAGTATGACATGCTTCACTAGTGGGAGGCATGAGAGAGGGAGAGAGATGCATACCCTTGCCCTATTACAGCAGATACCCAGGGGCTACTAAGGCAAGTAGGCCTCCTCAGGTTCTATGAGAAGGCTACTTCCCTAAAGCCTGATAGTGTGTTTTTGGGAAATCTTATATGCAGGTGGAATGCCCACCAACAAGCTTTCCAGGTTGGTCCTGACCAGTGGTACACACCCACTGAGGAGGATATCATTACAGGGCTATCAAGGAAACGGGTGGATTTTCCCTTGTTCCCATAGGTTCCAGTTGGTTGTGTAGCAGGGAGTTAGTTTACTCCCATAGATACATTGGAGCAGATGTACTATCTCCTTCAGAGTTTAAGGTCCCTGGAGGTCAGCTACATATTGGTGCATTTTATAGACATGAAATGTAGTGCCTCTCACTTCTCATTTCAACCATTTCACACAACACCAGTGATGGGCAATGCATTAGTTGCTCGTTTCTATATTATGTTGATTCTTTAGTACACGAGCCACAAATTTTCAGGTGGTTTTCCATTTTTTTGTGGCACTTTTGTATGGTCGTAGATAGATTTCATGCTCATGCACAAGGGAGGGTCAACTTCGCTTTTGCTTCAGAGTTTTTTTGTTTTTTTTTTTAGAGGTTTCCAGAGATGAGGCCTCCTTTTTTTCGGCAGCCTCGTAGGCTGATGTTGGAGGCTTAGATGCACATGTGGGGACAGATGATGCCCAAGAGGGGAGAGACTATGTTTCTAGCTAGGATATCACATGATGCACTTGACTTACTAGCCAGTGTTGACGAGCTACATCCCTTCATTATGGTCCCATGTCCTTATGCTAGATTGGATTGGCGAGGGTGTGCCAACATCCTCTTCATAGATGATGAGCCACCAGATGATAGAGGTAATATTACTTTTTTATTCATATTTATTCTAACATGTTCTTTAATTTTTTTTTATTAAATTTTGTAATGAAATTGTCTAATTACTGTTATGTACTTGTATATATTTTTTAGACATTGGCTCTTTTGATGGTGAGGATATGTCGAAACCACCACATGATCCAAGTGTGGATCCTAATGATGATCAGGACATTGCAGATGTTGAGAATCATGATCAGGAGGCCAATGCAGAGAGACATGCTCCTGCTGGTGCGCCGGTACCGTCTTTTGCTAGGTATGGTCGACCTGATACTAGATACAGGATGGAGTGGGGTGACCAAATCAGTGCATTGATTATTGAGGTGGGCATCAGGCCTGCTCATTACAGAGAAATACAGGCTGATGATAGGCTATTACAGATGTGGAGAGGCATGCCGCGTGACACATACAGCTTGATGCAGCATGTCATAGGAGCTACGACATCTGTTACACGACTAAGGAATATTGTTTCATGTTATAGGCATGGTCAAGCCACAGCACATGATGGAAAGTCCGCAAGCAACAACTCATCATCTCATGATCGTTCACCTTGCGCTGCGCCTGATGAGCATGAGGCTCCACTAGCCTATAGCAGTCATCATGGAGATGAGGCTGGACCATCGGCCATGTTCAGTCAGCAGCCTGCAGCATCCATCATTACTAGTCATGATCATGAGCAGGTTGAACCATTAACTGTCGAGGCTGCACCATTAACTGAGCAGACCTCCACTAGTACTGCTTATATTGATGTTGTACTACCACCAGATGATCGAGCCATTAGTACTAGTCATGATCATGAGCAGGCTCGACCGTCGAGGTTGCACCATTGACTAAGCAGGCCTCCACTAGTACTTCTATTGGTGTTGTACTACCACCAGCTGATCCATGACATTTATATTACAATTGTATATATTTAACATTATCCAGTTATATATATATGGTCCATGTATTTTATGTTTATGTTGCAGTTGTACTTAATTTACATGTTGGTGATCATCATGAAGTGTATATTGTTAGGTCATGTTAGATATGTTCATTTAATGTTTAGCTTGCAGATAGATGTGTATGTGATAGCATGAGTTATTTGACATGAGATGTATATTTGATGTTTGTGTTGTGATGATGTTAATATATAATGTTAATTTGATGTTTGAATGTGTTTTTTAGTCGAATATAATGTTTGTACGATGGTTATCATGATCGTGATGTTTATTAATTAATTTAATATTAAATGACCATGATATTAATTAAATATTATGTCGTGATTGTAATTTAAATTTAAATTTGAATTGTATGTAAAATTGTAAAATTGTATTTGTATTTGTAATTGTAATTATATGTAAAATATTTAATGTAAAGTTTTAATTGTAATTGTAATATTTAATTTATTGTGAAATGATTGTAATTGTAATTTTAATTGTATGTAAAATTATAAAATTGTAATTGTATTTGTAATTGTAATTGTAATTGTGATTCTAATTCTAACTCTAATTATATGAAAAATATTTGTAAAATTTTAATTGTATTACTATGAAATGATTGTAATTGTATGTAAAATTAAAATTGTAATTGTAATTCTAATCGTAATTGTATGTTAAATTGTAAAATTGTAATTGTACTTGTACTTGTACTTGTAATTGTAATTGTAATTCTAATTTTAATTGTATGTAAAATATTTATAAAATTGTAATTGTATTAATGTGAAATGATTTTATTTAAATATTTAAATTTGTAAATAATTATAAAATAATAAATCTAGAATAATATGAAGTTTTGTAACATGATAAAGTTTAGAAAATAATGCAAATAAATTCATGTACTTTCGAATTATCATTATTTTATTATGATCTTACATAAAAAAAACTTTATACAGTCTAGTGCACTTATCATCATAACATGCACTGGTGCTCTTCCACATCGGTGCGTCATAAAACACCGTGCCAAAACAAAAACCTCGTTCTTACAAAATGCCGTGGTGAATCTACAAAACAATGTGCACTGGAACACTGTTATTATGTAAAATGCAGTATTGGACCAGCGGAGGGTTGAAATCGCAGGCAAGAATTTTTTTGAGGAGATAAGGGTTTGAAAAGATGAGAGTTAAAAATTCGGCTGAGAGGTTTATAGCAGAGAAAATGAGTGATTCAAATAGAAAGACAGACAAATATTCTTACAAGGATGCATATAGCTATAGAGCTCGACAGAGTACAAAAGGAGAAAAGGAGTACAGGTTGAGACCGGTAGTGAGCATTCAATTGAGGTCGACGATAGGGTTAAGAGGTCTCATGATGGAAAAATGGAGAGTAGAGTTGATGTCAGAGAAAGATAAATCGAGGCGGTTGATAAAGCCAAGAGGCACCATGAAGGGAAGGATTCTCATTCCCTTAAGGACAACAAAGAAATATCAATTGACGTTGTTGATCAGGATGGTAGGTGCCATGAAGGGAAATATTCTTCAGAATGCATTTAAAAGCAGTTGGGAGTATTGTCTGAGCTTTGGTTGGCTTACATAAAATTTTATCGGCAAAGCTGATGTTGCATAAAATCACATCTTTGGCTTTCAATTGAACCTGAATGGCATCTCCAACTTGTCTGAGCTGTGGTCCTATGGATGAAACTAGTAAAAATTCTACTTGTATTATAAATGGAAATCCAGTGACCATTTATGTGGTAAGAAAAGCATAGATACCTACAGCTACCATATTTCCACCTGCAAATCAGTTTCCCATTGGAAAAGCTAATGTAATAGCCTATTTTTCAATGTCTTTCCTCTGCTCAACCCTATACTCATTTTCTATGGGAAACCATTGCCTCCACATGTAATAACTGCATTGTCTAGTCGAAAATATGTCTTCTTTTGCTAACAAATGCAGAATGAAGGAGTCGTTGTCATTGCTCCCATAACATTACACTTTTGCAGATTATATGTACTAATTTCTGGCAGGCCATTTGTCTATCTGCAGATTATATTCTAAAACATATTGGTTGCAAATAGTTAAGTGACAATTATAACAGGTTCACATGCCACAATTACCACTTGGGCCCTATAATATTGCATCTTCACACACCCCACATTGTATTCTCTCCACATAATTAGTGGGGACCTCCTACAATAAAAAAAATGCATTGGAAGAATAATTATTTCCATCAAGAATTTATCCAATTCCAATTCTCAATTTTAATTCTAATTCTAATTCTCAAGAATAAACAAAATTTAATTCTCAATTTCTATGGTTGGAGTTCACTAAATTTTGGTGTACACACCTAAAAGTAATTTTAGTGGCTTAACCGCAAATCAGTGTTACTGTACATATAACCACACTGGTGCCAACATTACAAAACGATGCACTAGTGCGGTGGTATTAAGTGACTCACCGGTGACAAATAAATGCAAAAAAAAAAAAAAAAACGTAACTCTATTTTATTTAAGTGAAAAAAAAGCGGCAAATTGAAAAATGGGTAGCAAAATATTTTCGAAAATATAATTTCATAAAATAATTCTTTAAATACTAAACACTTTTCATTATTTCACTATTTTTGCTAAAATTTTCAGCCAGATATTTGCAGGAGATATACCTGGACCAAGAGAGCACGAGGGCACTGTGGAGCAGTGAAATAGGTTCGAACAGACGTATTCAGACAATCAGAAACCAAACCTCTAATGATTGAAACCCTGTATCATAGAATTTCAAACCATCTTGTGATTAAATTTGATTGTTTTTTTATTTTTTTTCCAGTTTTTTTACTTTTTCTGCAGTTTTATCCATTCTTACCCCGAACCATTCCTTTTTTTTTTCCCTTTCTTCTCCCTGTTTCTATGATTTCAGAACTAGGAATTTTCATTTTACATTGAAATCCAACCCATAGGATGACTTTCATAGTTTGATCCGAATCCATTCGGCCATTGCGTGAATTTTTGGAAAAAATGGTTTTTTTTATCGGTGCACCCTACTTAACCTAGCGCATCGGTGTGCTATATTATAAAGTGCATCGCACATGTACTATGTAATAAAAAATTTGAAAACAATTTTTTTAAATCAGTGCACCATATCTGAAATAGGGCACCGTTGCTTCATGTTATGAGCATAGCATCGTAAGGTCTATTACACAATTTGTGCACTGCGTTTATAATACCCCACGCACTGTATGGTCTATTATACTATTTTGCGGTGTGTTTTTAATACCCCCATGCACCGGCCATGGTGCATACATCATGAAAAGTGCATCGGGGCCTTGAGATTTATTTTTTACTTGAAAAATTTATAATTTATTTATAAATATATTAATGAATGATATGGTACAGGTTTCATATTGATAAAGAAATGACTGACAAGAGATCAAGTAACAAAAATACTGATAACACATCAAGAAAAAAAAAGGCAAGTTCTTTGTAAATTCTTTATAAAAAATATTATTTTTGAACTATATGTAAGTTTAATTAATATGTATTTTTTATTGTGTATCATACAAAGCCAAAAAATGATAAAGCTTGATAAGATTATTTCCGATCTAGGACCAGAACAACATAAAAGCTTCATGGAAAAATTGCAAAAGGATGAATCAGGTGAATGAAAAAATACTATCGATTCAATATGAGTTTTTTTTATAATTATCATTAATGATATACTTAAATTTTTTAGATAACATGTGTCAAACATTCTATTAATTCACATTTGTTTAATGTTCTACAGGGAAAAACAACTCAGAAAAGTAATATTGTTCTAAGAAAAGAAAAAAAATAGAACATGCAAATGAAAATTAATTTCTCCTTAGATCATCTGGAGTGGTGCTGGAAGTTAACGAAGGGGGGGAAATTTTTTACAAAAGTTTGAGGGATCTAGTGGAACAAATGTATAGACGTTCTTTCCACTTACAATACAAAAATCAATCCAATGATTCGAAGAAACAAATTTTATGTAAGGTATAGGAAGAGTTTCCAGAGAATTGATCAATGAGACATGTCAGACTATTAATAGAAAAAACGTACAACAACAAAAAAGAAGGAATGAAAAAGTAATATTACTTTAAATGTTTGCCTAGAATTATTTATAAATATCACTTTTTTTATATTTAATTTTCATATGTCAATATAAAAATTAAATATTTTATTGTCATGTTACATTTTCGGGAAGATTATAAAAATCTCAAAAGATGAACGAGCTGATATCAGAAATATGCCGGTAGGAATGTCCAAAAAGGTGTACAAGGAGATGGTCAAATAAATGGACAAAATTGCACCATAGGAGGAGCCATCTCAACAACAACGTGCTTCAAATTTAATATGTAATCATTGAATTTTTCGATCATTAGTTACAATAAATAAACAATTTATCATTAAATATTAATTTTCAAGAATTTTCTTGTAGAAAATAAAACAAAATGAAAACCATTCAGCACATAAAACAAGACGACAAGGAAGAACATGATTGATATCTAAGTTTGTGAGTAATTGTTACTTCCTTATAACAACTTAACTAGATTTCATTTTTTTATTTTTTAAGTTGTTTTACAAAAATAATCATTGAATGTCTTCAAACAGGTGCTAACATACAAAGAAGAACCATCAGACGAATTGATTGAAATTGGGTTAAATATTGGTTGTGAGTATATGTTGGCATATCATAAATTAATTGTGGAATTTGTAAGCATCCATCGATCTTGTTTTACTTAGCTTCATCTATAATTAATAGAAAGAAAACATCTTTTATATTAAATATATGATTTGTTATGGGGTATAAAGCTCATAGGAAAAAAAGTATGGAACTGCGCCAACAAATGAAATTTTGAAAGATGGTATGGTACATTGTTTTGAAAGAATGTGTATAGTTTATGAGTCAATTTTTGCTATGATACGTCATTTTTCTTTTCGATTTACATTGATGTATATTATTTAATATTGCAATTTTCATTGTTCTCACCAATGTATATACACTCATTTCAGTTTATTTTTATGTTTGTAGATGGAAGGTGCAGAAGAAGAAAACAATCAACACCGTGAACAAAACATTCCTGAAAACAACCCAAGTCATGGAAGTAGCTCTAGCAGTGACAACAGTTCAAGTGAAGAATGATGATCACTATGTTTGGATATCAAAGCAAGGCATTGTATTTTTTGAAATATGTATGTGAAATCATACATTTTTTTTAATGTAATAGACATAGCATCCCAATTGAAAGACAAAGGTATACCAATAACTGTCCCATTTTATATGATAAAGACTATCCCATTTTAGTTTATTCTATTACATTTTCCATTTTCATTCTCAAATGCACTAATAAAAATATAATTCATACGAATATTGTTATAATATATATATGTGTCGACTTTTGATGAATAATGAATATTAAAAACCACAATAATTATGATATGATATAACAAATTAATCCAAACATCACATTAAAATGCATTAATAAAAATTTAATTAATATGAATATTGTTATAAGATGTTTCGACTTTTGATGAATAATGAATTTAAAACAATCACAATAATTGCACTGTCACAAGTCGATGTTTCTAAAAATACAAAATGAAAACTGGTGTGTGTTAGTAATTGTACACTAGTATGTTTGTATTATGAAGCGTGCCAGTGCGTTTCTACGACCTATGGGCACCGAACAAGTACCAAAACCAATTACAAATATTGGTGTGTTTGTGTGGTACGACACACTGGTGCGTTTATGTGTCTATACGCACCGGTTCCATTATACGATCTATGGGCACCACACAAATACCGATACCAATTATAAATCTTGGTGCATTTGTGTGATACTGTGCACCAGGGCATTTATGTATCTATAAGAACTGGTGCATTTTTACGACCTATAAGAAATGCACCAATACCAATACCAATTATAAATCTCAATGCCTTTCTGTGATATTGTGCACCTGTGCGTTTCTACAAGTCTATGCACCGGTGCGTTGATACGACCTATGGGCACCACATAAATCCCAAGAACAATTAGAATAGCCTCATGCATTGTATCACCAACACTACATCTGGTGCGATTTTATACCTTAATTGACCGGTGCATTCTCCTTCGACTGCCCCGGGGTGCCTTATACATGTATGCATCGGTGCGTTAAAGCCAAAGTAGCACATCGATGAAAAAAAACATCCGTAATAACCTCCCACCACCCATATTTTTTTTTAATTTGTGTTTAATTTCCATTAAAAGCTCTGCCAAAAACTACGTAACCATAAACGAATGTTGTAGCAAATGTTTTTTTGACAATTTTGGCCAATTTTATAGCACTTAAAACCTCCTTTATAATCTCTACTAGAGGGTCTTTTCCTAGTAGTGAGAGTCACCACATTTCCCGGTCGAGGGTAGAAGATGGTTTAATAGGAAGGTTAATGATCCTTCTCTGAAGGAGGATTTCCTTGTAGGAGAAGAAAAACTGGAGAAGAAAGGAAGAGGGGTTGATAGACTATCACTTCCTCAACCTTGGGCAGATGTTGCCCTGAATTTGATAAAGTACATTAGCTATGTGGGAAGGTCTACAATTGTCTTCAATTACCACTTTCCTTTATAGAACCATATTCGACACCAGCAAAAGATCAATCTTCCATATTTCCTGCTGGGAAATATCAAGCATATGGCTGTTGAAGCCAAATCGACAGCAGATCCCGAAGCTTGTATTACCAACCATGGTCATATCAAACTGATTGTGTTGGATGCCTTAAACCAACAATGAAAGAGCTCAGAAGATTTTAAACAGAAAAGACCCAAGACGAGTTGGGGGAAATAATCCAAGACCTAAGGAAAAAGTAATGAAGAGGTTGGAGTCCAAACTCGGTCCACCAAGGCTAGAATTGGGAAGAGGCCCATTAATAAGCCAATTGGAGAAAAATAGTCAAAATAAAGGGTGAATATTCGGGTGCCAACGAAACCATTGCTAGTAGCTGAGAAGCAGGAGAAGGAAGAAGAGCTAGAAGAAGAAGAAAAAGAACCCTCCTTGCCAGGTAGGAACAAAACTCATTCTCTGCATTTAGAAATTGAAAATTTAAAGAAATAAAATGAACAATTAAATTAGAGATTGGCTAAAGCTTGGAAATTGGAAGCCTCATGGTTAGATACCCTAGCTGAAGCTGTCAAGAAGGTTTGGGGGGGGGGGATCCAAGATTCCTATGCGTGGCATATGCCCAAGAGTTAGCAGTAGCAGGGTATAGATTTTTTCGGGTAAGCACCTGCTCAAGGGAGACTAAAATGGAGCCTAGGGAGGCTACTCCACAAGAACCTGTTGAAGATATTGTTGTTACACAAGAACCAACAGTTAAAGTAGAGCCTCCCACGGTAATTGACTTGGAAGCCGACACACAAGAACCTGTATAGGCCACTACTATTACAAAGGAACCAATGGTGAATACAGAGGCTGACCTAGGGGAAACGAAGGAGACTGCTACACAAGAACCCACCTATGACGTTAATGTTACACAAGAATGAGTACCTGAGGTGGATCAGTCTCATGCTAGAGAGTTTGTCACACCCGCCATTGATATTGCATGTAGTGGAACACTGGGTCCTGCTATGAGATGGAGTTCCGAGAAGATTTCACTAATCTCTGAGTTGCAGAAATGGAAATAAGAGGCACTTTCCCTGTAGGAGGGAATGATCTCACTAAAACAAAATCAGAAGAAAATAGGTTCCCTAAAATGACAAAGGAAGAATCGAAGAGAGGATGGGAGGAATGGAAGCAGAAGGAAACTACAAAGAAATAAGAGGAACAACTACTATTGTTACAACAACAGGTTCATGATTTGACTAATGATAAACAGAAGCTTCATGACCTTGCCGTCAACTTGTTGGGGTGAAGGAGACCTTCCCCATCCTACCCTATCTTTCTGTGGGAACATTACTATTTGTTTCAGATAAAATTTATTATGGAAGATAGACCTTATGTGGGTACTTCTACCCGCACCTTTTTATATGTTTTCTACGCTTCTGATTTTGATGAACACAGCTTGTTGTGCGAGCTATTTTTGCACAACATTATTTGTAAGTACGCTAGCATGTAGATGGTAGCAACAATATTCTCGTATATGGGAGAATTTTAGTTACGTGCTTTTGTTTCATTTATGAGAAATTAGATCAAGTGGAATTTGTGCACAAAATCCATGGAGACTAATGAAGAAAAGACAACTATATGGATTCGATCTAAAATAGGAAGGGCCGCTGAACTGAGGCAAGAATTTAGAAATATTTTAAGTACTTATAGAATAAGGGAACCAGCTGCTGCCTATATGAGAAGAATTGTGGATTTCTTCCTCAATCAGTTTGCACAAATGAAGAGATGATCACTGATAGGATGCCTTAAACACACTAAAGCTAGTAGTGCTGGATTGATGGAAGGAGAACCTTTTGTATTTAAGAATTTTGTAGTTGTTGTTACACATGTACCAGCATACGCCGAGGTAATAAATTCCCTCTGCATTTCCTGTATTATATTGAAATTCAAATATCCTTTGATATGGCTGCCAGTAGAGGAATACAAGGAACACTATGCACTGAATTATTATGAAGAATAATCCTGGCCAAGACAGTTGGTGGCTACTCACGGGTACATATTTCCAGATGAAGATACAAACAACGCCTATGACTTCACTGATCTACACAGGAGATATTATCGAGGAAGCTGAGTTTTTCTACATGAGGACATGCAAGTACTTCAGCTGGGGGGAGATGTTGGGTGTCATTTTTTTACTTATTTCCTAAGTTTCCTTCCCTCATTTCTACCCTTTTTGACCTCCAACCTTGGGACTATCTTCGCCTTTTCCTTTCTCCTTATTGTAAAACAATGTAACTTTACTGTGTTTATTATCTTGTTGTCCCCATTAATTATTATGATGTATTATTTCATTTTTGTGGTTAACTGGGGTGAATATTGGAGGAATTTCTTTGGTCCTTTTTTTATTTCTTTCAGATACCACTTTGAGCACAAGAGACCCAGAACATACTGGCGCATAGAACCAGTTGGGAGCATGTTGTTACAGTGTGTTATTACATGGCACTAGTACCTCACAAAGAGTCAACGCCTCCACTATCATGACCTACGCTATTACACTACGATGTTTTTACACTGTGATGCTGTTATAGAACCGTTGTTAGAGATTGTTGTTACAGTTGTAGTGTTGATTGCATACTGTCAACTTCCAAATGTTGATCTATATTCAAAAGTTGTTATGCTATAGCTGTCGCATTCCAACGATAGTTGTAGGAATCATTATGTCTCTTCATTTAGGATAACAAATTTAAGTAGTTTTGATTGAAATTAATATATTCCCAGTAAAAAATCTACTGAGGGAATTGGTTGTAACTATAATTACTTTATTTTGATCAGCATGAGAATCGTATTATTCTTATGGCTAATCTGTTCCTCATTTTTTGGACATGTACCTTTATAGGCACTCGGACCTCTAAGGTCAGGAGGTTAGCTTAAAAAAGTATCATCATTTTGACTCTCTAATTTTTCTCATTATAGTCCAGAATATCCTATTGTTGTTGTTACATGTGCTAACATATTTAGTTCTTATTTAATTTGTATCTTCTCCCGCACCCTGTTAAAGAGAAAGGGCCCTCCTCTTTAACAAGGAATGCAATGATAAAGTAGCAGTAGTATATTTCATATTTTCTTCTGCGTATTTGTGAAGTTCTACCATTGTGGTATTGGGTGTAAGTAGATCTGCTTCAGTTCACACTACAAGGAAAAGACCCTCTAGCGGATGTTTTTGGGGAACCACAAAGAAAAATACCCCATACATCCGTTTCTAGTAGAGGTTACTAGAGGAGATTGGCGGGCGGAGGGTTTTGCAGATGTTTTCCTATTAGTGCTCTTATCGTTAAAACTCGCCCTGGTGCTCTCAAAAAAATAAAGCACCGGTGCAGAAAAAATCATTGGCACACCGGACACTGTTCATTCTGTACACACCCGCCTGGTGCATCATAATATAAAAGAGCATTGGTGCCTGACAACTCATCTGCGATGGGGCATTATAAAACACAATGCCAACACCGAAACCACCCGGTGCAGTAGGAAGAAACCACACCAGTGTATCATAAAAAATTTGCCAAAACACAAACCGACTGGTGCATTTGTAGCAAACAGTACCGGTGCACCTATAAACAACACACACTGGTAAAGGGCTAAATTAAAAAAATATTTACGACTTAAAACTCGGATTTTTCGGTTTTCCAGTGTTGTTCAAATATCAATCACTGGTGCACGCGATACCATAGAATGCACCGGTGTGCACCAAACATTGGCACACCAGAAAACGTACATGAAGTACACACACCGTCGGGGCGTCCAATTACTGTAACGCACCAGGGCGTCAATACTCTTCCACACCGGTGCATCATAAAACACCGTGCCAAAACAGAAACGAGCCAGTGCGTTCTTCTCTAAGAGCACCAGTGCACCAGAAAATGCATGCATTGGAATAGAATTATATATATATAAAAAAATTAAGGCCAAAAACCCGGTGCTTTGCGACTATTATGCACCGGTGCCTTACCATTACACTGCCCTGGTGCATCATCAAATTTTCACGCCGAAACTAAAACATCCCAGTGCACGATTAGGGAAATTCCCCGACGCGTTATAAACAAAGCACCAAAATTGATATCACCCTGTGCAGTTTTATTTAACCACACCGGTGCACTTATAAAACCCCGCGCACCGAAACAGGGTTAATTAAAAAAAAATTACAACAAAAAAAATTCATTATTCACTTTCCTCAGTGCTCCAGAGCTCTCAAGCCCCGGTGTTGTTTCCTTATTTCTAAGCCACCCTTACATCAGTTCTCTCATTCCATCCATTGCACGCACTTCTACTCTGCATTGGCCACCAATCTCCAACTTGCATTTTGAAAAATAGTGGGAAAATTTTATTTTCCAAATTTTACAGCCAATATGCCTCCTCGACAATGAAATGTATAGGTATTTTTCTAATTTTTCTATAATTAAGCCTTTTATCGGATTAGAAATGGAAATAAACTTAAAAATAACCATTAAAAAAGGAAAAAAAAATTGTCACGCGGTGCGCCTGGGCTGTAAAAGACCGCACCGTCAACTATGCCATTTTCATGAAATTAGTGCACTGACATGACTATACGCGTCGAGGTGTATATTTGAGTCACCGCACTGCTATTCTAAATTATATACAGTCCACGGTGCTTAAAAAATAGACATCTACACCGAATCGAGTGCGGTCTGTTTCATTAGGGGCCCCGGGGATGGTGCGCTAAAATATTAGGACGCACCGGCACTAGTGTGTGACTGTTTTTATGGAGCATCGACTTGTATGTTTTTTTTTTTCACAAAAAATTATATATGTATATTTATAAATACATTTCAGTTTGAATAAAAAAAATATTTAATATGGCAATGATTCAGAGAGAACAGGAGCAACAACAGCAAAAACAAGCAGAACAATACGACATGATTCACCAATGGGAGGCGAGAGAGAGGGAGAGAGATGGATGCCCTTTCCCTATTACTGCAGATACCCAGGAGATCCTTAAGCAGGTAGGCCTCCTCAAGTTCTATGAGGAGTCTATTTCTGGCCTAAAGGCCCATAATGTGCTTTTGAGACATTTTATCGATAGGTGGAATGCCCTCCAACAGGCTTTTTAGGTTGGTCCTGACCAGTGGTACACACCCACTAAGGAGGAAATTTATTTTATTACAGGACTATCGAGGAGAGGGGTGGATTTTCCCTCATTCCTAGAAGTGCCAACTGGTTGTGTATTAGGGAGTTAGTTAGTTTACTCCCAGAGATACATTAGAGCACATGTATTATCTCCTTCAAAGTTTCAGGTACCTGGAGGTCACTTACGTATATGTGATTTTGGTAGACAAGACGTGCAGTGCCTCTCTATTATCGCTTCAATAATTTTGCACAACACCAGTGATGGGAAATGCATTAGTTGCTTGATTTTATATTACGTTGATTCTTTAGTACAACAGCCATGTCTTTTTAGGTGGTCTGCCATTTTTTGGCGACAGTTTTGTACGGCCTTAGATAGATGTTGTGCCATACACAAGGGAGGGTCAACTTCCCTTTTTCTTCAGAGCTATTTTGTTTATTTTTTGAGAGGTTTTCAGAGATGAGATATAGTTTTTTTCTACAGCCTCGTAGGCCGATGTTCGAGGCCCAGATGCACATGTGGGGGCAGATGATGCCCAAGAGAGGAGACACTATGTTTCCAGCGAGGATATCACATGATTCATTGGACTTACTAGCCAGTGTTGGAAGACTGCATCCCTTCATTATGGTCCCATGTCCTTATGCTGGACTAGATTGGCGAGGGTGTCCCAAAATCCTCTTCATTCCTGATGAGCTGCCAGATGATAGAGGTAATATTATTGTTTTATTTATATTTATTCTAACATGTTCTTTAGCTTGTTTTTATTAAATTGTGTAATGAAATTGTCTAATTATTATTGTGTACTTTTATATATTTTGCAGACATTGGCTCTTTTGATGGCGATGATATGCCAGATCCACCACATGATCCAGGTGTCGATCTTAATGATTACGATCAGGAGATGGCTGATGCACTAGAGGATAAGGCCGGTGGCGCAATAGAGAGATGTGTTGATCCTGCGCCTCATGGTGCACCGATACCACCTTTTGCTAGGCATGGTCGACCTGAGACCAGATACCAGATGGAGTTGGGCAGGAAACTCTGTGGATCGATTTCAGATGCGGGCATCAGGCCCGCTCATTACATAGAGATACAGGGTGATGATAGAGTGTTATGGATGTGGAGACGCATTCCGCGTGACATGTATGACCTGATGCGGTATGTCATAGGAGCTGTTAGGGTCAATATCTTCGTCCCTCCGTCAATGATCAAATTTCTCTTGTTGCATTGCATATCAAGTGTCTTACTCGGTCAGTTGCATTCCATTAGGAGCATGGATCATCCGACAGTAGTGGCTCGTTGCTCATGTCCCTCATGTCCTTTATCTTCAGGCCTATTTTTGTTCATTAAAATCATTTGCAGTCACTTTTTTGTCTCATAGTTTGCAAAAAGTCATTTTTAGGGTTTTAGTGTCATTAGGTCTAGGGTTTCATTAATAAGGTCTTCAGAATGCCCAATAATGGTCATCAGGCACATGAGGAGTTTGAAATAAGGTTTCAATGCTAAAAATTTCATCATCATATGCTTAATAATGTGTTTTTCTTCAAAACTCTGTTTTGAAGAAAAATAGAGTATTTCATCTTTATGTATAAATGTAATGTAATTTTAAGTTTTCTCAGTTGTAATAATACCTTCACTGGAAACCCTGGTTTCCTTTGTCAAGCTCCAGCCATCCATTCCCTACAAGACAAACAGAAAGCTCATCATTCAGTCAAAAAGGCTAAAATGAAGCAAAACATAGTTTTTTTTTAAAAGTGTCAAAGTTTGAAACATTGCAAAGTGGGTTTTTTCGAAATGAAGAATTAAAATCCTTGGTATATAAATCATTTTTATGTTTCAAGATTTCATTTGTATGCCAAGAGGACAGGAGTGAGCAAAGGAGAAATCGTGAGGAGTGAAGGAAGCATTTGAAGGTAGACTTGTGCAAATTTTCCTGCGCGACGCATTGGCTGGGTGTCGCAACGCATTGGGCAAGCGCGACACATTGGGTCGGCCACCATTGTGTTGAAATTGTTCTTGCGCGACGCATTGAAGGTACGCGACGCGTTGGGTTTGTTGCGCGACGTGTAGGGCCACCAAAAAAATTCATTGCCATTCCTCTCACAATTTCAAATTGGCTCGGTCCTTCTTTGTTCAAGTAAGTCAAGTAACCTCTCCATTGCCAATAAACATGGTTTTGTGATATTTATGAGGAGTTAAACAAAAATTCAAACCCTATTATCTTTTTCAAAGGATTGTCTCCTTAGGGTTTAGAAATTGGTTTTGTGCCTATCACTTCTACATCCCCACCTTGTATTCCCTCATCACTATTATTCTTGTTCCATTTCCCTATTCCCTCATATCCTTAAATCACTCATTCCTATCCCACATCCCAATTATAAATTTCCCAAACCCCAATGATATCCGAAAAAACCTAGTGACTGTCCCTAAAATTTTCAATTGACAGATTTCAATTGGAAATATCCTATCATTTCCCCTACCCTCTCCCTCCATAGTCCCTCCCATATTATTACACATTTGGCTACAAAATCAAAGACACCAAGCTCCTCATATTCATCCAAGACAATATAAACTTTGGAAATCATGGAGACATATACTTCTTATGACCGAGATAGTGACTCCACAACTGAATTTCATGAACCTAGAAGACCTCACAAGAGTGGCAGACATGTGAGGGAGGAGCCTACTTCATTGGCTGAGCTGCAGGCCTATCCTCTTGCTATGTCATGTTTTCAACAGTAGTCTTGTTATCAATTTTGTGAAATGGTTGCTAGATTCCACCATCATCAAGAGATGGCCTGATTATTTTTTTTTCATTTACATAATGGCCAAGTCACCCTTGCAGGTGTGACATTCACTTTAACACTTGAAACTATCTCTCAAGAAACCGAAATTCCAAATGTTAGGGAACAATGGAACAAAAGGCAGCAGGTTGACATGATACACTATGAGTCGTATATCAAGCCTACTTTTGTGAGACAACTCAGCAGATTTTTTCCCTTCCGGTTCCTAAAAGATTCATATTCTCCTCTAATGAAACTTATTATCAAATATTTCAGTTGTGAGGGCCGGTTTTCACGTCTTTATGCCTATCATATCAGGTTGCTGATGCACTTTACCAGGGTGATGATGATGAACCTCCCTTATTTCATGTGCCGGAATATTGAGAAGATGACCTCTCTCATGCAAAGGAAAACTCCTGAGCAGCAGTATAGCAGTATCTATCACTTTGCACTCATCAAAATTGTGGTTATGCATCAGCTCGGCTTGCAGGATATTTCATGGGAGGATTTCATTTCTAATGATTTCTTCACAGCTCCTCAGGTACCTTTGTAGGTTGTTCATGAGGTAGGTGAACCTTCATATCAGCATGAAGGTCATGAGACACAGACCTCTAGTGTGCCGATGTTTGTCACCTATCAGAGGGGCACTAGAGGGTTATTTGCAGCAGCCAGGAAAGTATTATCTCCACCTGGGGTGGAAGGGGTCTCACTTCTGTCATCAGCAACACAGGTACAGGACAAGGGTAAGAGGCCCATACATGATGAGGGGCCTTTAGGAGGCCAGGATACCGATTTCATACTCATTCATGATGATTTGGTCTCACCAAGCTCAAAGCTGAGAGAGATTGTTTAGGAGCAGAAGGCGGAAAAAAACACTTTGTCTGTCAAACTGAAAAGAGCCCAATGGATAATCAACTAACTTGAGTAGAGAAATAAACAGCTAGAAGATCAAAAAAATATCATGGAGTTGCAAAATATTCGTGAGAACCGTCAAGCTGCCAAAAGGAGTCAAACCGAGATGACATCCATTGAGCAAGAGATTGAGGCTGATCGTGAAACTTGGCCTGAAAGGGTAAATATTCATCTAGAAAAGCTGTTGGAGAAGGCCAACAAGGAAAAGAACATGTTGAGGCACACGACGAATCATTATTGGGCAAGAAATCATGTTTTCAAGGCACGAATCAAGATCTTGAAGGCTAAGTTGAAGACGCCATTAAAGCGTCGGAAAAGGCAAGATAGACTTCAAATTTCGGCAAAGGCTTCCTTGGCCCAGCATAGTGCATGATGGAGGACACTCAACCCAAATTTCAAGAAATTTGGGACGCATTTTGCAAATTTTGTTTTTTTTGGCCTAAACACAGATTTTTCAGCTCAACTCGTCGCGCCACTTGGCGCGCACTTATGATTGAGAGCTCCTCTTGGGAAAAACTTTATATTTTTAGATTTTTCATGAAAATTTATGCATTCCTACCCATGGATAAGATATTTTGACAGGTTTTGGGCTTCCAGAAGGGTCAAAAACACCCTAACAATGACCTTTCTGCCCCTTTCTGGACACACAGGAAGAAATGTTGGGAAAACTCATTTTTAGAGGGGAAAATGGAAGCCAAATTTAGAAATTCCATTTGTGTTGGAAAGTATATAGGTAGACCTTTCCAACAAGCCCACTTGGAGCATATTTGGACACCAGAAAGGCCTTCAAAATCGGCTTCAAACTGGCGCGATGCATATAGAAATCAGGCGCGACGCATTGGGGATTTTTGCTCATTTTTTACTTAGTAACTCAGTTTTTCACCTAATTTTGAACAGTTTGACTTTATTATCTCCAAATGTTAAACTCTTGATGTAATTTGATGTAATTTCATGGGTCTTGATGTAATTTTGTCGAATTTTTACTCATGGAAGTAGATGCATCCATCAAAAGGTGAATTGCAGCTGAATGAATCAATTCCTATCTTATAGAGGCAAGCTGTTCCACTGACTATTTTTCAGTTCTTGGTTTAGATCTTGTTGAAACAACTCCTAAAATTGTGAGCTCGACCCCTAGAGGCTGGGGATGAAGTAGTGTTGTCTATATCTTGTAGTTTTTCAGTCATTTTCATGGTTGGACACTTGGGAATGCTTTGAGCATCATTGTACATTTCATCTCTGCAGTTTGGCAAAGGAATAGACCAGGGTTTGCAACACTCCTTGGGATTCATGTGGCTCTTTCTTTTGATGATGTGTTTCTCCCTGTTATTGTAAGTTTATTGATGTTTTTATGTGTATCATTTTCCCTCTTATTTCTTCTTAAGTTAAACAAACAAGGATAAAGGTGGAATACATTAGATTTGCAGTGATCTACCTTGAGTTTTGTTCAATTTTCTATGTTTTCAACTGTTTGAAGAGGATTATTGAAAGTTTCTTGCCCTCTTCAACCCCTCACCGGTCTGAGCTATCCATTTCATTCAAAGTTGAAGTGTCAAAACAATTTCCTACCTTGCTCCATTCAGATCTCTGCAAAAACTAGGCCTCATTCCCCAGACCCAAAATCTGCCTTTTCCTTTGATCCAAAAAACACCCTCAAATTCAAATCAAACTCTTTTACATATATACCTAGCCTAAAATCAACCTTATATTCAAGTCATCTCAAGCCTCACTGATTATTTTTGCTGAGATTGACCAGGAGAGAGCCCTCTCCCGATCTGGTAGGGCTAGCTACCAGGTTAAGCGTGGTTTGATGTTACCCTAGAATTTCCTTCCTCAGCCTGAGGTATATTTAGGCCATAACATAGTGGCGACCATACTGGGGAAGCACAAAATGGTTTGCTTGTTAGTGTTATTCATTTTATAAACTATAGACGAAGCCTGAATTTATGCCACGTAGCCTTCGAAACGCTCTTGCTTTGCATTAGCGAAAGCAGATAAACGTTGCTTCAGTCAATCTCCAGTCTAGTTTTATAAACGTAACATCTAACTTGTAAATTTCCCCAGTACATCAGATAATTCTGGACTTTTGGGTGATGAGTCTAGAATTTGATAGGTTGAACAAGTTGGTTATGTCCATTTGATTTTTGAGAATAATTCAACACACTGGCTTCCAGACGACATACCAGAGAAAATCCAGATCCTGATCCACTTCCTGTGTATGAAAATCCAAATCTTATTTCAATAATCCTTCATCGAGAAAGTCCTATGATTCCTGTGTTCAAATCTCATTCATGTCCCGTTGTTTTTTAGTATCTTGAAGATCTTGAGTTTGATGAACAATTTGAGTTGTCATTGTTTGAGACTAAGTCTAAAAGTGCTATTGATTCTACTGTCCTAAATCCAGAATTTGTCAAATATCTTGAAATTGAAAAAGCTAATAGATCCATTGATAGTTACATCTTGAATATTCATAATTCCATTGTGGCAACAAACATTCCCGAATTCATAAAGTCTGCATCTGCAACTCTCGGGTCATCAGTAAAAATTTGTTCACAAATTCCTGCCGAGCCTCCTTTCATTCCCACCATTCCCGTGCAACCTTCTATCCCTGATCAATAATCTGCAGTATTATCACCTCCATCCACACCACATACACCTCATACATCGACTGCTCCAACTCCTCCTATATCTCCAAACCCGGTTGTAAATCCACCCAGAGCAATGGCTGCCCGATTTGCACCCCTCGCATTGCCTCAAAACTTGGATGACATGCTCGCTGATTATCAAAGAAAAATTCCATTGTTTGATGGCACTCCTCAAAGTGTTACTACTCAAAAAAATGTGGATAGGATGGAAAATTTATTTGACCTTCATGAGATTGATGCGGAAAATGTGACAATGAGATTGTTTGTACAAACCTTTGGAGGTGAAGTAAGAAAGTGGTTCAGAGCTTTGCCGGATAGAAGTATTACTACATTGCCTAATATTTAGAGACAATTCTTAGATCGATGGGAAGTGAAGAAATACCCACTTCAGATCCTTTCTGAATATGACAATATCAAGCGGAATGTTGGTGAGTCATTTCAATATTATTGTATTAGGTTCAATTCTGTTTATAATGCAATTCCCACTGATATAAAGCCACCTAGGGGGTCAGCTTTGATTAAGTTTTCGGATGGATTTGATCTTGACATGGCTTATAAATTAAGAGAAAGAGATCCGGGTACTTTAGAAGATATGCAGAAAATTGCAGTCAGTGTTGAAGCCAATTTTCTTGCCAGGAGAGCTAGAACGAAAGATGAAAAGAAAATAGAAATAAAGGAAGAGGTTTCCACTTCAGATCAAGTGCTTCATAAGATGGAAAAGATGTTTGAAATATTATCACTTGATAAGTCTGAACCACAGATCAGAAATCCTAACTTCCGTGGCCAGCAGCAACCATAGTTTAGAATCAAGCAAAGAGAGCAGCGAGCACAAGAACCAGCAGTACAAGAACATGTGAAGACACCTTTACAGTAGAATTTTCTACATGGTCCGGAATCAGATGATGAAGAGAATGTAATAGGATAAGAGAATCATTTCTTTACGCCTAATGATATGCCAATTTTTATCACTGAAGATGAGGAGTATTCTGAAAACTCAGCTATACAAAAGGACGGAAATTTCATCTTGGAAAATGAGACAGCTCTTGAAGAAGAGTCTGATGAATATCAGAGGGGGTACATGAATGCCTTGACCACCCAGCAGTGACAATATTCACTCATAAGTAGAGATGTGCCCATTAATCCAATTCAAAAAATAAAAGAAGCTATAACACCAAAGAATGATTCACTTGTTGTGCAGAAAAAGGGAAAAGAGACAGTTGATCCCACTACTAGAAAATCACCATCAGCAAATGAAATATCCAACCAGCCAAATATATCAAGGGAGAAAACTGAAAAGAAGGATGTTCCCGCTAAAGAGATAGAAAAAACTTCAGTTTTTAACTTAGAAAATGAAATTGCTAAGTTAAAAGTATTCATTCCTTTGACTGAATTGATGAAGAATAACAACTATAAGGGTCAGGTGTCTAAGATTTTGAATTTATATCCATTATCTGATATGGTAAACGTGGAAGATGATCAACCTAAGTTGATTTTTGGTCCAGCATTGGATGGTGAGTCTCCAGATAGCGATGTACCTCCTTTTTACATCAGCCTTAGATTGCATGACTATGTGTTACACAATGCTATGTTTGATTCTAGAGCCTCTCATAATCTCATGCCTAGGGAAATCATGGAGAAATTGAGATTGGATATCACTAGAAAGTATCATGACCTTTATTCTTTCGATTCTAGTAGAGTAGTATGCATTGGGCTTATCAAATATTTGGTGGTCAGTTTGGATCACATTCCAACTAAAAATGTTTTGATGGATGTGGTTGTGGTGGATATTCCTCCTAGATTTGGCATGCTTCTTTCCAAATCTTGGGGAGCGAAACTTAAAGGGACATTGTAGCTTGATTTCTCCTATGCTACTATTCCCGTGTTTTGTCATATGAGGAAATTATACTTGGAGAAAAAGATGAAGTATATGATCACTAGCAAGGAGAAACTGGTAAATCATCCAATCAATTATGTACATAGTGATTTAGAATCATTTGTTTTGTACTCAGATAGCTTTAATGATGTAAATAGTCAATTAGTTGAAGTAGAAGACATTCCGAAAATCACTGAGAATTTCAGAGAGGTCTTGAAGAAAGAGATACAAAGACTTGATAGTACTGATGAGTAATAAACCTCCCGACAACAGCAAAATGTTGATGGACAGCAAAGCGAAGCAAAAAATAAAACAGAATTTCAGCATTTGGAAGAGGAAGAAGATGGTTTGTGGACCATGGATTTTGATGGTGCGGTAGGAAGGGACGGTGCTAGAATTGGCATTTTGGTACGCAGCCCTTTTTCCTCCCCAAAAAAAGTGCCAAGTAATGTAAGGGTCTATTCTTATAAATTGGCTTTTGATTGTTCAAATAATGAGGCTGAATACGAAGCTTTAATTGCTCGTCTGAAAATTCTTAGAAAGTTAAATGCTAAGAGGATTGCAGTGTATGGTGACTCCGAGTTGGTTATCAAGCAAGTGAAAGGTGAATATCAAGCTAAGAATCCTCGAATGCGGGCTTACCGAAATGCGGTACTAGATATATTGAGATTGTTTTCAGATTATACTTTGACATGTGTCCCTCGTATTCAGAATGGTATTGCAGATGCACTTACAACAACAGCATGTAATTTGAAAATTCCAATGAATTCAAGTAACAAATTTGAAATCCATGTGAAGCATCATCTGACTATCCCTGATAACCAAAGGTATTGGCAAGTGTTTCAAGATGATAAAGAAATTGACGAGTTTCTGGAAAATGAAGGTAAATTCAAAGACACTTCTATTGATGGAGAGCATGATGATGGTGAGGTTGATGTACAAATTAATCAGATGGAACTTTTGCAGCAGAAGGATAATGTCATTCCTAAAGGTTTAATACCTTTAGAGGAGCTTTTCGACCAAGATGATGTAGCTTAGAAACCAAGCTTGCTGCCCACCGAGAAAGGAGTTGAGGATGTGAACATTGGATCAGCAGAAAATCCAAAAATGGTGAAATTGTCCAAAGCATTTCCCCCACAGGTAAAAGAAAAGTATATCAGTTTATTATCTTCCTTTTCTGATGTATTTTCTTGGGACTATTCAGATTTGAAGACATATGACACAAACATAATTCAGCATACCATTCTGATCAAGCCAAATCAAAAGCCCTTTCGGCAAAAATTGAGAAGAATAAATCCAAAGCTGCTGCCCTCAATAGAGAAGGAAGTGAATCAATTGTACAAGGCTGGTATCATCATTCCCATAATATTTTTAGATTGGATTTCTAATTTGGTGCCCGTGCGCAAGAAAATAGGTGAGATTCGCTAATGCATTGATTTTAGGAATTTGAATAAAGTATCTTTGAAAGATAATTATCCATTGCCCAAAATGGATCACATACTTCAGCGAGTAGTTGGAGCATCTCGCATGTCACTACTCGATGGTTATTCCGGTTATAACCAAATTCTAGTCCATGAAGATGAAAGAGATAAAATAGCGTTCACCACTCCCTGGGGAACTTTCCATTATGCTAAAATGCCTTTCGGTTTGAAGAATGCTGGTGCGACCTTTCAACGAGCAATGGATATGGAATTTGCAAATGAAAAGGATGTTTTTCTAGTTGTGTATTTTGATGATTTGACATTTTTTTCTAATTCAGATGAAGAGCACCTTTATCATTTGAAGATTGTTTTTTAGCGGTGTAGAAAATATGGTGTGTCTCTCAATCCAAAGAAGAGTTTGTTTTCCATGGATGAGGGCAAGCTTCTTGGTCATATCATATCAAAAGATGATGGCATCCACATTGATCTAGCTTGAGTAGAAGTTATTCAACAAATTGATCTTCCTCGAAACAAAAATGAGATCCAATCATTCACTGGTAAGATGAATTTCTTACGTCGCTTTGTGTCCAATCTTGTAGAACATTTAAGGGAAATCACAAAAATTCTCAAGAAAGATAATGTAGTGAAGTGGAATGAGGAAGTAGTAAAGTCTTTCAATTTAGTAAAATTGGCTCTTTCTTCAGCTCCGGTTTTGATCAACCCGGACTATACTTAGGATTTTATTTTGTTTTCATTTTCCTTGGATCATACTATGGCAGCAGTCTTGATGCAGAAAAGAGATCAGAATGAAAAACCAATTGCTTTTTTCAGCCAAACCATAAGAGATGCAGCCTTAAAGTATAATATTATTGAAAAGAAAGCTCTTGCCTTAGTGAAAGCGTTGAAAGACTTTCGAGTATATATTCTACATTCTCACATTCTTGCTTATGTTCCTAATGCTGCTGTTAAAGATGTCTTAGTGCAAATAGATCCAGAAGGGAGACGAGGCAAATGGATTGCTGCCTTATTGGAATATGATGTGGAGATAAAGCCTACAAAGCTTATCAAAGGACAGGGGCTGGCTAAGCTAATGGCTTAGTCAAATTTGCATGCCTTGGACATTAATCTCATTGCTGCTATGTCTGAGGAAAATGAAGAAAGTTCGCTAATTTCGGTATCGAAAATCTTTGTTCTTTCTCCTTGGTATTCAGACATTGTGTATGTGCTCCAAAATCTGTCACCACCACCAGGAATGGCTAAAAACAAAAGTAGGACGCTGAAATTGAAGGCTGCCAAGTTTTGTATTATGAATAATGCGCTTTATTGGAAATATCCCGGTGGTGTTTTTCTCAATTGTTTGATTGAAGAAGAAGCAAAGCAAGTTATGGAAGACTTTCATAAAGGAGATTGTGGAGGTCACCTTTTCTGGAAAATAACGACCAAAATTTTTTTGAGAGCAGGATATTATTGGCCGACTCTCTTTGCTGATGTGTACAAAACCGTTAAAAGCTACCATGAATGTCAGATTTTTAAAGGGAGGAAAAAATTGCAGCCTTTGCCGCTCAAGCCCATTGAAGTAAGTGCTCCCTTTCAGCAGTGGGGTTTGGATTTCATTGGCAAAATCCATCCTGCTTCTTCAGCACAACATAAGTGGATCCTTATAGTGACGAAATATTTTACTAAATGGATTGAGGTGATTCCCACTAGGCAGGCCATAGATTTGGTAATTATTTCATTTCTTGAAAACAACATTTTGTCTCGTTTTGGTTGTCCAAACAACTTAATCACTGATAATGCAGCAGCCTTTATATCTAAAAGGATGATTGAATTTTGTGATAAGTATCAAATTACTTTGGGGCACTCAACCGCATATCATCCACAAGGCAACGGATTGGCCGAATCCTGAAATAAATCCTTGGTCAATATTATCAAAAAGCTGTTGGAAATAAACAAGAAAAGTTGGCATAAGAAATTGGTTAATGCACTTTGGGAAGACAGAGTGAGTCAAAAGAAATCTATAGGCATGTCTCCTTTGGAGCTCGTGTATGGTGTTGACACAGTATTCCCGACCTCTCTCGCATTTCCAGTGGTTAAACTTCTACAAGAAGTTGGTAGCGAAGATGATCATATGCAACGGAGAATAAATCAAATGATCCATTTACAACAGACTAGAGACGAGGTTTTTCAGAACACTTTCAAGATGCAAGAGAGAATCAAGAAGATATATGATCGAAAGGCAAAGGCAGACAAGTTTCAATTAGAAGAAGTGGTGCTGAAATGGGATGCAAGAAACGAAGATAAAGGTAAGCATGGAAAGTTTGAGAATTTTTGGAAAGGACCTTTCAAAATTGCTGCATATCGAGCCAAAATGCTTTCTTTTTGAAATAAATGAATGCAGAATATTGTCCAGGAGGGTTGGTCAATAGTCGGCTCCTCAAACGGTACTATTTTTGAAATGTTTTCTACTGTCATACATATCATTGTACATACCAGTTTGTTTAAGTTTCATTGCAAGAATGTGCTGTCATCATTCTTTTAGTTTGGGGCCCAAGGTGAAGGCTATAAATCTGAAGGTTGATTTCAGTTTTGGTTTGATTTGTTGAGTCAGGTCTTTCAGTCATTTTTGTTTCAAAATTGAGTCAGTTTTGAGTCAGTTTTCAGTTCTCAACATGAGTCAATAGTCTTGTTTTGGTTTTTCAAAGTTATTGAATCCATATCCCAATGGAAAAAGGCACTGCATACTTTCCCATAGATCTGTAGTTCTTGGCACCTCCAAGGAGCTACCATCCCCATTGGAGCCAATGTTAGGGTTGGTATCTTTGTCCCTCCGCCAGTGATCAAATTTCTCTTGTTGCATTGCATATTAGGTGTCTTACTCACTCAGCTGCATTCCATTAGGAGCATGGATCATCTAACGGTAGTGGCTCATTGCTCATGTCCCTCATGTCCTTTATCTGATGGCCTATTTTTGTTCATTAAAATCATTCGCAGTCACTTTTTGTCTCATAGTTTGCAAAAAGTCATTTTTAGGGTTTTAGTGTCATTAGGTCTAGGGTTTCATTAATAAGGTCTTCAGAATGCCCAATAATGGTCAGTAGACACATGAGGAGTTTGAAATAAGGTTTCAGTGCTAAAAATTTCATCATCATATGCTTAATAATGTATTTTTCTTCAAAACTCTGCTTTGAAGAAAAATAGAGTATTTCATCTTTATGTATAAATGTAATGTAATTTTAAGTTTTCTCAGTTGTAATAATAATTTCACTGGAAACCATGGTTGCCTTTGTTAAGCTCCAGCCATCCATTCCCTGCAAGACAAACAGAAAGCTCATCATTCAGTCAAAAAGGCCAAAATGAAGCAAAACAGAGCTTTTTTTTAAAAAGTGTCAAAGTTTGACACATTGCAAAGTGGGTTTTTTTGAAATGAAGAATTAAAATCCTTGGTATATAAATCATTTTTATGTTTCAAGAGTTCATTTTCACTCCAAGAGGATAGGAGTGAGCAAAGGAGAAATCGTGAGGAGCGAAGGAAGCATTTGAAGGCAGACTTGTGCAAATTTTCCTACGCGACGCATTGGCTAGGTGTCGCGACGCATTGGGCAGGCGCGATGCATTGGGTTGGCCCCCACTGTGTTGAAATTGTTCTTGCATGGAGTGTTAGGAATCTGTAATTTATTAGCAAGATTGGCATAGTCCAATTACAGAAACAACATCGTTTCAACCAACTTTGGGATTCTAGGATCTAACCCTTCTGAATTCGGAGAGGGATCTCTCCAATAAGTGCAAAGATGGATTTGTCTTTGAAGCTTGAGGTAATGATATTAGGCTAGTTATGAAGGCCAAGGGTTTTGTTTGTTTTCGGATGGTTGAACATGATTGCTGTTAGAGGTGAAAAGTCCCAAATGCAAAAAGGTTCAAAGGTGAGAAGTTGCAAGCAAAAGAGGAAGCCTTGATCAAGAAGAAAGATGATGGCAGGTTTTCAGTCCATTGGGCTATGGAGTCATAAGAGGATTTAAATGAAACAATCAGGTTCAAAGTGGTCTAAGGGGCAAGTCATCTATGCCTAAGGATCTCTTTAAGGTTTGATTTATGGAATGGAATGATACAATAAGAAGGGGGAATAAATAGATATAGAACAAAGAGCAGCCCAGGATCTGGTAAGTACTTTCAAACTAGCCAGCCTTTGACCAGGCACTTAAGAAAAACATGAAAGCAAACTAGGATCTGGTAAGTACTTTGAAACTAGCCAGCCTTTGATACACTTCCAATAGAAAACATATAAAAACAAAGGGAAACTTGAGGGCAACCTTCGGAGTAGAAACTGGCGGGCCGGGCTCACCACAAATCCTCTCCTAGCTCTCCTTTACTTA
Source organism: Pinus albicaulis (assembly GCA_034641835.2). Classification (NCBI taxonomy): domain Eukaryota; kingdom Viridiplantae; phylum Streptophyta; class Pinopsida; order Pinales; family Pinaceae; genus Pinus; species Pinus albicaulis. The sequence continues at coordinate 253,210,382 of CM076584.1, read as the reverse complement.
ATTACTTCCAAGACAATCACAGAGATAACACAGAGTGGCCTAAGATCTGGTAAGTGCTTTGAAACTATCCATCTTTGACACATTCTAAGGGAAACAATCAAACAGTTATGAAAACAAGACTGGGACCAGGGCTCACCATATCTTCCTTAGTTCATCTTCACACAACATATACTGAAAGTAACATTCAAAAATAATGTTCAGCCAAGACAATAAGACGAGGGAACGCCAGCATTCCTATGCTTAAAATGAATTAAAACATTTTCAAATAACACAGTTGAAAGAAAACATTTAAATAAAGATTTCTCAGCCAGAGAAGGTTACTAGTACATAGTAGGTCCTAACACTGTTTAAATTTTTCTTTACAGAAGAATATGAAACATAATGAAAACAGAAATAAAATAACAAGTTACAATGAGAATAACATCACCGTCAACATAGACCAGGATCCCATAAAACAACTTGTATTGATGCTCCAAACTGATTACAATCTTCACATCCAATGTGTTAGTTCATCTTTCTTTCACAACCTAACTCATCTGTTACAAGAAGAGCTCCAAGAGCCAGTGAAAACACTATTTACAATCAGGAGTCTTCAGCTCTATTACATACAATGCTTCAGCAATTACATTAATAACCAACCCCTCACTCATCTTCTATTGAAGTATTTATAGAAGGATGAGGAGGTGAGATCTGATAAAGATCTCAAATACAATTAATGCAGAGTTAATGTTTCTTGGCCCTTGGGAGGCTTAATGAAGAAACTGTACAGGTGTTTCACTGCATCAATTGATTTACACCTATGATTTAAGCTCGGTGAGAGCTTTTTTTGACCTTTGTGGCTCTGTGCGATGCTAGGGTTACTCTGCCGACATTCTGTCATTAAATTCCTGGCAAAATTTACCCTTTGGTTGTGCTGTGAGGCAGATATTTGATTCTGAGCAATAACTTCGGCCCCTGATTGAATACTTTGAGGAACAGGTGGCTCTGTGGTGGTTGAGGAATCAATTTGCCTCAAATGTGGTGGTGGAGACTTTCTGTCTGACAAAAACACTTTAGGTTTCCCTTTCAACTGTGTTTTAGATTGGGGATTAAGCGTTTGATAACCGTCTTAGCCATAATCCCCGCTGATATGTCCATTAATCTTTTGTCTCGGTTCATCCTGGTCTTCGACACTGATAATATTTAATTGTGCCTGTTTCATGATTTTCTCGCTATCATGCAGGGCTCTACAGTGTTTGTAAGGTACCAATGCCTGTGAAAACATTGATGAAACATGTAATTCAACTCTGCGGGTGAATTTCTTTGATGAATCGAAACAGGAGGATCGTCACCCTCCTTCTCTGGATCTCCTTCAAAAGCCACGAAAATGATTTAAAACCCTGCACAAAATAAAAAAAACATTATAAAACCCAAGCATTCATGGTTTAACTACCGCAGAGGCATATGGAGGGAGCGTGGCCATCAGATGGCATCATCCGACAGTCAGGATTGACCGGGGAATATTATAGAATAGGCGGTAGAAGATCAAATTTAAACTGTCGATCGCACATGATCGACGGCCAAGAGTAGATGTTCGAAAGTCAAGCGGAGGAATCATTGACTCGGCCATAGAATCGAGTGATGAAATATGGGTCGTTGATCTGCAGATCAGATCGACGGCGGGGATGCGATTTTCGCTGGACGGAGACCTGAGTTATCGCGCGGGAAGTTCGGTTAAACATCGGATACTTTGGGCGATCAACAACCATTGGATCAGTGGGCCCAGATCGGATGGCGGATATTCATTTCTCTGGCCATCCATGGTTCGGACCATAACGCACGGGGGACGATAGATACACGACGTTTTTTAAACAGTACATGGGACGTGTGTCCGACGGTGTATGGAATCGCTAGTCGTTGGGTTAAAACCGCCTTTTCCTGATAGGTAGTGCGAAAAATACCGCCGGGTTTGAGAAAACGGCGCAGGGATGGCGGGGACCACATGGATGGTGTGCTCCGCTCCGTTGATCTGCGGAGCAGATCAATGGTCACGATTGCTCCAAAATTTACATGGCGGAAAAATTTGGAAATAAAATTTAAAACCGAAAAATACGATTTACAAAGGTTTTTAAGGTTCTGGGCGGAGAAAATTAAATTGGAAAGGATAGCGCCTGACGGCCTTGAAAGTTGGTTCTGGCGCTCGGGCGCATGGAGGGAAACGGTTTAGAGGCTTAGCCCGAGGGGGCTTAAGCCCAATACATAAAAATATGTAGTTTTCATGATTTTTAATGGTTTTTTGAAGGAAAAGAAGGTTCCAATAAGGCTAAGAAGGGGTCTTAGACCTTATGAAATGAATTTTGATGAGGGAAACTAGAAGGATCATGAAATTGTGGGGTTTTCGTGGGAAATGGGGGAATAGAAAAAGAGGTTAGTTTGGAAGAATATGAAGGGAAAAGGGGTCAGCAACAGTTTTTGACTTTGGATTTTTGTAGGATTTCAGAGGTTTTTAGGATGGAAACAACAATATGGGATCTGGACAGAGGCATGAGGCCTTCAAGAGTCTTCAAGAGCTAACAGTTTTTTGATAGGGAAAAATTGTTCCTTGAAGGCTCAAAACAAATTTAGCCACCTTTGGTATAATCAAATTTGACAGGTGGCTAACAGTGGCTCCACTTGGGGATGGTGCCTTCTTGAAGGCATCAAGAACTGCATACTTGTATTCTCTGGGAGGTTGGTCAGTTGCCTCATCCTTTGGATTGCTCTTCTTTTGCTGGATGATCTTGCTTTGCTTCTGAAAAAATAGTATTCGTCATGAAAGAATAATGGACTTCATCAATACAACTTTCTACCTACCCAATCCTACTGATCTAAAATTTTTTCTTCATCAGAGTGCACTTGGATTGGCAAACTCTTTTCACAGCATTTTATTCTTTTGAAAGCAAACAAAGCTAATCTAATTCTACTCCTTATTTCTCCCCGAACTCAGATTAAACAGTTGAGCTCAGATATTTCTCTACCTAATCTACTGTCTGTTGGGATTAAACTGACCAACAGACTTTCATTCTCTAAATTCTACAACAGAAATTTAAAAACAGCCAAGTCAAATTTAAGCTGTTTGACTTGCTATGATCTATGGCATAAAAACAAGCTGCACATAGATTATTATTTGCAGAAAATTAAAATAAAAAATGGAAGGCTTAAGATCTGAAAGTCTCTCATCATGGCCTTCACTTTTCTTCACAGCTATTTTTTTGCTCTTGTTTGAGCTATCTCTTCCTTGTTCTCTGATTCAGGTTTTGGGCAAATTAGAACCAATTTTTCTCTTTTTTGACTCAGAAGATAAAAAAGTTTTGAGTCATCTCCTTTTGGGATCTTTGGTTCAGATTTTGAGTTTATTTTAACCTTCATTTCTATCCTAATCTATCTGCTAATAAGCCAAGATTAAACAGTTTGGAAAATCGAATTCACTATCCTATCAGCAGAAAAATTTAAAGCTAATTAGTTAAGATTAAACAGTTTGACCAACTAGAAGTGTGTTTTTGAGGAGTGGCATTTGAGCTTGCACACTTTCAAATTTGTTTCTCTTTTTTGGCATGGGGCTTTTCCTTTCTTGTTTTCATTTCTGCCCTCTTTTCATTCTTTTCTTTGTTTTTGTATTATTATTATTATTATTATTATTAATTTTTTTTTTTTTTACTTTTTTTTTTTATAACTTTGAATGCAATGATGGATGGAATATTCATAATGGAAAAATATAAAAATACCTCAAAACACAAAATGGATCAAGAGAAGTAATGATTAAGCATCCTGCCATTGACAGGACCCCCAAACAATTCTGCTCCATCCAGCTCCTGTAAGAAAAATGCATTATTACCAACAACTGAATGAATAGAGTAAGGGCCAAGCCATAGATTTTAAAATTTTCCATGCTTGCCCTTTTCTTCCCTCCTTGAGTCCCACTTTAAGACTTGGTCCCCCATCTTGAAATTGCTGGCCTTTGTTCTTCTGGCAAAAATATTTTTGATGCTGTCTCGTTTTTGCAATGCTTTGTTATACACTTCCTCCCTGGTTTGTTGAAGATGAATGGTCTAATTTATTCTTCTGATCATGTCGTTTTATTCAGTCTGTAATTCTTGGATCAACTTCATAACTGGTACACCAAGGCTGTTAGGAAAAATTGCATCTGCAGCATACACAAGCTAGAAAGGTGACATACCAATAGATTTCTTCAAAGTTAATCTGTCAGCCCAAAGTGCATGGACCAGCTTTGTGTGCCAAGACTTTTTGTTGTCCTCCAACACTTTCTTGATTATGTTCACTAAGATTTTGTTGGAAGATTCTACAAGTCCATTACCTTGAGGGTAATAGGCTATAGAATTCCCCAATGTTATCTGATACTTGTGACAGAATTCAACCATTCTCTTTGACCCAAATGCTGCATTATTATCAGTGATAATTTTGGTAGGACAGCCAAATCTGGAGAGAATGTTAGTCTCCATAAATTTTATGATAACTGAATCATTGGCCTGCCTACAAGGAATGGCTTCTATCCACTTAGTGAAATAGTCTGTGGCAGTGAGAATCCACCTATGCTGGGTAGAAGAGGGTGGATGAATTTCTCCTATGAAGTCAAGTCCCCACTGTTGAAAAGGAGCTTCAACAGTGATTGGATGCAGAGGAAGGGGTAGAAGTTTTCTTTTTCCCTCAAATAATTGGCATTTATTACACGCAATAATCATCTTGTGTATATTAGGAAAAAGAGTAGGCCAATAGAAACCAGCCCTCATAACTTTGTTGGCTGTTGACTTCCAATACAAATGACCCCCACACTCTCCTTCATGGAATTCCTGCTTAACCTTCTCTGCATCAAACTCAGGCAAACATTTAAGCAATATACCACTTGCATTTTTCCAATAAAGACATCTATCTATAATGCAATAGTTTACTGCCTTCAGCTTCAAGAATCTTGCCCTTGTTTTTGATAAACCAGGAGGTGTATTTAAATTAAGCAAAACATAAACAATATCAGCATACCAAGAGGAATTCATGAAATGGTTTTCAACAATGGGTGTCGAGATTTCCTCTTGATCATCTAAAGCATTAATCATATGAATATCAAGAACTTCACAATTTGATTCAGCCATTAATCTAGCTAGACCTTGGCCTTTGATGAGCTTAGTGGGTTTTATCTCTAAACCATATTCAAGAATAACAGCAATCCACTTACCTCTCTTACCATCTGGGTCCTGTGTTAGAATGTCTTTAACAACTGAATTTGGGACAAAGGCAATGATGTGTGAGTGAAGGATGTATACCCTGAAGTCTTTTAAAGCCTTAACCAAAGCAAAATCTTGCTTTTCCATAATGTTATACTTCAAAGGCATCCCTCAATGCCTTGCTCTAGAATGCAATAGGTCAGCTTATGGTCCTTGTGGGTTTTTTTGTGTTGGTGATACCAGCCTATGCAATGTTCGATGCAAACAGAAGATATAAAACATATTCTAAAAATCAGACTTATCATAACCGGTAAGCCAGTTAATGTTTCTGTTTCTCAAATTTCTGCTCACATAGATGTCTTTGTCGCTGTCCATTTTACTCTTCGTTCTTCTTCAACATGTTTGTGACATTCCTAAGGAGCCCAGCAGCTCCGCCAAGTTAGGGATGAACCTTCAAAAATTTAATCCTTCCAATGAAAACGTAACTTTTTTATGTTTCGAGGATGAGATTTGCAATATGGCTCAATCCTCTTGGATCTATCTTTATACCCTCGTCGTAAATGATGTGCCCAAGAATTTTACCTTCTTGGAGCCCAAATAGTGTCTTCTTAGGGTTTAAAGATATTCCAAACCTTCTGCACTTCTCGAAAAATTTTCTCAAATGTTCTAAGTGTTCTTCATCTATTTTTGAAAACACAATGACATCATCAAGATAGATAATGATGAAGAAGCCCAATTCTTCCGAGAATGCTATGTCCATGGCTCTTTGAAAAGTTGCTCTAGCATTCATTAGACCAAAGGCCATTTTCACATACATGAAAGTGCCCCATGGTGTAGTAAAGAATGTCTTTAATTGATTAGCAGGGTAAACCAAGATCTGGTTGTACCCTGAATAGCCATCCAGCAAAGAAATTCTTCTAGACCCTACCACCCTTTGTAAAATATGATCCATCTTGGGTAAAGGGTAGTTGTCTTGTACCAGCTTTTTAATCAAGTCTATACAAAAGCCCGATTTCTTCGCCTTTTCCTATCGTACACCGTATTAGGACACCTACCTTTAATATCTAATAGGGACAATAATACCAGCTTCATATATCTTCATGATTTCCTTCTTAACCGAAGGCAACTGTACAGGGTTTATTCTGCGCAGCTTCTGTTTAAATGGTTTTTGGTTTTCTTTAAGAGGTACTTTATGCTATATTATTTCAGTGTCATAGGACTTAAGATCTTCATAACTCCATGCAAAAACATCAGAAAATTCTTTGAACAGCTCCATGTATCTGAGTTTAATGTGAGCTGGCAAAGTTTTGGACAGTTTGATCATTTTCAGTTTTCCTCACTGGCTATGTTGCACTCTTCCACTTCAGTCTCTATAGGTTCCAGTTTAGGTTTTTTGGCCACATCATTAAGATCAAACAACTCTTCTAAAGGGGCTAGACCAGTTGGCAGAATTTCATCTTTAGAATGCAGAGTTTCTAATTCTTTTGTTTCTGATTCTGCACTCAATTCTGTTTGGTTTCTAAGTTTGCTAGTCTGAAGGTTAATACTGGCAAGCTCAGGGGAAGGTTCTTCTTCACCAATAAAATTTTCTTTACTGCAGTCTGTATCATAGTTTGAATCTGAGCTATGCAGTTCAAATTAATTTTTTAATTGCATGAAGTCTTCTATTTGTTTATCTCCATCAAACACCTGCCAATATTTTTTATTATCAGGCACAGCTGGTCTAAATTTTATCTGAGTTGAGCAATCTTCGGTCTCATATGGCATTAGACATGTCCTAGCTGCAAAGGCTAAATTGTGGGCTATAAGATTTCTTTTTCTTGGAACAAAAATTAGTTTGGACTCTTCAAATGTTTTCAAAAGATCCATGACATCATTACGATAGGCTCTAAGTCTGGGATGATGTGCGTTGTAATCCCCATTGACTTGCCTAATGATTAACTCAGAATCCCCATATACATTGATTCTCTGGGCTCCTAACTTTTTTAACAAATGTAAGCCTAAGAGCAGGGATTCGTACTCCGCTATGTTGTTAGAAAAATGAAAGTTTAATTTGCATGAAATGCACTCTGTATGTTTGCTTTCAGTGTTAGTAATCCAGACACCTGCACCAGCATTAGTTATAGTGCATGACCCATCAAAATACATACTCCAGAGAGGACTTTGATCAGTTTTATCTGTTTGGTGAATGTCTTCCTCAACTGCCGTGCTTCCAGATGCTTCTTAAATATCAGCGCTAAGTCGTTTTTGTTTTAAATCCTCAAGTTTCTCATCGGGTTGAGAATTGTCCTCTTGACCAACAAGATTTAAGTTTAATGGATTGATGACTTGTAGTTCAAGACCTTATTTTGGTTTTCTAATGTTTTCAAATACAACAAACTGCGTAGAAATTTCAGCATTATGTTCCTCTTCCTCCCTTTTGGTCACTGATTCTATTAAAATGATTGGTTCATTAAGGGTTTCATCATTGAACATGATAAAAGAATCAAGGCATGTACTCACGGAGTACAGAGGAGAGTTTTGTGGTCTGTCCTCACTTGTGACTGTGTATTGCATATGGGACTCCCTGTAAAGTCTTCTAGTCTGATTGAAAACAGGGATAGTCGCATAGGTCATGTCCATTTGCATAGTCCCTTGTAACTTAGCCCCCTAAGATCTTGATAATAACATTCCATACTTTGGGGGAACATCAGCCACAACAATATCCATAACTAAGCATTTAGCTGGAATCTGGGTTAAGTTAACACAGAGGTCTTTTATCAATCCTAAAAACTTTACTCTGCTTGAGTCAAAAGAGTATAGGTCTTTGTAAGGTCTGGTGATTTCTAGACCCAAACTCTCCATTACAGCTTTTGGCATCAAATTATGAGAAGCCCTGAGTCATGCATAACGTTGTGTAGAATCTTGTCATGAATGTTTAAACTCACATAAAAAGGAGGAATAGGTCCCTCTTGAAACTTTCCTTCAATTTTTGGACCAAAAATAAGATCTGCTTGATCATCATTAATATTGAGAGTGTCCTCATTTTATTCTATGTTTAAAGCCTTCAAAATTTGGGTTTTATATACAAGATGGGCAGCCAACTTAGTCAAGGGAACATAAATTTTGATCTTTGAGATTTCCTGTTCTAGGCTGAAAGGATTTTGATTCTTTAAAGCACTTGTTTCAGCCTTATTAGCTGTCACTTTATCAACAATGTCAGGTTGTTGTTTTGTTTTATATACACTTGACACAATGGTTGTAACAGGAGTACTAGCTGAAGTGTTAGTACTACTGATGTTTGCACTCTGTTTTTCAAGATTTTGCGTGTCTTTCTCTTTACCTTTACCAGAATTAACAGCCACTGTTTTATCCTTTTTTTTGACTGTTTTAGGTTTGGTTGTAGTGCTATTTTGAGAAGGTTTGTCAGAGGTTTTGGTGTTGGGGGTTTTTTGACTTGATCTAATTCTGAGTTCATATTCTTTTGAAGGTTTTGTGATGGCATTTTCCATGTCCTGACAACAATTTTCATTATCATCTCTTTTGTCATCATAAGGTGTGTAAAGACCCTTTTTTCTATCATAATGAACCTCGAAGTCATCATCATATACCCCAAATAGGTTCATATCATTATCTTCTATTATTTCATCTATTTCCTCAACCTCACTCACATAGTTTTGATGAAAGGGAGGAGTGATCTGTTGATCATCTTCCCTGGGTCTGTTAGGAGGTTGGTTCCTTCTAGCATTCTGATTCTGGTTTTGGTTTCTATTTTGAGGAGAAGTTTGGTTTTGAATTGCTTGTGCTCTCTCAAGAATGCTCATTTTCTTCATCATTTCCTCCATCATTCTTTCCATCTTCGAGTTTGAGGTAGTAGGTGTGGATTCCTCTCTAAAAGATAGTCTCTTTTCAGCTTTCATCCTCGCTCTCTTCTCCATTAGGTTGACTTCCACAGAAAGAACACCTCTTTGCATGTCTTCAAGAGTTGCAAAATCTCTTTCTCTGAGTGAATAGTTCATGTCAACGTCAAATCCTTTAGGAAATTTGTTTAAGGCTGAGCCCTGTGGAGGTTTTAGTTCAGGAGAAAGTGCATTATACACACTGTTAAATCTCGTACAATAAGCTTGTACACTTTCCCCTGGGTTTCTATGGAGATTTTTGTAGTCAGCAAGAACCTGGAGAGGATTCTTCCTCACTTCCCATTTGTTCAAGAATGTTTGATGGAAGCCTTGGAGATTGTTGATACTACTGGGGGCTAGGGCTTTAAACCATTTTCTCACTTCTCCCCCTAAAATTTGAGCAAATAATCTGAGCTTGACATAATCATCATCAATTTCATTTCGGTCAAAATAGTCATTCATCTTGTCCACATGTTGTGATGTTGTTGTAGCATTGCTAGCATCATATAATGGGATTTTGGACTGCTAGTCTTGTGGAAGATTGCCTAATGGTACAGGAAGGACTAAGGGAGCATACCATGCTGCCATGATATGTGGTGGGGGTGGATTGACAAGAGGAGGTGTGGGCTGAAATGAAGTGGTTTGAATAGTGGATGAAGGATGAACAAAAGTGGATGGAATAGCAGTAGATTCCTGAGCTGATCTTGGATGAGAGACACCTAAGTTAAGAAGAAAATGTAAATCAGAAGGTGTTGTTTCTCTTCTACCAAAATGTTCACTTGTTTCAGCAGATGATAGTGAAGAATCAGAATCTAGCTGATCTAAATCACCAAATGACCTAGTCCTAAAGGGATTAACTAAGTCAACTTGTGATTGTTGTAGAGCTGAAAGATTTTCAGGGACTGAATTAGCTCTTAGGAGTGATCTGAAAATAGTTGAAGATTCTATCTTAGGAGACTTCCTAAGGATTCTTTCTGGGTTATCAACTATCTCAGGTGGATCAAGGTCAGGATGGGCTCTAGTGTGAATCTTTCTAGGAGCCACTATGCTGTGTTTTTAGACCCAAACAAAAAGAAAATTTCAACCAGGTATGACAGTCTTTAAGAGGTTAACTAGTCTGTTTACACAAATTTTAATCCTACAGGCATCTAACTGGATTTGAATGATATTAAAATGATAAGGGTTCTTCCCAGTGGATTCTTAAGGTCTATTCAGGATTGTGGAGTCACCAAGTGGAAAGTTTAGAATGTTTTCTAAGAGGTACACTGTCCACCACAGTGTTTGAGAAATATCCTTTTTCAAGGATATCCGGAAACACAACAAACTCTAACTAGAGGTTGACTGGGAGGGCATTCACCAGATATTTCACCTCTAAAAGAGGATGAGATCTGGAGGCTACCTGGCCCTTTCCAGACTCTGTCTAAGAGTATAAGGTAAAACACAACAAAAGGTAAGTGAAATGTAGGAGCAAGTGTTTTACCACCAATCTGAAATATTTTTGGTATTTTCTGAGTTATTTTTATTTGTGTGGTTTCTAAGAATGTCCTCACTTTGCTTCAAAACTTAGCTACGGTTGTGAGACAAAGGCAGTCTACTCTTATGGCTAAGCTAGATGACTTTCCAAGGTTAGATAAATCTTATGAGAATCCTAGGGTTGACCTAGATTGTCACTGATTCAAACAAGTTTCATCATGATTACCATTTCTTGGTAGTGCTTGAAAAGGATGCTTTTTACTCTCAAAGTTTTGTGTGAAAATCAAGGGAAAATGAGATGAAAACTCAACTCAATCCCAGTGGAGTCACCAGAAATGTTAGGAATCTGTAATTTATTAGCAAGATTGGCAGAGTCCAATTACAGAAACAACATCGTTTCAACCAAATTTGGGATTCTAGGATCTAGCCCTCCTGAATCCGGAGAGGGATCTCTCCAATAAGTGAAAATATGGATTTGTCTTTGAAGCTTGAGGTAATGATATTAGGCTAGTTATGAAGGCCAAGGGTTTTGTTTGTTTTCAGATGGTTGAACATGATTGCTGTTAGAGGTGAAAAGTCCCAAATGCAAAAAGTTTCAAAGGTGAGAAGTTGCAAGCAAAAGAGGAAGCCTTGATCAAGAAGAAAGATGATGGCAGGTTTTCAGTCCATTGGGCTATGGAGTCATAACAGGATTTAAATGAAACAATCAGGTTCAAAGTGGTCTAAGGGGCAAGTCATCTATGCCTAAGGATCTCTTTAAGGCTTGATTTATGGAATGGAATGATACAATAAGAAGGGGGAATAAATAGATATAGAACAAAGAGCAGCCCAGGATCTGGTAAGTACTTTGAAACTAGCTAGCCTTTGACCAGGCACTTAAGAAAAACATGAAAGAAAACTAGGATCTGGTAAGTAATTTGAAACTAGCCAGCCTTTGATACACTTCCAATAGAAAACATATAAAAACAAAGGGAAACTTGAGGGCAACCTTTGGAGTAGAAACTAGCGGGTCGGGCTCACCACAAATTGTCTCCTAGCTCTCCTTTACTTAATTACTTCCAAGACAATCATAGAGATAACACAGAGTGGCCTAAGATATGGTAAGTGTTTTGAAACTATCCAGCTTTTGACACATTATAAGGGAAACAATCAAATAGTTATGCAAAAAATACTGGGACCAGGGCTCACCATATCTTCCTCAGTTCATCTTCACACAACATATACTGAAAGTAACATTCAAAAATAATGTTCAGCCAAGACAAAAAGACGAGGGAACGCCAACATTCCTATGCTTAAAATGAATTAAATCATTTTCAAATAACACAGTTGAAATAAAACATTTAAATAAATATTTCTCAGCAAGAGAAGGTTACTGGTACACAGTAGGTCCTAACACTGTTTAAACTATTCTTTACAGAATAATATGAAACATAATGAAAACAGAAATAAAATAACAAGTTACAATGAGAATAACATCACCGTCAACATAGACCAGGATCCCATAAAACAACTTGTATTGATGCTCCAAACCGATTACAATCTTCACATCCAATGTGTTAGTTCATCTTTCTTTCACAACCTAACTCATTTGTTACAAGCAGAGCTCCAAGAGCCAGTGAAAACACTATTTACAATCAGGAGTCGTCAGCTCTGTTACATACAATGCTTCAGCAATTACATTAACAACCAACCCCTCACTCATCTTCTATTGAATTATTTATAGAAGGATGAGGAGGTGAGATTTGATAAAGATCTCAAATAAAATTAATGCAAAGTTAATCTTTCTTGGCCTTTGCGAGGCTTAATGAAGAAACTGTACAGGTGTTTCACTGCATCAATTGATTTACACCTATGATTTAAGTTCGGTGAGAGCTTTTGTTGACTTTTGTGGCTCTGTGCGATGCTAGGGTTACTCTGCCGACATTCTGTCATTAAATTCCTGGAAAAATTTACCCTTTGGTTGTGCTGTGAGGCAGATATTTGATTCTGAGCAATAACTTCGGCCCCTGATTGAATACTTTGAGGAACAGGTGGCTCTGTGGTGGTTGAGGAATCAATTTGCCTCAAATGTGGCGGTGGAGACTTTCTTTCTGACAAAAACACTTTAGGTTTCCCTTTCAATTGTGTTTTAGATTGGGGATTAAGCGTTTGATAACAGTCTTAGCCATAATCCCCGCTGATCTGTCCATTAATCTTCTGTCCCGGTTCAACCTGGTCTTCGACACTGATAATCTTTAACTGTGCCTGTTTCATGATTTTCTCGTTGTCGTGCAGGGCTCTACAGTGTTTGTAAGGTACCAATGCTTGTGAAAACATTGATGAAATGTGTAATTCAACTCTGGGGGTGAATTTCTTTGACGGATCGAAACAGGAGGATCGTCACCCTCCTTCTCTGGATCTCCTTCGAAAGCCACGAAAATGATTTAAAACACTACACAAAATAAAAAAAACATTATAAAATCCAAGCATTCATGGTTTAACTACTGTAGAGGTATATGGAGGGAGCGTGGCTGTCGGATGGCATCATCCGACGGTCAAGATTGATCGGGGAAGATTATAGAATAGGCAGCAGAAGATCAAATTTAAGTCGTCGATCGCGCATGATCGACGGTCAGGAGCAGATGTTCAAAAGTCAAGTGGAGGAATCGTTGACTCGGCCACAGAATCGAGTGATGAAATATGGTCCGTTGATCTATAGATCAAATCGACGACGGGGATGCGATTTCCGCTGGATGGAGACCCGAGTTATCGCGCGAGTAGTTCGGTTAAACATCGAATACTTTGGGCAATCAACAACCGTTGGATTAGTGGGCCCAGATCGGATGGCGGATATTCATTTCGCTGGGCGTCCATGGTCCGGACCATAACGTGCGAGGGACGACAGATACGTGACTGTTTTTAAACAGTACATGGGACATGTGTCCAGCGGTTTATGGAATCGCTGGCCGTTGGGTTAAAACCGCCTTTTCCCGATAGGTGGTGCAAAAAATACCGCCAGGTTTGAGAAAACAGTGCAGGGATGGCGGGGACCACATGGATGGCACACTCCGCTCCGCTGATCTGCGGAGCAGATCAATGGTCACGATTGCTCCAAAATTTACATGGCGGCAAACTTTGGAAATAAAATTTAAAACCGAAAAATACGATTTACAAAGGTTTTTAAGGTTCTGGGCAGAGAAAATTAAATTGGAAAGGATAGCGCGCGACGACCTTGGCAGTTGGTTCTGGCGCTCGGGCGCATGGAGGGAAATGGTTTAGAGGCTCAGCCGGAGGGGTGTTAAGCCCAATACATAAAAATATGTATTTTTCATGATTTTTAATGGTTTTTTGAAGGAAAAGAAGGTTCCGATAAGGCTAAGAAGGGGTCTTAGACCTTATGAAATGAATTTTGATGAGGGAAAATAGAAGGATCATGAAATTGTGGGGTTTTTGTGGGAAATGGGGGAATAGAAAAAGAGGTTAGTTTGGAAGAATAGGAAGGGAAAAGGGGTCAACAGCAGTTTTTGACTTTGGATTTTTCTAGGATTTCAGAGGTTTTTAGGATGGAAACAACAATATGGGATTTAGACAGAGGCATGAGGCCTTCAAGAGTCTTCAAGAGCTAACAGTTTTTTGATAGGGAAAAATTGTTCCTTGAAGGCTCAAAAAAAATTTAGCCACCTTTGGTATAATCAAATTTCACAGGTGGCTAACACGGAGCATTGAAGGTACGCGACGCGTTGGGTTTGTTGCACGACGTGTAGGGCCACCAAACAAATTCATTTCCATTCCTCTCATAATTTCAAATCGGCTCGGTCCTTCTTTGTTCAAGTAAGTCAAGTAACCTCTCCGTTTCCAATAAACATGGTTTTGTGATATTTATGAGGAGTTAAACAAAAATTCAAACCCTATTATCTTGTTCAAAGGATTGTCTCCTTAGGGTTTAGAAATTGGATTTTTGCCTATCACTCCTGCTTCCCCACCTTGTATTCCCTCATCACTGTTATTCTTGTTCCATTTACCTATTCCCTCATATCCTTAAATCAGTCATTCTTATCCCAATTTCCATTATCCCACATCCCAATTATAAATTTCCCTAACCCCAATGATATCCCCAAAAATCTAGTGACTGTCCCTAAAATTTTCAACTGACAGATTTCAATTGGCAATATCCTATCATTTCCCATACCCTCTCCCTCCATATTCCCTCCCATATTATTACATATTTTGCAACAAAATCAAAGACACAAAACTCATCATATTCATCCAAGACAATATAGACTTTGGCAATCATGGAGACATATACCTCTTATGACCAAGATAGTGACTCCACAACTGAATTGCATGAACCTAGAAAACCTCACAAGAGTGGCATACATGTGAGGGAGGAGCCTACTTCATTGGTTGAGCTGCAGGCCTGTCCTCTTGCCATGTCATGTTTTCAACAACAGTCTTGTTATCAATTTTGTGAAATGGTTGCTACAGTTCACCATCATCAAGAGCTGGCCCAATTGTTTGTGTTGCATTTACGTAATGGCCAAGTCACCCTTGTAGGTGTGACATTCACTTTAACACCTGAAACTATCTCTCAAGAAACTAGAATTCCAAATGTTGGGGAATAATGGAACAAAAGGCAGCAGGTTGACAAGATATACTATGAGCCGTATATCAAGCCTAGTTTTGTGAGATAACTCAGCAGATTTTTTCCCTTTCGGTTCCTAAAAGATTCATATGCTCCTCTAATGAAACTTATTATCAAATATTTCAGTTGTGAGGGCCACTTTTCACGTCTTTATGCCTATCATATCAGGTTGCTGATGCACTTTACCAGGGTGAGGATGATGTAGCTCCCTTATTTCATGTGCCAAAATATTGAGAAGATGACCTCTCTCGTGCAAAGGAAAACTCCTGAGCTGCAGTATAGCAGTATCTATCACTTTGCACTCATCAAAATTGTGGTTATGCATCAGCTCGGCTTGCAGGATATTTCATGGGAGGATTTCATTTCTAATGATTTCTTCACAGCTCCTCAGATACATTCGGAGGTTGTTCATGAGGCAGGTGAACCTTCATATCAGCATGAAGGTCATGAGACACAGACAGCTAGTGTGTCGGTGTTTTTCACCTATTAGAGGGGCACTAGAGGGTTATTTGTAGCAGCCAGGCGAGTATTATATCCACTCGAGGTGGAAGGGGTCTCGCTTCCTTCATCAACAACACAGGTACAGGACAAGGGTAAGAGGCCCATACATGATTAGGGGCCTTCAGGTGGCCAGGATACCGATTTCATACTCATTGATGATGATTTGGGCTCACCAAGCTCAAAGTTGAGAGAGATTGTTCAGGAGCAGAAGGCGGAAATTAACACTTTGTTCGTCAAATTGCAAAGATCCCAATGGATAATCAACTACCTTGAGCAGAGAAACAAATAGCTAGAAGATCAACAAACTATCATGGAGTTGCAAAATATATGTGAGAACTCGCAAGCTGCCAAAAGGAATCAAACCGAGATGACATCCATTGAGCAAGAGATTGAGGCTGATTGTGAAACTTGGCTTGAAAGGGTAAATATTCATTTGGAAAAGTTGTTGGATAAGGAAAACAAGGAAAATAACATGTTGAGGCACATGGCGAATCATTATTGGGCAAGAAATCATGTTTGCAAGGCACCAATCAAGATCCTAAAGGCTAAGTTGAAGAGGGCATTAAAGCATCGGAAAAGGCAAGATAGACTTCAAATTTTGGCTGAGGCTTCCTTGGCCCAGCATAGTGCATGATGGAGGACACTCAGCCCAAATTTCAAGAAATTTGGGACACATTTTGCAAATTTTATTTTTTTTGGCCTAAACACAGATTTTTCAGCTCAACGCGTCGCACCACTTGGCGCATGCTTATGATTGACATATACTCTTGGGTACAAATTTATATTTTTATATTTTTCATAAAAAATTATGCATTCCTACCCATGGCCAAGATATTTTGACAGGATTTGAGCTTCCAGAAGGGTCAAAACACCCTAAAAATTACCTTTATGCCCCTTTTTGGACACACAGGAAGAAGTGTTCGGAAAACTCATTTTTGGAGGGGCAAATGGAAGCAAAATTCAGAAATTCCACTTGTGTTGGAAAGTAGACAGGCAGAACTTTCCAAAAAGCCCACTTGGAGCATATGTGGACACCAGGAAGGCCTTCAAAATCGGCTTCAAACTGGCACGATGCATAGAGAAATCAGGCGCGGCGCATTGCAGATTTTTGCTCATTTTTGACTCAGTAACTCAGTTTTTTGCCTAGTTTTGAACAGTTTGACTTTATTATCTCCAAATGTTAAACTCTTGATGTAGTTTGATGTAATTTCATGGGTCTTGATGTAATTTTCTCAAATTTTTACTCATGGAAGTAGATGCATCCATCAAAAGGTGAATTGCAACTGAATGAATCAGTTTCCTATCTTATAGAGGCAAGTTTTTCCATTTCCTATTTTCCAGTTCTTAGTTTATATCTTGTTGAAACAGCTCCTAAACTTGTGAGCTCGACCCCTAGAGGCTGGGGATGAGGTAATGTTATCTATATCTTATAGTTTTTCAGTCATTTGCATGGTTGGACACTTGGGAATGCTTTGAGCATCATTGTACATTTCATCTCTGCAGTTTGGCAAAGGAATAGACTAGGGTTTGCATCACTCCTTGGGATTCATGTGGCTCTTTGTTTTGATGATGTGTTTCTCCCTGTTATTGTAAGTTTACTGATGTTTTTATGTGTATAATTTTTCCTCTTATTTCTTATTAAGTTAAACAAACAAGGATAAAGGTGGAATTCATTAGATTTGCAGTGCTCTACCTTGAGTTTTGTTTAATTTTCTATGTTTTAAACTATTTGAAGAGGATTATTGAAAGTTTCTTTCCCTCTTCAACCCCTCACCAGTCTGAGCTATCCATTTCTTTCAAAGTTTAAGTGTCAAAACAATTTCCTACCTTGCCCCATTCAGATCTCTGTAAAAACTAGGCCTCATTCCCTAGACCCAAAAGCTACCTTTCCCTTTGATCCAACAAACACCCTCAAAATCAAATTAAACTCTTTTACATATATACGTAGCCTAAAATCAGCCTTATATTCAATTCATCTCAAGCCTCACTTATTATTTTTACTGAGATTAACCAGGAGAGAGCCCTCTCCCGATCTGGTAGGGCTAGCTACCAGGTTAAGCGTGGTTTGATGTTAACCTAGACTCTGCCTTCGTCATCTTGAGGTAGATTTAGGCCATAACAGGAGCTATGACAGCTATTACGTGATTGAGGATGATTGTCCATAGCTATAGGCATAGTCTAGCTGCGACACATGATGGACAGTCCACCAGCAGCGACTCAGATGCATCTCGTGGTCGTTCACCTTGCGGCACGCCTGATGATCAGCATGAGGCTCCACTGGCAGCATCTGACACTACTCATGATGGAGATGAGGCTGGACCATCGACCACGTCCAATCACCGGCCTGCAGCATTCATCATGAGTACTAGTCACGATCATCATGAGCAGGATGGACCATCGACTGCCGAGGCTGTAGTACTATTGACTGAGCAGGCCTCCACTACTACTGCGCCTCATATTGATCATGTTGTACTACCACCAGTAGATGCATCCATCAGTACTAGTGATCATCATGATCATGAGCAGGCTAGTCGACCATCGACTGTCGAGGCTGCACCCAGCTTTACTGAGCAGGCCGCATCCACTTGTACTAGTGTTATTGATGTTGTTATACTACCACCAGTGCCTAATCCATGACATTTATATTACAGTTGAATATTTTTAACATTATTCAGTTATATATATATATATATATATATATATATATATATATGGTCCATGTATTTTATGTTCATGTTGCAGTTTTACTTAATTTTCATGTTGATGATCATCATGATGTGGTGCATATTGTCAGTCATGTTCAATATGTTCATTTAATGTTTAGCTTGCAGATAGTTGTGTATATGTGATAGGCGCATGAGTTATTTGACATTATATTGAGATGTATATTTGATGTTTGTGTTGTGATGATGTTAATATATAATGTTAATTTGATGTTAATTGAATGTGTTTATTAGTCGAATATGACGTTTGTACGATGGTTATCATGATCGTGATGATGTTTATTAATTAATTTAATATTATTAAATGACCATGATATTTATTAAATATTATGTCGTGAATGTAATTGTACTTTAAATTTTAATTCTATGTAAAATTGTGAAATTGTATTTTTATTTGTACTAGTTGTATTTTAAGTGTAATTGTATGTAAAATATTTATTAATGTAAAATTTTAATTGTAATTGTAATATTTAATTTATTCTGAAATGATTGTAATTTTATATATGAAAAATTGTAAAATTGTAATTGTAATTGTAATTGTATGTAAATTTCACAAATTGTAATAATTTTAATTGAATTGTATGTAAAATATTTGTAAAATTGTAATTGTAATTCTATGTAAAATTGTAAATGTAATTGTATCTGTAACTATAATTTTAATTGAATTGTCTGTAAAATATTTGTAAAATTGTAATTGTAATTGTAAATGTAATTATATGTAAAATTGTAAATGTAATTGTATGTAAAATTAAAATTGTAATTGTAATTCTAATCGTAATTCATGTATGTGAAATTAATGTGAATTGTAATTGTAATTTTAATTAATGTAATTGTATGTAAAATTTTAATTTGTAAAATTTTAATTCTATTAATGTGAAAATTTTAATTGTATTAATGTGAAATGATTTTATTAAAATAATTAAATTTGTAAATTTGCAAATAATTGTAAAATAACAAATCTAGAATAATATGAATTTTTGTAACATAAAGTTTAGAAAATAATGAAAATAAATTCATGTACTTTATAATTATCATTATTTTATTATGAAATTACATATATAAAGTTTAGAAAATAATGAAAATAAATTCATGTACTTTATAATTATCATTATTTTATTATGATATTACATACAAAAAAAAAAAAACTTTAAAAAGTCAAGTGCACTTATCATCCTAACAGGCCCTCGTGCATCGTATTAATACAACACACTGGTGTGTCACATTTACGCGCACTGGAAACGAATAAACGCAAATAAAAAAAATGCAACTCTATTTTGTTTAAGTTAAAAAAAAGCAGAAATTTGAAAAATGGGCGGAAAATTATTTTCTAAAATCTAATTTGATAAAAGAATTCTTTAAATACTAAACACTTTTCATTATTTCACTATTTTTGCTAAAAAAATTTAGTCAGATTTTTGCAGGAAACAGACCTGGAGCAAGAGAGCACGAGGGCACTGTGGATGGTGAAATATGTTCGAATAGAAGTATTCAAACAATGAGAAACCCAAAATCTCGTGATTCAAGCCCTTTATCATAGAATTTCAAACCATTTCGTGATTAAATTTAATTCCTTTTTTTACTTTTTTTCTGCAATTTTTTATTTTTTTCTGTAGTTTTATCCATTTTTACCCTAAACCCTTCATATTTTTGTTTTTTCCCTTTCTTCTCCCTGTTTCTGTGATTTCATAATTAGAGCTTTTCATTTTAGATTGACGTCCAACCCACGGGACGACTTGCACAGTCGGATCCCAATCCACGACCATTGTGTGGATTTTTGAAAAAAATAGATTTTTATTTATCGATGCACCTTGCGTACGCCACCGCACCAATGTCCTATATTATTACAACGCACTGTGCAAGTTATGTGTCGTAAGAAATTGAAAATATTTTTTTAAATCCGTGCGCCAAATTTGAAATAGGGCACCGATGCTCTCTTGAACTAGGAGAGCACCGTACAGTGTATTACACCATTTTTGCGGTGCGTTTATAATAACCCATGCACCATTAGGTCTATTACACTATTTTTGCTGTGCGTTTATAATACCGAATGCACCATACATTGTATTATACTATTTTGTATTGCGTTGTTAATATATCCACGCACCGGCGGCGGTGCGGATTTCATAAAAGGCGCACCGGTGCCTCGAGATTTATTTTCTACCTGAAAAGTTGATAATTTATTTATAAATATATTAATGAATGATATGCTACAGGTTTCATATTGATAAAGAAATGACTGACAAGATATCAAGTAACAAAAATACGAGTAACACATCAAGAAAAACAAAAAAGGCAAGTTCTTTGTAAATTCTTTATAAAAAAATATTATTTTTGAAATATATGTAACTTTAACTAATATGTATTGTTTATTTTGTATCATGCAGAGGTACAAAATGATGAAGCTCGATATGGTTATTTCTGATCTACGACTAGAAGAGCGTAAAAGTTTAATGGAAAAATTGTAAAAAGATGAATCAGTTGAATGAAACAATACTATCAATCCAATATGAGTTTCTTTTTTTAATTATCATTAATAATATACTTAAAATTATTATATAAAATTTGTCAAACAGTTTACTAATTCACATATGTTTAATGTTCTACAGGGACCAACCACTCAGAAAAGGAATGTTGTTCTAAGAAAAGAAAAAAATAGAACATGCAAATGAAAATGAATTGCTCCTTGGCTCATCTGGAGTCATGCTGGAAGTTAACAAAAGGGGGAAAAACTTTTACAAAAGTTTGAGGGATCTAGTGGAACGAATAAAACAGCGTGCTTCAAATGTAATATGTAATCATTGAATTTTTCGATCATTAGGTACAATAAATAAACAATTTAGCATTAAATATTAATTTTCAAGAATTTTCTTGTAGAAAAGAAAAGAAAATGGAACCCATTCAGCACATAAAACAGGATGACAAGGAAGAAAATGGTTGATCTCTAAGTTTGTGAGTAATTGTTACTTCCTTATAACAACTTAACTAGATTTCATTTTTGTATTTTTTAAGTTGTTTTACAAAAATAATCATTGAATGCCTTCAAACAGGTGCTAACATACAAAGAAGAACTATCAGACAAATTGATTGAAATTGGGTGAAATATGGGTTGTGAGTATATGTCGGCATATTAGAATTTAATTGTGGAATTTGTAAGCATCTATCGATCTTGTTTTAATTAGCTCCGTCTATAATTAATAGAACAAAAATAAATTTTATATTAAATATATGATTTGTTATGGGGTATAAAACTTGCAGGAAACAAAGTATGGAACTGCGCCAACAGATGAAATTTTGAAAGATGGCATGGTACATGGTTTTGAAAGAATGTGTATAGTTTATGAGTCAATTGTTGCTATGGTATGTAATTTTTCTTTTCGATTTACATTGATGTATATTATTTAATATTGCAATTTTCATTATTCTCACCAATGTATATACACTCATTTCAATTTATTTTTATGTTTGTAGATGGAAGGTGAAGAAGAAGAAAACAATCAACGTCGTGAACACAACATTCCTGAAAATAACCCAAGTCATGGAAGTAGCTCTAGCAGTGACAGCAGTTCAAGCGAAGAATGATGATCACTATGTAATTTGGATATCAAAGCAAGGCGTTTTATTTTTTGAAATATGTCTGTGAAATCAGACATTTTGTTTAATGTAATGGACATAGTGTCCCAATTGAAAGACAAAGGGATATGAATAATTGTCCCATTTTGTATGATAAACACTGTATATATATATATATATATATATATATATATATATAATCATAAAATATGTTTTAATTTATTCTATTGCCTTCTCCATTGTCGCTATTTCGTTCTCCAATGTCGTTCTCAAATGCACTAATAAAAATTTAATTCATATGAATATTGTTATAAGATTATATATATGTGTCGACTTTTGATGAATAATGAATTTTAAAAAACCAAAATAATTCTGATATGATATAAAAAATTAATCCAAACATTACATTCAAGTGCATTAATAAAAATGTAATTAATATGAATTTTTTTATAAGATGTGTTGACTTTTGATGAATAATGAATTTTAAAAAATCACAATAATTGGACTGTCAGAGGTGGAAGTTTCTAAAAAAAACAAAATGAAAACCGGTGTATTTATGTGTCTATACGCATCGGTGCATTTATGATTCTATGGGCACCACACTAATACCGATTCCAGTTATAAATGTCGGTGTGTTTGTGTGATACTGTGCATCGGGACGTTTATGTAACTATAAGCATCGATGCATTTGTAAATGCCATGTGCACCGCATGAATACCGATACCAATTATAAATCTCGGTTCCTTTTTGTGATACGAAGCACTGGTGCCTCATAAAGATACACACACTGGCGTGCTTATACGACCTATGGTCACTGCTCAAATCCCAAGACCAATTAGAACGACCCCATGCATTGTATCACCAACACTAGGCCCGGTGCGCTGTCTACCGATATGCACCGGTGTGTTAAAACATGATAAGAGCACCGACGAAAAAACATCCGTCATAACCTGTGGCTGCCCATGTTTTTTTAGTTGTGTTGAATTTCCGTTAAAATTTCCGCCAAAACCTCCGTTACCAGAAACGACTGTGGTAGCATATGTTTTTTTGACAATTTTGGCCAATTTTATAACACTAAAAACCTCCTTCTGGGAGGGTCTTTTCCTGGTATTTATTATGTTGTTGCACAGATTCAATTAGAAGTACCAGTTGGTGTAGTTATCATGTGGCGCACTAGATACCAGTTTATATGAAGTGTGATTGCATTCTTGTATATCTTTTATTCCTGCATAAGTGTTAATTTCCAACAATTGTTTTAGCAATGATTTCTTTTTGTTTTATTTATGCTCTGGTATGATGTATTGGCACAGACAGTGCAACTGTCATTGAAATAAAAGACGTCCCTGTATTGATAATTTATGTGTACTTCCTTAGTCAATTAACAATGATTAAAACAATTCAACTGTTATTACTCTACTAGTTAATGTTTAAGAATGAATATGCTTCAGTAAATTTTGAAAAATGAAATAAATTATATCATTTTCAAATCTGGTCCATAAAATTAAACATCAATGCGGGGAGAGAGGAAAAATTATAGGTCAACTATGGATGGTAGTGAACCTATTTTCTATGTTGACCTATTTTTCATCAAGGAGTGTCTAAAAACCACCATCTATTTAACTATGTTTGCTTCCCTATGTGCAATAGTGGATCTAGGGGATCTAGGTATGGATATGTTTAATTTTAATCTTAACTAGTTGAAATTGAACAAGATCAAATGACACTCACTTTTAGTTTTACGAGGACTTCTCCTCCCTTACAAAAATTTCATTCAAAAATATGGATAGAATTACCATCAACGGTGGAGTTCAACACGATCCTTTTCGTGTGAAAATGAGAGTCAACAACTATAGATGGAGTTATTTTGATGGCATATTTTTTTTATTCCTTGAACTCATGCATTCTTGATGATCAATTTGGTTGCAAGAAATTCTGCAACTATTTCTTGATATAACCTAACCTTTTCCACAACCAATTCTTGATTTCACTCGTCAAACATATTAATAACCATAATATTTTCATATTATTAAAATAAAAATGCTAAATGAAGGTTATAGGGATATTACACTTCACCACCCCATGGTTCCCAAAGTTTGATACAACAAACATGGTGGTCTCAACAATGCTATCTTGGGTGAGATTACCAAATATCCCCCTCCCATTCTGGCACCATAAGGTACTAGAGGAAATATGACACACTAGGAAAATATAGATAGATGGATCTTGAAAGATCAACAAAAGGTATATTCTCCTTTGCTAGAATTTGTGTTGAGATATACCTCAAAAAATATACACCTAATCACATACAAATGAAACAAAAAATGTTCAGTGGACCCAAGTATTAGACTATGATAATATGGTATTCAAATGTCGAGCATGCTTACAAATAGGACATTTTCAAAACTCATGTCCATAGTAAAAAAATATTCGAAAGAAGAAAGCGGCTTGTCCACCAAAAAAAAAAGTGTGTAGACCTTAAATCCCCATTTGTCAAAAGAAGAAGGAGAGGAAAGCATGGAGGTTCACCTAGGTCAAGCAAAAGTGGTCACTCAGGGTTAGAATGGAGTCATTTCCCATTAGCAGAATGGCATCAGAATACAAGAGGTCTAGGCGACAAATAAATAGAAATATGGGGTTTTGTTCAGAAAAAGGGATGGGGGGTTGAAAAAGAGCTCATGGCTCAGAAATATCAGACTCAAACCCAACTCTGACATCAATTAATGGATTGGAAATGGTTATAATTTACCCCAGCCTGGGGGATTGGAAAAATAACCTTAAAAAAAAGAAGTTAAATGACTATTATCACAAATCTCATCCTCACTTCATTACAAATGCAAGTTTTTTAATGCTATCCATAAATAGTAATAAATAATTTCTTTAATTTGATGTAAAACACAACTATAATATATATTATATAGTTATTTTTATATCTATAAATAATAATAAATAATTTCTTTAATTTAATAATAACAAATAATATCTTTAATTTAATGTAAAACACAACTATTATATTATAAGTTTTATATATGGTAAGATAGTAGTGACCATAAAAGAACATAATAATTTGAAAATTGAATATAACAACTTCATATGCATAACAACTTCATCGGCATATGAGATTGTTTTGATATGGTTATTTTAATATATTAAAATGGGTAGAAAAAACATAATAGATGGTTGTTTTTTTAGAGTTTTTTTGTTAGTTTTTTCTAAAATTATATTAAATTTTTATAAAAATGTTATCAACTAAGAAATCAGTCTTTTACTAATTTAATTTTTTTTCATAAAAATATCTCTATGTTTACGATTTTAAATGAAAGATTGATTCTCTTGGATCTTTACACTTTAATAAGCATGAATGCTTGAATATTTTCAGACAAACCTTGTATATAAATTGGGTTTACTGTATAGACAAAACCAAAGAAAAGCTTTCATAAATTCAGATCCAATCTGATACTGCTCCAACTGCAAATATTGGGCAGGTCAAGGGGTCCAAGTTGGAATTCAACTTCTGAGATGGCCTTTAAAATATCTGCATCTATCACTGGAGCAACATGGATTTTATTAGCTTCTTTGGTTTCTGTGGTGTTGCGGGACTCTCTGTGTTCTTCAACCAGCAACAACCCCATTGACAACTGCTGGAACAATGGAAATTGGAAACAAAATCGAAAGATGGTGGAAGATTGTGCCTTGGGCTTCGGAAGCGCAGCCAATGGAGGAAAATCAGGAGAAATATAATAAGTCACCACCCAGGTGGAAGATGCCGCAAACCCGCCAGTTGGAAGTTTGAGATATGGGGTGACACGTAAGAATCCACTATGGATTGTTTTTGCCAACGATATGAACATCAAGCTTAATATTCCCCTGGTTTTGACGAGCCAGAACTCCAGATTGGTAATGGAACCTGCCTATGCATAATGAATGTGAACAACGTTATTATTCATGGATTGAAAATCAGTAACTGTGTGCCCAACGTGGCGGGCAACATTCTAGTGTCGGAGGGTGGTGGGGCATTGATGGAACCACAGGACGAAGATGCTATAACTGTACAGGGTTCCACTAATATATGGATCGGTCACAACACCCTCTCCCGGTGCTAAGATGGTCTACTTGATGTCACAGTAGGTTCCACAGTGGTTACTATTTCCAATAATCTCTTCTTCAACCATGACAAGGTATGTCAAGCCTCGCCATAGCCATAATTGTCGATTTTGAGAATATTTTGGAATGTGACAGATAGTGAGTTAGTTTCATGACTTGGATTCTAATATCATAAATTTAAATAAAAAAATTGAAGAATTTATTTTATATCTAATTGATAATTTGATAAATTAAAGATTTCAAGAATATTCTAAAATCCAACATGTAAAATTTGTAAAACTTATTCATTGAATGAATGAACATATGCAGGTGATGCTGTTAGGGCACAACAATGACTATGACGGTGATAAGAACTTGAAGGTAACCATTGCATACAACCACTTCGGACTAGGCCTCACGCAGAGGATGGAAAGGTAAATTTAGTTTTTCCACCATAAAAAAAATGATTTAAACACTCCATCATTCTAATTTTTTGATTTATTTTACGAGATTCTAACAAAAAAATTACTATCCTAAAAAAATTGTGGTATTAGTGGACAACTAAGTCACTTAACATGGGGACATGGGACATGATGAACACAAGGATTCGAGTGTCAGATTTGGGACACAGTGACCCACGGAGTAGGACAGGTCTGGACACATTATATATATATATATATATATATTAAAAATTAGATATTTCTTACACAAATTCATACAAATTCATTGATTCAAACATAGATCTTCATCTAGATGTAATTTTTACAAATATTTAAGATACATGATACATTGATACACATGGGGACACATGTCCCAAAATACATGAAAAATGTGAATGCAATCACATTTTTTCATGTATTTCTCATTTTTCGTATAGTAGGGTCCATAGAAAGTATGTAACATGGGTAATCCTTGGATGAGGAATTAAATTTTGCATCCAACAAGTACTCCTGCTCGAAATTTGAGTAAAAAGTATGGGAGATAAGTTGAAAATACAAGTTGAAAAAGTAGTTTTATTATGTTATTATTTTTTAATCGTTTTACCCTTTTAATTAAAAAGTGATGAATCATCCCCCATGGTTGACATCATCGTCTTGAATCCTATTGGTTCTTATAAAGTTTATTTTTTTGTACATTTTTCTTGGGAGGCCACATTTTAGACCTCAAAATTCCCCTAATGTCTAGAGGGATCACCTCTGTCTGTATAGGGGATTTTCCTACTGAAGAAGTTAGCAAATCCATTGGGGATAAGTGTGTCTATCATCTTTTGTTATTTGTTTTGAAGTTTTTCTTGTCTATCCAAATTTGGTCGTATTGTCATTTCTTTTCTTTGTTTTGCTTATTTGACTTTTTCAAGCCACTCCACCTATTCTTAAAGTGATAAGTTTGGCTTTTACTCAGATTCCTTTTCTCTTTTCCTTGGTGTCCTTACTCAGCGCTATTGTTTTCCTGACATTCACGTCGATTGGCATGGGTTGCCTTTGGCATAGGTGTGATTTTCCCTGTTCAGTGTGGATTACTTCTGAACGGTCCCACTGAATCCTGTAGATTTGGTTTTTAGGTTTCTTGTCTAAGTTTCCAGTGCATGTTACCCTCCAGATTGGTTTTTTCTCCCTAGATTAATCCACTTGGATTGGTTTTTGACTTACATGTCTCGTTCATTTTGGTTGATTATCTCTCATCTGATCAGTGTGGCTTTTTCATCCTTGGATTTCTAGATGTCTTTGATTGTTTGTTCGGTCACATGTTCGCTAAGTCTCTGAGTTGTGTATGAGTCGGTTTAGTCATTCATCTTATCAGCTTGTTGTCTAATTACTTGGTATTTTTTTTCGATTCTAGTATTGGTCTTGTTGTAGGATTGTCGAACTATCACCCTAGTGTCTGTGTGACCCTCCATCTATCGCCCTGAGCATAGAACACATTGATCATTGAGTCGATCTGAAAGTCCTTTTTCTGCATGAAGAAATGCATGTTTGGTTTGATTTTGTTTTACATTTGCTTTGGATTGGTCTCTTTGTGTTTTGATCATTAAATTAAAACTTTCTCAAAGATTACATCTCCTTTTTTTCTTTTCTTATGAAAGACGTGGAATTTTTGTGGACAGGGAAGTGTGAGAAAGCCTTTTTGAAGCTAAATCATTGTGTAACAACAACACTAGTTTTATGAGGACCAAACAAACTGCCATTTCATATCTCTACAGATGCATCTGACGTAGTTGTAGGTGCAATTTTGGGTCAGATGGAGGAAAAGAAGCATGATTCCATCTATTATATCAACAAGAATTTAACTCCAGCTAAGCTCAATTACAGAGTGACTAAGAAAGAATTCCTAGCATTAATGCATGTTATCGATAAGTTTCAGCATTACGTCACTGGGTATCAATTATTTGTACACACTAACCACTCTGCCATTCAATTTTTGATGAATAAGCCTATTACCAATGGTAGAGTTACACAATGGTTATTTCTATTATAGGAATTGGATATCACTATTCTAGATAAACCTAGAAAAGAAAATGTAGTTGTTGATTCCCTTTCTAGGTTAACCATAGGTGATAATTGCACTCCTACTGAGGATTCTCTTCCGGATGAGTATCTTTTTTCCATATCTACTCACTCACCGTGGTATGTAGATATAACCAACTATCTTGCTGCAGGTAAATTTTCACATCATTTATCTTCCAGAGAAAGAAGGAAGATCGTACAATAGAATGCCACTTACTCCTGGATAGAGGGAAATATCTATCACACTGGACCAGAATTTCAGATTCGGTGATGTGTTAGAGAAGACCTGACTTTTGATTTCTTGAAGGCTTTCGATGAGGAGCCTCTTCAATTAGATGAGATGTCACTACAACCTCAAGTAGTGATAGAGCCATTTGAAAAGTGGGCCCTTGATTTTGTAGGGCCAATCAATCGATCATCACAACAGAGATCATATATATTGGTATGTATAGATTACGTCAGAAAGTGGGTCGAAGCAAAGACATTAACTAGAGCTACAAATCAGGTTGTTTTAGACTTCCTATTTGAAGATATTTTTATTCGTTTCGGGATTCCCAGGGAGATATTGATGGATGGAGGGCCCCAATTTACATCCCATTTGATTTAGAAACTGGTTGAGAAGTATGGAATTCATCACAAGATCACTTCACCTTATCATCCACAAGAGAATGGTCAAGTGGAGAGCACCAACAAAGTTATTGAGGGTATTTTGACAAAGACAGTAGTCAGCCACCGAAGGAATTGGGCTGAAAAACTTCCAGAGGTACTGTGGGCTTACAGAACAACACAGAGGAACACTACGAGCTTCACACCCTATGAATTGGTGTGTGGTAATAATCCATTATTCCCTATATATTTTGAAATAAAAACATTGAGAAAACCATTACCGATCAATTTGGATTTAAGTACAACACAAATACAAAGGTTGAATCGACTTAATGAATTGGAAGAGAAATTGTTGGCTGCCATTCAGTAGATAGAGATCTTTCAGCAACAAAGAGCTAAATGGCATGACAAGTTAATTAAGAAGAAGAAATTTCTGAAAGGAGATTGGGCTCTCTTGTACGATTCAAGATTCAACGATTTCAAGGGCAAGCTCTGCACCAGATGGATAGGTCCTTACGAATTAGACAAAGTATTTGAAAATGGGACTATAAAATTGGTCACCATTGATAGCGCTAAGACACTATAACTGGTTAATGTGCACCATCTGAGGCTATATCATTAACTTGCTTCAAAGGATTCATTTATTAACATTGTCGTAAACTCTAATCTTCATGTTATAGCAGCAGGGGGATGTTCCCTTGTGCAGCCCGAACTTTGAATTTCCAATAAGTGTAACAGTTGAAATCCACTATTGTGGAGGCTATTACACATGTTTAAATTTTTTTAATAATAATAATAATAATAATAATAATAATAATAATAATAATAATAAAATAATAATAAGAAAAGAGCCTGACTGTGAAAACTGCTTTTGGGGTGTAGCTAGACGATTGGTAGTAGTTGAAAACCATTCTTATGGCAGCTGCTACACCCATTTCCCAAGGACATCATCCTTTCTTTCCTACATATTCTATAAAGATGATGTTACCCAATTTTTTCAGTATTTATCTATTTTTTTTTCTTTTCCTAACCAAATGGTTTATGAAGGATAATGTCGTGGTTGTCTTGGCTGTTACATATGCAAAAAATGACAGTCGTGAACAGTGTTTTGAATCTTGGTCACCATCCTGATATGAAACAATTATTACGATATTTAAAGGAGACCACCACGACTGCTGGAGAAATCAAGCCATTATATCAAGTTCTGCCTCCACGTCTTCTCAAGTACGTCACTAAAAAGGTAACATCACCATCCTCTAATAATTTTATGATTATGGCAAGATTAATAAAAATCATTTTTATGGTCATGGACTACCGTCATCATTAAACTAGGGGGGGGGGGGGGTTAAGTATTTTCATGATTACAAGAAATTTGTTAGCCCAAAAGCTGCCATTAAATCCCGTATGCATCGAATTGAATACTCTGACAACCAATCATGACCGGATCTTGCCGAAAATGGGATTATTTCTTGAAGCATGTCACTTTCAATAATTGGACATTTATAGAAGGTATGTGCAAGTATGAATCAGTGATTTAAAATCTTTTCACGTCACGCCATGACATTCCATCATCCCCCTATGCTAGAAGTTTGTGCACCCTTAGTCGATATTCTCAATAAAGATAACATAGCAGGTTGCTGGGAGGTAGCAAGGAGTGCATCGATATCCTAGTTGGTTGAGCTTAAGGATTAGTTGAAGATAACGGCAATATGGGAGGATCAGCAGTGAGACATGATTTGTACTCCATTGAAGCTTTACTAAGTTTCGCAGAATCATATCATATATTTAGGGACGCTGGGTGGCTCAAGTACTTTCAAAGGTTGAAAGGCGCGGATGAAACATTTGCAATGGAATTCGCCAGGAATTTGAATGACCATCAAACCCAAGTCAAGGGTCTGTGGATCGAAGTTATAGAAGAAGTTGTCTCCCGACACTAAAAGGAAAAGACCTTCTAGTGGATGTTTTTGAGGAACCCCTTATAAAAATACCCCATACATCCATTTCTAGCGGAGGTTACTAGAGGAGGTTGGTGGGCAGAGGGTTTTGCAGATGTTTTCCGCTTGTTGTGCTTATCATTCAACATCACACCGGTGCTCCTTACAAGACAAAGCACTGGTGCGCACAAAACATTGGAACAATAGACACTATGTTCTCCGTACACACCCTCCTGTTGCATCCTATTACTATAGAGCACTGGTGCTTCACAACTCTTCTCCACCGGTGCATCATAAAACACCACTCCAAAATCGAAACTGCTGAGTGTGGTATTAAGAAATCGTACCGGTGCATCATAAAACAACGCGCCAAAAAAGAAACTGACTGGTGAGTTCGTAATAATAGCACTGGTGCACCTATAAACCACACGCACTAGAAAAGGGTTAAATAAAAAAAATTATGGAAAAAAAAATGGATTTTTCACTTTTTTCAGTGCTCTAGAGCTCGCAATTACAAGTGTGATTTACAAGAGAAAGCACCGGTACACACAAAACATTGGCACATTGGACACCGTGTGCTCCATACACACCCGCCTATTGTGTCGTATTACTGTAACACACCGGTGCTTCACAACTCTTCCGTGCTGGTGCATCATAAAAAACCGCACCAAAACAGAAACCGCCTGGTGCGATGTTAAGAAACCACCTGGTGCATCATAAAACACCATGCAAAAATAGAAATGGATCAGTGTGTTCATATGAAATAGCACCAGTATACCTATAAAATGTGCTCACCGGAATAGGGTTAAATAAAAAAAAAATTATGGCCAAAAAACCGCAGTTTTCACTTTTCTGCTCTCAATCAGTGGTGTGCTCTACAAGAGAAAGCATCAGTCGAAAAAAAAATTGGCACACCAAACACCATGTGCTCTGTAAATACACACCTGATGTGTCCTATTACTTGAAAGCAATGTGCTTCATGACTATTCCACCCCGGTGCATCATAAAACACCAAACTAAAACATAAACATCCCGGTGCGGTGTTAAGGAACCACCCTGGTGCATCATAAAACAACGTGCCAAATCTGAAACCGCTTGGTGCAGTCCTAAGAACCTGCACTGGTGTGCCTATAAAACCCCGCGCATCGAAATAGGTTTAAATAAAAAAAAATTATAGCCAAAAAACCTCATTTTTCACTTTTCTTAGTACTCTAGAGCTCTCAAGCACTGGTGCAATTTCTCCTTCTCTGAGCGACCCTGACATCAGTGCTCCCATTGCACCCATTGCATGCAGTGCTGCTGTGCATTGGCCACCAATCTCCAGCTTGCATTTTGAAAAATGCTGGGAAAATTTTCTTTGGAAAATTCTACAGCCAATATGCCTCCTCGACGGTGAAATGTACAAGTATTTTTCTAGTTCTTCCATATTTAAGATTTTTAGCGGATTATAATTTGAAATAACCTTAAATTAACCATTACAAATATTTATTTTTTGTCACTTGGTGCACATGAGACGTTTGGCTAGCAACGGTAAGCGATGCTGACTGTAAAATTTACAGGCCACACTGCAACCGGTGTTAACGGTATTTACACCGTGTTCGGGGCGGAACTGAAAGGCGCCCTGCATTATTTTAAAATTTAAAAAAAAGTGCGGTGCAGTCATTTAGCTGGTCGCACCATTGACCATGGGAATACCAAAACGGTGCGTTACCGGAAATATCTGCCCCGGTGTATATTAGCACACCGCATTCGTCATTCCGATAGGGTCAACGGTGCGGCCGGGTAAAAGACCGCACCATTGACTATGTAATTTGTAAGGAAGTCGGTGTGCTGACACGACTATATGTGTCGGGGCATATAATTTCGTCAGCACACCGCTCTTCTAACACCATATATAGTCAACGGTCAACGGTGCTTGAAAAATTTTTAGGTGCACCTCATAAGGTGCGTTTTATGTCATCTAGGGCAGCACCTCCGGTGCTCTACAATCAAAATCCGCACCAGAACCGGTGCATGACTGTTTTTGTGGCGCGCTGACTCCTCTGTTTTTTTTTATAAATAAATTATATATGTATATTTCTAGATACATGTCTAATTTAATAAAAAAAAATATATTTTATATGTCAATGATTCAGAAAGAAGAGGAGGAACAACAACAACAACAACAGGCAGAGTAGTATGACATGCTTCACCAGCGGGAGGCATGAGAGAGTGAGAGAGATACATACCCTCACCCTATTACAGCAGATACCCAGGGGCTCCTAAGGAAAGTAGGCCTCCTCAATTTCTATG
The DNA here is from genome assembly GCA_034641835.2 of Pinus albicaulis. Taxonomy (NCBI): domain Eukaryota; kingdom Viridiplantae; phylum Streptophyta; class Pinopsida; order Pinales; family Pinaceae; genus Pinus; species Pinus albicaulis. Next base: position 253,177,005 of record CM076584.1, on the reverse strand, counting down.
AGGAGGCTACTTCCCTAAAGGCCCATAGTATGTTTTTGGGACATCTTATCCACAGGTGGAATTCCCACCAACAATATTTCCAGGTTGGTCCTGACGAGTGGTACACACCCACTAAGGAGGATATCATTACAGGGCTATCGAGGAAAGGGGTGGATTCTCCCTCGTTCCTAGAGGTTCCACCTGGTTGTGTAGCAGGGAGTCAGTTAGTTTACTCCCAGAGATTATTGGAGAAGATGTACTATCTCCTTCAGAGTTTCAGGTCCCTGGAGGTCAGCTACGTATTCGTGCATTTGACAAAAATGACATGCAATGCCTCTCACTTCTCATTTAGACCATTTCACACAACACTAGTGATGGACAAGAATTAGTTGCCCGTTTCTATATTATGTTGACTCTTTAGTATAGGAGCCTCGACTTGTCAGGTGGTCTGCCATTTTTTTGTGGCACTTTTGTATGGCCGTAGATAGATGTCGTGGTCATGCACAAGGGAGGGTCAACTTCTCTTTTGCTTCACAGTTTTTTTGTTTATTTTTTGAGAGGTTTCCAGAGATGAGGCCTGCTTTTTTTTGGCAGCCTCGTAGGCTGATGTTGGAGGCCCATATGCAAATGTGGGGACAGATGAAACCGCACAAATTAGTTTAGAAAATAATGGAGATTTCGACAATATTATGACAATATCTGGTAGAATATTTTGAAAATATGGGTTACAGCTGGTTAAACTTTAGGATTTTAGGTTCCCCAAGGATTTTTGATGGTGCTGAATCCATTTCCACCATAAAAAAATGATTTAAACACTCCATAATTCTAATTTTTTGATTTACTTTACCAGAATCTAACAAAAAAATTACTATCCTAACAAATTTGTGGTATTAGTGGACAACTAAGTCACCTGACATGGGGACGTGGGACATGATGAACACATGGATTTTAGTGTCGGATTCGAGACACTGTGACCCTCGGAATAGGACAGGTCTGGACACGTTTTATATTATTTTATTAATATATATATATATATATATATATATTAAAAATTAGATATTTCTTACACATATTCATAAAAATTCATTGATTCAAACATAGATCTTCATCTAGATGTAAGTTTAACAAAGATTTAAGATACATGATACATTGATACACATGGGGCCATGTGTCTTGAAATACATGAAATATGTAATTGAAATCACGTTTTTTCATGTATTTCTCATTTTTATTATAGTAGGGTCCATAGAAAGTTTGCAACGTGGGTACTCCTTAGATGAGGAATTAAATTTTTCATCCAACAAGTACTCCTGCTCGATATTTGAGTAAAAAATTTGGGAGATAAGTTGAAAATACGAGTTGAAAAGTAGTTTTATTATGTTTTTATTTTTTAGTCGTTTTACCCTTTTAATTAAAAAATTATGAATCGCCCCCCATGGTTGACATCATTAGCTTGAATCCTATTGGTCCTTATAAAGTTTATTTTTTTGTACATTTTTCTTAGGAGGCCCATTTTAGACCTCAAAATTCCCCTAATGTCTAGAGGGACTGCCTCTGTCCATACAGGGGATTTTCCTGCTCAAAAAGTTAGCGACTCCACTGGGGATAAGTGTGTCTATCATCTATTGTTGTTCATTTTGAAGTTTTTCTTGTCTATCCAAATTTTTTCGTATTGTCATTTCTCTACTTTGTTTTTCTTATTTGATTTTTTCAAGCCACTCCACCTATTCTCAAAGTGATAAGCTTGGCTTTTACTCAGATTCCTTTTCTCTTTTCCTTGGTTTCCTTACTCGACATTATTGTTTTCCTGACATTCACATCGATTGGCGTGGGTTGTCTTCAGCACGAGTGTGATTTTCCCTGTTCAACACGGATTTCTTTTGAATAGTCCTGCCAAATCCTGTAGGTTTGGTTTTTAGGTTTCTTGTCTAAGTTTCCAGTGCATCTTACCCTGTGGATTGGTTTTTTCTCCCTGGATTAATCCACTTGGATTTGTTTTTGACTTCCATGTCTCGTTCATTTCGATTTATTATCTCTCATCTGATCAGTGTGGATTTTTCATCCTAGGAATTCTAGATGTATTTGATTGTTTGTTCGGTCACATGTTCCCAAAGTCTTCGAGCTGTGTATGAGTCAGTTTAGTCATTCATCTTATCAGCTTGTTGTCTGATTACTAGGTATTCTTTTTTCGATTCTAGGATTGGTCTTTTTGTAGGATTGTCGAACTATCACCCTAGTGTCTATTTGACCCTCCATCTATCGCCCTGAGCATAGATCACATTGCTCATTGAGTTGATCTCAAAGTCCTTTTTTTGCATGAAGAAATTCATGTCTGGTTTAAGTCTATTTTACATTCGCTTTGGATTGGTCTCTTTTTGTTTTGATCATTTCATTCGAACTTGCTCAAAGATTTCATCTCCTTTTTTTCTTTGCTTATGAAAGACATGGAATTTGTGTGGACAAGGAACTGTGAGCAAGCCTTTTTGAAGCTAAAGCACTGTGTAACAACAACACTAGTTTTACGAGGACCAAACTAGAAACTGCCATTTCATATTTCTAAAGATGCATCTGACATATTTGTAGGTGAAATTTTGGGTCAGATGGAGGAAAAGAAGCATGATGCCATCTATTATATCAACAAGAATTTCACTCTAGTTAAGCTTAATTACAGAGTGACTAAGAAATAATTCCTAGTAGTAATGCATGTTATCAATAATTCTCAGCATTACGTCACTGGGTATCAATTATTTGTACACACTGACCACTCTGCTGTTGGAATAACGATTTCCATTAGACCAAAACCCACAGGCGTGAGTCTCTGCTACAATCGCCAGAGTTAGGATCCATGAGAGGTGGTTAGTAAATGTCACGAAACACACGGGGAGCATTGAACCCAATGTCCAACAATCTCCCCCCCAATGCGAGCCGGGTGAGTTTCGAACTCGAGACCTTTCGCTCTGATACCACTTGTTGGAATAACGATTGCCGTTAGACCAAAACCCACAGGCGTTAGTCTCCGCTACAATCGCCAGAGTTAGGATCCATGAGAGGCGGTTAGTCCATGTCACGAAACACACGGGGAGCGTTGAACCCAATGTCCAACATGTGCCATTTGATTTTTAATGAATAAGCCTATTACCAATGGTAGAGTTACACAATGGTTATTGCTGTTATAGGAATTGGATATCACTATTCTAGATAAACCTAGAAAAGAAAATGTAGTTCTTGATTCCCTTTCTAGGTTAACCATAGGTGATAATTTCACTCCTATTTAGGATTCTTTTTTGGATGAGTATCTTTTTTCCATATCTACTCACTCACTATGGTATGTAGATATAGCCAACTATCTTGATGTAGGTAAATTTTCACATCATTTATCTTCCAGAGAAAGAAGGAAGATCCTACAATAGAGTGCCACTTACTCTTAGATAGAGGGAAATACCTATCACAATGGATCAGACTTTAAAATTCAGTGATGTGTTAGAGAAGACATGATTTTTGATTTCTTGAAGGCTTTCCATGAGGAGTCCTGTGGAGGGTACTCCACAGACAAGAGGATGGGGTACAAAGTGCTCTCAACAGGGTACTACTAGCCAACTATATTATAGGATGCCAAGAAGTTTGTAAAGGGGTGTAATAGCTTCCAAAGGATGGGCTAGCCTCTACAATTAGACGAGATGTCGCTACAACCTCAAGTAGTGATAGAGCCATTTGAGAAGGAGGCCCTAGATTTTGTAGGGCCAATCAATTTGTCATCACAACAGAGATCATATATATTGGTATATATAGATTATGTCACAAAGTGGGTCGAAGAAAAAAAATTAACCAGAGCTACAGATCAGGCTGTTTCAGACTTCCTATTCGAAGATATTTTTATTTATTTCAGGATTCCCAAGGAGATAATGATGGATGGATGGCCCAATTTACATCTCATTTGAATTATAAAATGGTTGAGAAGTATGTAATTCATCACAAGATCACTTCACCTTATCATCCACAAGAGAATGGTCAAGTGGAGAGCACCAACAAAGTTATTGAGGGTATTTTGACAAAGACAGTAGCTAGCCACCGAAGGAATTGGGCTAAAAAACTTCCAAAGGTACTGTGGGCTTATAGAACAACATGGAGGAACACTACGAGCTTCTCACCCTATGAATTGGTGTACGGTAATAATCCATTATTCCCCATAGATTTTGAAATAAAAACATTGAGAACAACATTACAGGTCAATTTGGATTTAAGTACAACACAAAGACAAAGGGTGAATCGAATCAATGAGTTGGAAGAGAAATGGTTGGCTACCATTCAACAGATAAAGATCATTCAACAACAAAGAGCTAGATGGCATGACAATTTCATTAAGAAGAAGAAATTTCTGAAAGGAGATTAGGCTCTCTTGTACGATTCAAGATTCAATGATTTTAAGGGTAAGCTCTGCACCATATGGCTAGGTCCTTACGAATTAGAAAAAGTCTTTGACAATGGGACTGTAAAATTGGTCACCATTGATAGTGCTAAGACATCATAACTGGTTAATGTGCACCGTTTGAGGCTATATCATCAGCCTGCTTCGAAGGATTCATTTATTAACATTGTCACAGACTCTGATCTTCATGTTACAGCAGCAGGGGGATGTTCCCCTATGTAGTCTGAACTTTGAATTTCCAATAAGTGTAATATTTTAAAACCCCTCTTGTGGAGGCTGCTACACATGTTTAAAAAAAATTAATAATAATAAGCATAATAATAATATCAAAATAATAATAATAATAATAATAATTATTATTATAATAATTATAATAATAGTAATAATAATAACAATAAAAAAGCCTGACTGTGAAACCATTTTTGGGGCGTAGCCAGACGATTGGTAGCAGTTGAAAACCATTCTTATGGTGGCTGCTACAACCATTTCCCCAGAACATCATCCTTTCTTTCCTGCATGTTCTATAAAGATGATGTTACCCAATTTTTTTTAGTATTTATCTAATTTTTTTTTCTTTTCCTAACCAAATGGTTTATGAAGGATAGCGCAACGTCTGTCTTGGTTGTTACATATGTAAAAACTAACAGCCGTGAACAATGTTTTGAATCTTGGCCGCCATCCTGATGTGCAGAAATTATTACGATATTTAAAGGAGACCGCCACGACCACTGGAGAAATCACGCCATTATATCAAGTTCTGCCTCCATGTCTTCTCAGGTACATCACTAAAAAGGTAACATCACCATCCTCTAATAATTTTACGATTATGGAAATATTAATAAAAATAATTTTGGTGGTCATGGACTGTCGTCATCATTAAACTGGGAGGGGGGGGGGGGTTAAATATTGTCATGATTACAAGCAATCCGTTAGCCCAAAAGTTGCGATTAAATACCGCATGCATCAAATTGAATACTATGACAATCAGTCATGACCAGATCTTGCTGAAAAGGGGATTCATTATTGAAGTATGTCACTTTCAATAATTTGAAAATAATAGAAGGTATGTGAAAGTACGAATCAGTGATTTAAAATATTTTCACCTCAGGCCATGACATTACATCATCCCCCTTCGCTAGAAGTTCGTGCACCCTTAGTCGAAATTTTCAATCCAAGATAGCATAGCAGGTTTTTGGGAGGTAGCAAGGATTGCATCGATATCGTGGTTGTTTGAGCTTAAGGTTTAGTTTAGGATAACAAAAATATGGGAGGATCAACAGTGAGACATGAGATGTACTCCATTGAAGCTTTACTGAGTTTCGCAGAAGCATATCAGATATTTAAGGACGTTGGGTGGCTCGAATACTTTCAAAGGCTGGAAGGCTTTGATGAAACATTTGCAATGGAATTCTCTAGGAATTTGAATGACCATCAAACCCAAGTCAGGGTTCTGTGGATCGAAGTTATAGAAGAAGTTGTCTCCCAACACTAAAAAGAAAAGACCCTCTAGTGGATGTTTTTGAGGAACCCCTTATAAAAATACCCCATACATCCATTTCTAGCGGAGGTTACTAGAGGAGGTTGGCAGGCAGAGGGTTTTGTAGATGTTTTCCGCTCGGTGCGCTTATCATTCAACATCACACCAGTGATCCTTACAAGAGAAAGCACTGGTGCACACAAAAAATTGGCACACTGGACACCATGCGCTCCGTACACACTCGCACGTTGCATCATATTACTATAGAGCACCGGTGCTTCACAAATCTTTCACACTGATGCATCATAAAACACCGCGCCAAAACTGAAACTGCTCGGTGTGGTATTAAGAAACCATACGAGTGCATCATAAAACAACACGCCAAAATAGAAACTGACCGATGAGTTTGTAAGAAGAGCATTGGTGCACCTATAAAGCACGTGCATCGGAAAAGGGTTAAATAAAAAAAAAATTATGGCAAAAAAACTAGATTTTCACTTTTTTCAACACTCCAGAGCTCTCAATTATTGGTGCACTTTACAAGAGAAAGCATTGGTACACACATAAAATTGGCACACTGGACACCGTGCGCTCCGTACACTCCTGCCTGGTGTGTCTTATTACTATAACACACCGATGATTCACAACTCTTCCGTGTCGGTGCATCATAAAACACCGCACCAAAATAGAAATCACCCAATGCGATGTTAAGAAACCGCGTCGGTGCATCATAAAACACCATTCCAAAACAGAAACGGACTGGCACGTTTGTATGAAACAGCACCGGTGTGCCTATAAAACATACTTACCGGAACAAGGTTAAATAAAAAAAAAAATTACAGCCAAAAAACAACATTTTTCACTTTTCTGCTCTCAATTAGTGGTGTGCTATACAAGAGAAAGCACCGGTCGTACAAAATATTAGCACATCGAACACTGTGTGATTCGTACACACATGCCTGGTGCATCATATTACTGTAAAGCACTGGTACTTCATGACTATTTCGCCTCGATGCATCATAAAACACCGCACCAAAATAGAAACAGCCCAATGCGGTGTTAAGGAACCACCCTGGTGCATCATAAAACAATGCGCCAAATCTGAAACCACCTGGTGCGGTCCTAAGAAACTGCACCGGTGTTCCTATAAAATCCTGCGCACTGGAATAGGGTTAAATAAAAAAAAAATACGACCAAGAAACCACTTTTTTCACTTTTCGCAGTACTCTAGAGCTCTCAAGCACCTGTGTAATTTCTCCTTCTCTAAGTTGCCCTGACATCGGTGCTCCCATTGCACGCATTGTACGCCCTTTTGGTGTGCATTGGCCACCAATCTCCAGCTTTCATTTTGAAAAACGGTGGGCAAATTTTATTTTTAAAATTCTACAGCCGATATTCCTCCTCGATGACGAAATGTATAGGTATTTTTCTAGTTTTTCCATAATTAAGCTTTTTAGCGGATTATAATTTGAAATAACCTTAAAATTAACCATTAAAAGAATTTATTTTTTTTGTTGCGTGGTGCGCATGAGCCATTCGGCTCGCACAGGTAAGAAATGCTGGTTGTAAAATTTACAGGCCACACCGCAACTGGTGCTAATGGTATCCGCACCGTGTTCGGGGCAGTACCGAAAGGCACCCCACATTATTTTTAAAATTTAAAAAAAAGTGTGGTGCGGTCATTTAGCCAGTGAGACCATTGACCATGTGAATAGAAACACGATGCATTAACGGAAATATCTTCCCCGGTGTCTGTGAGCTTACCACATTTGGCATTCCTATAGGGTCAATGGTCCAGCTGGGTAAAATATCACACCGTTGACTATGTAATTTGTCAGGAAGTCGGTGCGCTGACATGACTATACGCGCCAGGGCGTATATTTTAGTTGGCACACCACTCTTTTGACACCATATATAGTCAACAGTGCTTGAAAAATTTTTAGGTGCACCTCATACGGTGTGTTTTATGTCATCTGGGGCACCGCCTCTGGTGATCTACAAACAAAAGTCGCACCAAAACCGATGCATGACGGTTTTGTGGTGCACCGAATAGTCTATTTTTTTTTCCCAAAAAAAATTATATATGTATATTCCTAAATACATGTCCGATTTAATAAAAAAAAAAATTATTTAATATGTCAATGATTTAGAGGTAAGAGGAGGAACAACAACAACAATAGGCGAAGTAGTATGACATGCTTCGCTGGTGAGAGGCATGAGAGAGGGAGAGAGATGCGTACCCTCGCCCTATTACAACAGATACCCAGGGGCTCCTAAGGTAGGTAGGCCTCCTCAAGTTCTATGAGGAGGATACTTCCCTAAAGGCCCATAGTGTGTTTTTGGGACATGTTATTCGCAGGTGGAATGCCCACCAATAGGATTTCCAAGTTGGTCCTGACCAGTGGTACACACCCATTGAGGAGGATATCTTTATAGGCCTATCGAGGAGAGGGGTGGATTTTCCCTCGTTCCCAAAGGTTCCAGCTGGTTTTGTAGTAGGGAGTCAGTTAGTTTACTCCCAGAGATACATTGGAACAGATGTATTGTCTCCTTCATAGTTTCAAGTCCCTGGAGGTCAGCTACGTATCAGTGCATTTGGTAGACATGAAATGCAATGCCTCTCACTTCTCATTTCGACCATTTCACACAACACCAGTGATGGGAAACACATTAGTTTCCTATTTCTATATTATGTTGATTCTTTAGTACAAGAGCCATGACTTGTCAGGTGGTCTACCATTTTTTTGCGGTAGTTTTGTATGGCCGTAGATAGATGTCGTGCTCATGCACAAGGGAGGGTCAACTTCCCTTTTTCTTCAGATATTTTTCATTTATTTTTCGATAGGTTTCCAGAGATGAGGCTTGATTTTTTTTGGCAACATTGTAGGCCAATGTTGGAGGCACAAATATACATGTGGGGGAAAATGATGCCCAAGAGGGGAGAGACTATGTTTCCAGCTAGGATATCGCATGATGCACTCGACTTACTAGCCAGTGTTGATGAGTTGCATCCCTTCATTATGGTCCACTGTCCTTATGATGGATTAGATTGGTGAGGGTGTGCCAACATCCTCTTCACAAAAAATTAGTCGCCAGATGATAGAGGCAATATTACTGTTTTATTTATATTTATTCTAACATGTTCTTTGTCACACCTCCCATTTTCCTTCCCAAAAAAAAAAAATTCATTCATCTTTTCAAGTTAAATTCTAGTAAGGTATTATACTATTACTTTGCAGATTTGATCAGATCAGAATTGTTTCCCCAATTTCGATTTATTTCCATGTATCAACTATATTCAACTACATGGGAATGAAATAGATTTGTAACCCCAATGGAATTTAAATAGATTTGTAACAAGACATAACCATAATTAACATAACCCCTAATGGGTTTATATATCACCAGCCATTTTATGCCCCACCTTTGTTTGTATACATTCAACCTATTCGTATAATTGATACACATATGGGAAATCGATTCGCTTTCACATGTTTCCCACATTGTTATATGTCAATGGGCCTATATTAAATCACTTCGATTTACTATGTTTATTACCCCGTGTCTCCACTCATTGATGACATATAACCCTAAGTGGGATTTAATTTACTTATGTTTATATTTATGCGTACACAACACTCATGTATATTTATTGATTTCTCGTCCTGTTTCATATCAAGATTTGAAATCTTTTGTGTTGGCCTCCACGTAATACAATTTTGCAAATTGGTTCATCGTTGTTGTAAATTGAGATGTGAAGCTATATTCCACGTAGGCTCATATATGGTTTTCCGTCTCATCGTAGAGGCTGTAATGGTTCTCTGTCCATTCGTGGTCATGTCAGTTAGCTCCACGTCACTCTGGACTCCTCCCGTCAGCCTACTTGGTTGCCAAGGCAATTTCTATGGCACGTCCAACACGCTGCGACATTTAATTGCATTGCTTGTCATATTAAACATTGAACGTATGATGTACATTTCTCATTAAACCCTTCGATCCGTGGCTTCACCCTTTGGATCTTGCTAGGTGGACGATGCCGATTCATTCTATGTGTTAGGGTTTCGTTGATCGATTCAGGAGGCCTTGATATAAATTCACTTTGTTAATTTGTTAGTCGGTTCTTTTTTTCTTCTTATGCATTTGGTTTGTCGCGTGACATCGAATTTTGGTGCCATAGGAACTGAGCAGGACTCAGTCCAGTCTTTGGCGTATCTCTGAGCTACAATTGACAACTTCAGGTATGCAAATTTCATAGGTTTAAGATTTCACACTCTGTTCTTGCCGTTTAACATGGCCTTTCCTTTTCTGGTTCAGAATTATGCTCCATGCTTCAAGCCCTTACTGAGATTATTGGATTTAGATGGATCATTTACCATCGTTTAGTTCCAGATTGAGTTGCGTCTAACAATTTGTCAAGATTGTGTTGCGTCTCACAATTTGTTATGTTGTTTTGCAGAGAATTGGTTATTTCGATTTCAAGGTATTCGATTGTGCGTGGGTTAAATTCATGGTATTGGTATTTGCTTACGCGTATTCTCAAGAGCTAGACTGGAACGAATGTTCTTGTGATTTTGAAGCCGACCCTCTACCTTACTCTTATCGAAGGTTTCTCTGAGGTCATTCGTATGGCGCTAGAGGGATTCTAGCCCTCTCGACATTCTGGTTCATTTTTGTTTTTCGACCTGTGTAAGGAGCCATTCATAGTGTTCGTTCACTAGAGTGCTAGCTTCCTTATTTAATTTTGAACACCAACCTCCAAGTTGTATTTATGAAAAATTCCTATTTATATGTACAGGTCACAGATGGATTTGAGTTTCTTTCTCACCAGGTAGCTATTCCCTTCTTAATTATAATTTTATCTTCGTTCACGTTATTCTTCCTCGTCACATTCTGCATCGTATTTATTTTGGGGTTTTGTCTCTTACAGGTAACTACGACCTGCGTCTGACTCTCTCTCTCTTGAACATTGAGAGTCGTGGCTTCCTTCGACATTAACATTGACTCCTCTTGCCACTTGCAGGTCGGTATTCACCGAACACTGGTTAGAAGAAGTCCTCTCTTCTCTCATTGTTCTATAATTTTTCTGACAGATTAAAAATTGTATTGATAAATTTGTAAAATTTTGACAATTATACATGTTAAATCCCGACACTGAATGTCTATTTATATCAGCTCCTGGAGTATTATGAATTTTCCTCAGGTCAGAGTGGCCTTGTAATCATTTGGATTTTTGTATATATATATATATATCTCTGTTGTTTCCTGCTTTCCATAATACCCATTTTGGTTTAGTGGATTAATATGTGTTCCAGCGAAGTTCTCTCTTTACTCTTTTTGACTTGGCTCTAGCTTAATATTTGCTGATGGCATTTTCAATTTTTGTATCCCCCACATTATGTGTATTTTATTGCCTGGAAGCTTTCAGGCCATACCGTGGTTAAACTATATTCATGAAATGGTGATATTTTAGTGAATACTGTACTGTTCTTCTCCATATTGAAATTCAGTTGCCTGTATTCTTATAACTCCACATTTTATTTTGGTATTCAAGCAATTAATCTATCTATACCAATTTTGTAGTAGGAAGGTTTTCTTTTCCAAGGCTTTTGTATGTGGTTCTCATACCACACTAGTTTGTAGTTTTGATAGTAACAGTATCTAAGTCTCTTCAATAATTTTGGGAATAGTACAAAATATTTACCAGCTCTTCTCTACACCTTTGTTTATTAATTTGCCCAGGATATTTGTCTAAATGATCTACAGGTGGTGTGTGAATCTCTGTCTCTATATTTATGTCTAGAAGACATTTGTATTTAAAATATTCCACTATACCCTCTTGTCTTTGGTTTACATGATAGACTAGAATACATATAGTTAAATATGCCCTGCTGTTGTGAAATATGCATGTTGTTTATTTACTGCACTTTCTTCCCTCTATTAGTTCTATCCTCTAATGTAGGAATGATTACATAGAATAAATATTAAGGAGCAGTCTCCTGCTAATTGATGTTTGCTTCCTTCTGGTTTAGAATTAACTTGTTATATGCAGAAATAATATTTTCATGTTCATTTAAGGCACAGTTTAAATTACAGTTCGTATATGGCTAATTTCAAAATTGGTACAGTAACTCTCACACTGCTTTATCCTACTCATGTTCATAATTTATACTAGTAGATCAGAAGCAGTCCAAAGTTCAATTATCTGTAGAGGAATATGTATCCTCAGATTTAAACCAACCTCGGTTTAGAATTTTTGTTGGATTCTACTCTACAGATTTCTGTTCTACAACTATACAGAATTATAAAGGTGAATTCCTTATGATTAATTATGCTAAATGTAGCATTATTAAATCAAATCTACAAATCAAGTGTTAAATGTAGCCAATTCATACTATAAGAAATAAACACACCAATAATTTTAGAGACATACCACTCATACCATTGACCAACCTCCCAACCTTAGAGTCCTTTTGTCTCCCAGAACTCACCCCCAAGTTGAGATCATCTCCTAGAACAGACTAACCTCTAATCTGTTTAGGAGCAGCTTATTTAAGCTATTGTTCCCCAAAGCATGTTTCTAATTCTGCGTCCAGAATATCAGGATGCTTTTCTTCCTGTTTGCCTAGGCTTCCCATTTTAGGGATTCTTTAAAGCTATTTTATGCTTTTCCTCAGCTTTTCCAACTTTTTACCTCTTCCCAACTATTTTCCTCATCATTGGGGAATTTAGATTCTTCCTCAAAAATCTAAATTAGAAATAATTTCTTTCAAGGATTTTTGAAAGATTGTGGGGAAAGTATTTTCCTTATCCATCCTCATGGATTTAGCAAGTGATCTCATAAATCTCATTTTGGTCAATCTGCACACAATCATTTTATTCATTTCCTCAAATTTGAATATTTAATTACATTCACAACACACTTGTCCTTTGGGGTCCACTCCCCTTAGGATTAAAGTTCAAATGTCTAGTTTAAAACAAAACACATAAACTAGGGGTGTTACATATTCTCCCTCTGAAAGCAAACACCATCCTCGGTGTTGTTATTTAACTACTAGAGTTCATTTTTTTTCTCAAACAAAAATGGATATCTTTCCATCAATTCAGCTTCTCTTTCCCAGGTAGCTTCTGCAGCATTAAAGTGCTTCCACTGCACCTTTACTCTTGCTACTGTTCTGTTTCTCAATTCAATTTCTTCTCGCTCCAATATTTGAAGCGGTTCTAGCAAAAACTCCCCTTCTGGTTCCACCTGTACAACATTCCAATCAACTATGTGAGAAGAATCATGGACATATCTTTTTAACAACGAAACGTGAAACACACATGAACTCTAACATGGGGTGGTAAGGCCAACTTGTAAGCCACTGGTCCCACCCTTTCTAATATTTCAAAAGGACCACCATATCTAGGAGCCATTTTTTGCATAACTTCCAGCATAGAGTGTGCTCTTTTTGGGTTTAATACGCAAGTACACATGCTCCCCCACTTTAAATTCTCGTTGCACTCTTTTCTTATTAGCATACTTTTTCTAGCGATCTTGTGCTGTCTTGATGTTTCTTTGTATCTGTTTAACAATTCTTTCCATCTCTTGTAAAGCATCTGGTCCCAACATTAGTTTATCTTCTGCCTGGCTCCAGCTCAGAGGAGTACGACATTTTCTCCCATAGAGTGCCTCAAACAGACTCATTTTGATGGAGGATTGGTAGCTGTTATTATATGCAAATTCAACTAAATGCAAGTAGTCTTCCCACTTTGATGGCCTATCCATCACATACATTCTCAGCACGTCTTCCAAAATTTGATTAGTTCTCTCCGTTTGACCATATGTCCGAGGGTGGTAAGCAGTACTAAAATTCAACTTAGTACCCATCCCTCCAAATAGCCCTTTCCAAAAAGCGGATGTAAACTTAGCATCTCAGTCAGAAACAATTACCTTCGGAACTCCATGGAGCTTTACTACCTCCTTCAGGAACACATTCGCTACTTGAGTTGTTCCAAAGGTAGATTTCACTGGTATAAAATGGGCAGCTTTTGTTAAAGTGTCTACTACCACCATCACTAAATCATGTTGGTATTTGGTTTTGGGAAATCCTATTATGAAATCCATGGAAACTGTGTCCCATTTCCATTCTGTAATCGGCAAAGGGTTTAAAATACCAACAGGATGCTGATGCTCAACTTTGACTAGTTGACATTCCATGCACCTAGTTAAATATTCTGCTACATCTTTCTTCATTCCTGGCCAAAACAACTTCTTTTTCAAAGCTGTTAAAATTTTCTGATATCCTGGATGTCCTGCATATGGCTGTTTGTGATATTCATCTAAAATCTCTTTTTTCAAGGTTTCCACATTTGGAATATATAATCTATTTTTATAACAGATCAACCCTTTTTGGTTTTGAGTGAAATCAGTTTTCTCCTTTTTCTGTAGTTTCACCAGGAGTGTTTCATAATTTGGATCTTGGTTTGCTGCCTTTCTCACCAACTCTTCTACTTCGATCTGGGCACTACTTCCAATGCTGTTTATATTCTGACAAGCATTTCTGCTCAATGCATCAGCAATTTTATTTTCTTTCCCCCTGATATGTTTTATGTCCATATCAAATTCACTTAGAAAAGACAGCCATCTGGCTTGTCTCACATTGAAATTAGTTTGGGAAAAGAAATATTTGAGACTAATATGATCAGTCATCAATGTAATTTTTTTTCCAAGGAGATAGTGTCGCCACATCTTCAGGACATGAATAACAACAGCTAACTCCAAATCATAGGCATTGTATTTTTGTTCATGTATCTTTAGTTTCATAGATTCATATGAAATAACTGAATTTTCCTACAAGAGAACTCCTCCCAACCCCTCTCTACAGGCATCCGTGCATACCACAAATTCTTTATCAGGATATGCAATCTTCAGTATAGGGGCTGTAGTAAGTTTTAGCTTTAATTGGTCAAAACTATTTTGGCATTTTTCAGTCCACTCAAGTTTGACACCCTTTCTTTGTAATGATGTTATGGGATGTGCTATGGCAGAAAATCTCTCCACAAATCTGCGATAATAGCCTGCAATCCCCATGAATGACCTTACTGCTGAAACATCAGTTGGGACAGGCCATTCCTTAATAGCTTTTACCTTTTCAGGGTCAACAGCCAGCCCTTGTTCAGAAATAATATGACCCAAGTATTGGATCTTATCTTTATAAAATTCACACTTGCTGAACTTGGCATATAACTGGTTTTCCTTTAGAGTTTGCAATACTATCCTCAAGTGTTCTTGATGTTCCTCCTCACTTTTTGAGTAGACTAAAATATCATCTATGAATACAAGAACAAATTTATCCAAGTATTTATTTAACACACTTTTCATCAGGCACATAAATGTGGCAGGGGCATTTTTCAAACCAAAAGGTAGGACTACAAATTTGTAGTGACTATACCGGGTTCGAAAAGCTGTTTTGCTGATGTCTCCTTCCTTAATTCTGAGCTGGTGATAACCAGTTCTTAAGTCAATATTCGAAAAAACTGAAGCTCCTCTCACTTGATCAAAAAGATCATCAATTCTAGGTAAAGGGTATCTATTCTTAATGGTCAACTTATTCAGTTGGCGATAGTCAATGCACATCCTAAAAGTTCCATCTTTCTTTTTCACGAACATCACGGGTGCTCCCCAAGGAGACACACTCGGTCTGATATAACCTTTATCTAATAGTTCTTGCAATTTCATTTTCATTTCCATAAGTTCAGGGGGGCTCATTCGATAAGGGGCTCGGGAAACAGGTACTGCTCCCGGCACCAGATCGATTGAAAAATCAATCTCTCTTTTGGGGGGAAGATGAGGAATCTCATCTGGAAAAACTTCCTTAAATTTTCTTACTACTGGTAAAGTATTCAGCAATTTTTCTTCAGTTTTCTTTTCTGTTTCTTCCACATGTACTGCATAAACTTGGTATCCTTTTCTAGCTGTTCGTTTTAATTGCAGTGCTGATATTTGTATTACAGAGATAGGTTTTGGTTTTCCCTTGAGGATAAAAGGTTTCCCTTCTCCATCTACACAATGTAAGGTCTTGTCCCAATAGTTCATCATAACCTTCTTCTTTTCTAGCCAGTCCATTCCTATCAGTAAGTCATATGAACCTAAGGGCAGAATGTTCAAATTTACTTCGGTTTGAAAATCATTTAATTTAATTGCTGTTCGGGGCAACTTATGTGTTACCTTCCTCTTGGTTCCAGTGGCTAGCTGAACCAACCATGACTGCTGAAATTTTTTAGGTTTAAGATGACATTTTTCTACAATTTTTGGACTAATGTAACTCAAAGAAGCACCTGGATCAATCAAAACTGTAACAGATTGGTCAGAAAATCTTACCCTCCATTTCAACCATGGTAGCTTGATGTTCTGCTTGCTGATTTTCCAAGGCTACACTGATAGTTGGTATATTTCTGGGTATGTCATTTACTGTGGTAGCTTCTCGGTCTCTCATAATCATCTGAATGTTTCGATGGGGACAGTCTCTCAGCAGATGGGGTTCTCCACATCCCCAGCATTTCAGAGGTTCTCTCATTTTCACTGTGTCCTCTCTCTTATTGTCTCCATATATTTGTTTTGAGGCCACTTGAGACTGAGTAGTTTAACTTTCTTTGGGTTTATTAAACTTTTTCCGCTGATGGTCTCTGCCAAAATTCTTCAAATAGGCTGGTTTCTGTTTCTTCCCTTTGAATTCACTCTTATTGACCCATCTTTTTCCATGTTCAGTTTTGCTTTTGAACTATTGGTAGCACAATCTAGCTTTCCTAACAGCTTCGTCCATTGTTTTTGGGTTATCAAACTCAATTTTCTCTTTGTACACAGTAGGCAAACAGTTCATAAACCTTTGTACCTTTGCCTTTTCTTCCCTTATGTAGGGTACATATCTCAACAGGTTTGTAAATTTAGTAACAAACTCATCAATAGTGAGCTGCCCCAGTCTAAGTTCATGAAATTCCTTGGCTTTATCATCATAGTAATGTTCATTCAGGTAGCGGTTTTTGAACTTAACTTGGAAATATTCCTAGGTAACTGTCTTTTCATCAATGGCATGCACCATTTTTGTCTCCTCCACCACAAGGTAGCCTTACCTTGTAGCTGGTAAACATCTAATCTGGCCTTCAGATTGCTTTCATATTCATAGACCTGGAAGTACTTAATCATGTTCAACAACCAGGCTTCCGCATCTTCCTCCTTCTCCCCATCATAGGAGGGAGGTTTAATCTTTCGGAATTCCCCCTGAAATTCCTTTTTCTGCTTATACTGATGCCTAACAACATCATCATCATCAGACTCATCAGCATTCCTCTTTCCGGAACCTTCGCCTTCTTGGCTGTTCCGCGAAGTTAATTCTCTGATGAGATTTTCTTGCTCCTCACTCGCTAATGACAATCTGTCATTCTGGCTTTTTATCTCAACCAATTCTTGTTACAACCTCTGCAACATATCCATCATGGGCGCATTGGGATCTGGTGCATTATCCTCATCACGTAGATCAACATAAATTTCGTCACCTTCTGCCATTTCAGCACCACTGTACACTACACAACACATATCAATGAAAATAAAAATATTAAAAAAAAAATTCCAACGAAATAAATTTATACAGTGAACACACAGCCACAGTGAGCACAATGTCACCAGCCCAGTTTTATAACTTGGGCTCTAATACCATTTGTCACACTCCCATTTTCCTTCCCAATTTTTTTTTTTTCATTCATCTTTTCATGTTAAATTCTAGCAAGGTATTATACTATTACTTTGCAGATTTGATTAGATCAGAATTGTTTCCCCAATTTTGATTTATTTCCATATATCAACTATATTCAACTACATGGGAATGAAATAGATTTGTAACAAGACATAACCATAATTAACATAACCCCTAATGGGTTTATATATCACCAGCCATTTTATGTCCCACCTTTGTTCGTATACATTCAACTTATTCGTATAATTGATATACCTATGGGAAATCAATTCGCTTTCACATGTTGCCCACATTGTTATATGTCAATGGGCCTATATTAAATCACTTCGATTTACTATGTTTATTACCCCGTGTCTCCACTCATTGATGACATATAACCCTTAGTGGGATTTAATTTACTTATGTTTATATCTATGCATACACAGCACTCATGTCTATTTATTGATTTCTCGTCCTTGTTCATATCAAGATTTGAAATCTTTTGTGTTGGCCTCCACGTAATACAATTTTGCAAATTGGTTCATTGTTGTTGTAAATTGAGATGTGAAGCTATATTCCACGTAGGCTCATATATGGTTTTCCGTCTCATCGTAGAGGTTGTAATGGTTCTCTGTCCATTCGTGGTCACGTGAGTTAGCTCCACGTCGTTGTGGACTCCTCCCGTCAGCCTACCTGGTTGCCAAGGCAATTTCTATGGCACGGCCAGCACGCTGCGACATTTAATTGCATTGCTTGTCATATTAAACATTGAACGTATGATGTACATTGCTCATTAAACCCTTCGATACGTGGCTTCACCCTTTGGATCTTTCCAGGTGGACGACGCCGATTCATTCTGTGCGTTAGGGTTTCGTTGATCGATTCAGGAGGCCTTGATATAAATTCACCATGTTAATTTGTTCGTCGGTTCTTTTTTTCTTCCTACGCATTTGGTTTGTCGAGTGGCAGTGAATTTCGGTGCCATAGGAACTGAGCGGGACTCATTCCAGTCTTTGGCGTATCTTTGAGCTACAATTGACAACTTCAGGTATGAAAATTCCGTAGGTTTGAGATTTCACGCTCTGTTCTTGCTGTTTAACATGGCCTTTCCTTTTCTGGTTCAGAATTACGCTCCATGCTTTGAGCCCTTACTGAGATTATTGGATTTAGATGGATCATTTACCATCGTTTAGTTCCATATTGAGTTACGTCTAACAATTTGTCAAGATTGTGTTGCGTCTCACAATTTGTTATATTGTTTTGTAGAGAATTGGTTATTTCGATTTCAAGGTATTCGATTGTGCGTGGGTTAAATTCATAGTATTGGTATTTCCTTACGCATATTCTCAAGAGCTAGACTGGAACGCATGTTCTTGTGATTTTGAAGCTGACCCTCTACCTTACTCTTATCGAAGGTTTCTCTGAGGTCATTTACATGGCGCTAGAGGGATTCTAGCCCTCTCGACATTCTGGTTCGTTTTTTTTTTTCTGACCTGTGTAAGGCGCCATTCATACTGTTCGTTCACTAGAGTGCTAGCTTCCTTATTTAATTTTGAATGCCAACCTCCAAGTTGTATTTATGAAAAATTCCTATTTATATGTATAGGTCACGGATGGATTTGAGTTTCTTTCTCACCAGGTAGCTATTCCCTTCTTAATTATCATTTTATCTTCGTTCACGTTATTCTTCCTCGTCACATTCTGCATCGTATTTATTTTGGGGTTTTGTCTCTTACAGGTAACTACGACCTGCGTCTAACTCTCTCTCTCTTGAACATTGAGAGTCGTGGCTTCCTTCGACATTAACATTGACTCCTCTTGCCACTTGCAGGTCGGTATTCACCGAACACTGGTTAGAGGAAGTTTGCTCTTCTCTCATTGTTCTATAATGTTTCCGACAGATTAAAAATTGTATTGATAAAGTTGTAAAATTTTGACAATTATACATGTTAAATCCCGACACTGAATGTCTATTTATATCAGCTCCTGGAGTGTTATGAACTGTCCTCAGGTCACAGTGGCCTTGTAATCATTTGAATTTTTGTATATATATATATATATCTCTGTTGTTTCCTGCTTTCCATAATACCCATTTTGGTTTAGTGGATTAATATGTGTTCCAGCGGAGTTCTCTCTTTACTCTTTTTGACTTGGCTCTAGCTTAATATTTGCTGATGACATTTTCAATTTTTGTATCCCCCACATTCTGTGTATTTTATTGCCTGGAAGCTTTCAGGCCATACCGTGGTTAAACTATATTCATGAAATGGTGATATTTTAGTGAATACTGTACTGTTCTTCTCCATATTGAAATTTAGTTGCCTGTATTCTTATAACTCCACATTTTATTTTGGTATTCAAGCAATTAATCTATCTATACCAATTTTGTAGTAGGAAGGTTTTATTTTCCAAGGCTTTTGTATGTGGTTCTCATACCACACTAGTTTGTAGTTTTGATAGTAACAGTATCTAAGTCTCTTCAATAATTTTGGGAATAGTACAAAATATTTACCAGCTCTGCTCTACACCTTTGTTTATTAATTTTCCCACGATATTTGTCTAAATTATCTACAGGTGGTGTGTGAATATCTGTCTCTATATTTATGTCTAGAAGACATTTGTATTTAAAATATTCCACTATACCCCCTTGTCTTTGGTTTACATGATAGACTAGAATACATATAGTTAAATATGCCCTGCTGTTGTGAAATCTGCATGTTGTTTATTTACTGCACTTTCTTCCTCTATTAGTTCTATCCTCTAATGCAGGAATGATTACATAGAATAAATATTAAGGAGCAGTCTCTTGCTAATTGATGTTTGCTTCCTTCTGGTGTAGAATTAACTTCTTATATGCAGAAATAATCTTTTCTTGTTCATTTAAGGCGCAGTTTAAATTACAGTTCGTATATGGCTAATTTCAAAATTGGTACAGTAACTCTCACACTGCTTTATCCTACTCATGTTCATAATTTATACTAGTAGATCAGAAGTAGTCCAAAGTTTAATTATCTGTAGAGGAATATGTATCCTCAGATTTAAACCAACCTCGGTTTAGAATTTCTGTTGGATTCTACTCTACAGATTTCTGTTCTACAACTATACAAAATTATAAAGGTGAATTCCCGATGATTAATTCTGTTAAATTTAGCATTAATAGATCAAATCTACAAATCAACTGTTATATGTAGCCAATTCATACTATAAGAAATAAACACACCAATAATTTTAGATACATACCACTCATGCCGTCGACCAACCTCCCAACCTTAGAGTGCTTTTGTATCCCAGAACTCACCCCCGAGCTGAGATCATCTCCTAGAACAGACTAACCTCTAATCTGTTTAGGAGCAGCTTATTTAAGCTATTGTTCCCCAAATCATGTTTCTAATTCTGCGTCCAGAATATCAGGATGCTTTTCTTCCTGTTTGCCTAGGCTTCCCATTTTAGGGATTCTTTAAAGCTGTTTTATTCTTTTCCTCAGCTTTTCCATCTTTTTACCTCTTCCCATATTTTTTCTTCATCATTGGGGAATTTAGATTCTTCCTCAAAAATCTAAATTAGAAATAATTTCTTTCAAGGATTTTTGAAAGATTGTGGGGAAAGTATTTGCCTTATCCATCCTCATGGATTTAGCAAGTGATCTCATAAATCTCATTTTGGTCAATCTGCACACAATCATTTTATTCATTTCCTCAAATTTGAATATTTAATTACATTCACAACACAATTGTCCTTTGGGGTCCACTCCCCTTAGGATTAAAGTTCAAATGTCCAGTTTAAAACAAAACACATAAACTAGGGGTGTTACATTCTTTAATTTTTTATTATTAATTTGTCTAATGAAATTGTCTAATTATTGTTGTGTACTTGTATATATTTTGTAGACATTGGCTCTTTTGATGGTGAGGAGATGCCAAAACCACCACATCATCCAGGTGTGGATCCTGATGATGATCAGGACATGGCAGATGCATAGGATCATGATCAGGAGGACAGTGCAGAGAGACATGCTCCTGCTGGTGCGTCAGTACCGCCTTTTGCTAGGTGCGGTCAACCTGATACTAGATACAAGATGGAGTGCGGCGACCAACTCAGTGCATTGATTATTGAGGTGGGCATCAGGCCTGCTCATTATAGATACATACATGTTCATGATAGGCTATTACAGATATGGAGAGGCATGCCACATGAGACGTACAGCCTATTGCGGCATGTCGTAGGAGCTACGACAATTGTTACGCGACTGAGGAGGATTGTTGCACGTTATAGGCGTTTTCAAGCCACAACATGTGATTGACAGTCTGTGAGCAGCAACTCGTCATCTCATGATCGTTCACCTCATGTTGCACCTAATGAGCATGAGGCTCCACTAGCATCTAGCAGTTATCATGGAGATGAGGCTGGACCATCGGCCACGTCTAGTCAGCAGCCTACAGCATCCATCAATACTATTCATGATCATGAACAGGCTGAACCATCGACCGTCGAGGCTGCACCATTAATTGATCAAGCCTCCACTAGTACTGCTTATATTGATGTTGTACTACCACCAGCTGATCCATCCATCAATACTAGTCATGATCATGAACAGGCTCGACCATCGATTGTCGAGGCTGCACCATTGATTGAATAGGCCTCCACTAGTACTGCTATTGATGTTGTACTACCACCAGTTGATCCATGAAATTTATATTATAGTTGTATATTTTTAACATTATTCAGTTATATATATATATATATATATATATATATATATATGGTCCATGTATTTTATCTTCATGTTGTAGTTGTACTTAACTTACATGTTGGTGATCATCATGAAGTTTATATTGTTAGGTCATGTTAGATATGTTCATTTAATATTTAGCTTGTACATAGATGTGTATGTGATAGCATGAGTTATTTGACATGAGATGTATATTTGATGTTTCTGCTGTGATGATGTTAATATATATGTTAAGTTGATGTTTCAATGTGTTTTTTAGTCGAATATGATGTTTGTACGATGGTTAACATGATCGTGATGTTTATTAATTAATTTAATATTAAATGACCATGATATTTATTAAATATTATGTCGTGATTGTAATTTATATTTAAATTTTAGTTGTATGTAAAATTGTAAAATTGTATTTGTATTTGTAATTGTAATTTTAACTGTAATTGTATGTAAAATATTTAATGTAAAATTTTAATTGTAATTGTAATATTTAATTTGTTGTGAAATTATTGTAATTGTAATTTTAATTGTATGTAAAAATATAAAATTGTATTTGTATTTGTAATTGTAATTATATGTAAATATTTGTAAAATTGTAATTGTAAATGTAATTGTATGTAAAATTAAAATTGTAATTGTAATTCTAATCGTAATTATATGTGAAATTGTAAAATTGTACTTGTAATTTTAATTTTAATTTTAATTGTAATTGTAATTGTATGTAGAATATTTGTAAAATTGTAATTGTATTAATGTGAAGTGATTTTAATAAAATATTTAAATTTGTAAATAATTGTAAAATAATAAATCTAGAATAATATGAATTTTTGTAACATGATAAAGTTTAGAAAATAATGCAAATAAATTCATGTACTTTCGAATTATCGTTATTTTATTATGATCTTACATACAAAAAAAAAACTTTATACAATCTGGTGTGCTTATAATCATAACACACATTGGTGCTTCTTATTACTCAGACACACTAGTGCTTCACAACTCTTCCGCACCAGTGTGTCATAAAACACCACGCCAAAACAAAAACCTCGATCTTACAAACCATCCCGGTGCACCTATAAAACAGTGCACACTGGAACAAGGTTATTCTGTAAAGTGCAGTATTGGAGCAGTGGAGGGCTTGAATCGCGAGCAAGAATTTTTTTGAGGAGTTGAGGGTTTGAAAAGACGAGAGTTCGAATTTCAGTTGAGAGGTTTATACCAGAGAAAATGAGTGATTCAAACCAAAACATGGACAAAAATGCTTACAGGGATGCATACAGCTATAGAGCTCAACAAAGTACAAAAGGATAAAAGGAGTACAGGTTGAGACTGGCAGAGAGCATTTGGTTGAGGCCGGCAATAGGGTTAAGAGGTCCCATGATGGAGAAATGAAGAGCAGAGTTGATGGCAGAGAAATATCAATCGAGGTAGTTGATAAAGCCAAGAGGCACCATGAAGGGAAGGATTCTCATTCCCTTAAGGACAACAGAGAAATATCAATTGACGTTGTTGATTGGGATGGTAGGTCGCATGAAGGGAAAGATTCTCCAGAATGCATTTAAAAGCTACTAGGATTATTGTCCAAGCTTCGGTTGGCTTACATAAACTTTTACTAGCAATACTGATCTCGCATAAAATCACATCTTCAGCTTTCAATTGAACCTGAATGGCATCTCTAACTTGTCTGAGTTGTGGTCCTGTGGATGAAACCAGTAAAAAGTTTGCTTGTATTATAAATGGAAATCCGGTGACCATTTATGTGGGAAGAAAAGAATAGATACCTACAGCTACCATATTTCCACCTGCAAATCGGTTTCCCATTGGAAAAGCTAATGTAATAGCCTATTTTGCAATTTCTTTCCTCTGCTCAACCCTATACTCATTTTCTGTGTGAAACCATTTCCTCCACATGTAATAACTGCATCGTTTAGTCGAAAATCGGTCTTCTTTTTCTAACAAATGCAGAATGAAGGACTCGTTGTCATTGATCCCAGAACATTAACCTTCTGCAGATTATATGTACTAATTGCTGGCAGGCCATTTTTCTATCTACAGATTACATTCTAAAACATATTGGTTGAAAATAGTTAAGTGCCAATTATAACAAGTTCACATGCCACAATTCCCACTTGGGCCCTATAGTATTGCATCTTCATGCGCCCCACATTTCATTCTCTACACATAATCAGTGGGGACCTACTGAAATAAACAAAATGCATTGGAAGAATAGTTATTTCCATCAAGAATTTATCCAATTCCAATTCTCAATTTTAATTCTAATTCTAATTCTCAAGAATAAACAAAATTCTAATTCTCAATTTCTATGGTTGGAGTTCACTAAATTTTGGTGTACACACCTAAAAGTAATTTTGATGCCTTAACCGCACCGGTGCCGGCGTTACAAAACGACGCATCGGTGCAGTGCTATTAAGTGATGAACCGGTGATGAATAAAAACAAATAAAAAAAAGCGCAACTCTATTTTCTTTAAGTGTAAAAAAAGGGCAGAAAATTGAAAAATGGGAGGAAAAATATTTTCGAAAATCTAATTTCATAAAATAATTCTTTAAATACTAAACACTTTTCATTATTTCACTATTTTTGCTAAAATTTTCAGCCAGATATTTGCAGGAGACATATCTGGAGCAAGAGAGCACAAGGGCACTATGGAGCAGCGAAATATGTTCGAACATAATTATTCAGTCAATCAGAAACCAAACCTCTAGTGATTCAAACCCTGTATCTTATAATTTCAAACCATGTCGTGATTAAATTTGATTATTATTTTTATTTTTTCTCCAGTTTTTTTACTTTTTCTACATTTTTATCCATTTTTACCCTAAACCCTTCATTTTTTGTTTTTTCCCTTTCTTCTCCCTGTTTCTGTGATTTCATAATTAGGGATTTTCATTTTAGATTGACATACAAACCACGGGACGACTTGCATAGTCGGATCCCAATCCATTTGGCCATTGCGTTAATTTTTGGAAAAAATGGATTTTTTTTCTCGGTGTGCCCTACATAACCCAGCACACCGATGCATTGTACTATAAAGTGCACCGCGCAATTATTATGTAATAAAAATTTTGATTTTTTTTTTTTTTTTAAAATTAGTGTGCCATATCTCAAATAGGGCACCGGTGCTTCATGTTACAAGGATAGCACCATAAAGTCTATTACACTGTTTTTGCGGTGCATTTATAATACCCCACACACCGTATGGTCTATTATACTATTTTGCAGTGCGTTTGTAATACCTCCACGCATCGGAGATGGTGCATACATCATGAAAGGTGCATCAGTGTCTTGAGATTTATTTTTTACCTGAAAAGTTGAGAATTTATTTATAAATATATTAATGAATGATATGGTACAAGTTTCAAATTAATAAAGAAATGAATGACAAGAGATCAAGTAACAAAAATACTGACAACACATCAAGAAAAGAAAAAAAGGCAAGTTCTTTGTAAATTATTTATTAAAAATATTATTCTTGAACAATATGTAAGCTTAACTAATATGTATTGTTTATTGTGTATCATGCAAAGCCACAAAATGATGAAGCTCGATAAGGTTATTTCCGATCTAGGACCATAAGAGTGTAAAATCTTCATGGAAAAATTGCAAAAGGATGAATCAGGTGAATGAAAAAATACTATCGATCCAATATGAGTTTTTTTTAATTATCATTAATAATATACTTAAAATTTTTAGTTAACATATGTCAAAAATTCTATTAATTCACATGTGTTTAATGTTCTACAGGGACCAATAACTTAGAAAAGGAATATTTTTCTAAGAAAATAAAAAAAATAGAACATGCAAATGAAAATGAATTTCTCCTTAGCTCATCTGGAGTGGTGTTGGAAGTTAACGATGGGGGGAAATTTTTTTACAAAAGTTTGAGGGATCTAGTGGAATGAATGTATAGATGTTATTTCCACTTATAATAAAAAAATCAATCCAATGATTCCAAGAACCAATTTTTATCTAAACTATAGGAAGAGTTTCTAGAGAATTGATCAATGAGACATGTCAGACTATTAATAACAAAAACGTACAGGAAAAAAAAAGAAGGAATGAAAAAGTAATATTCATTTAAATGTTTGCCTAGAATTATTTATAAATATCACTTTTTTTATAATTACTTTTCATATATCAACATAAAAATTAAATATTTTATTGTCATGTTACATTTTCAGGAACATTATGAAAATCTCAAAAGATGAATGAGCTGAGATCAGAAATATGCCAGTAGGAGTGTCCAAAAAGGTGTACAAGGAGATGGTCAAAGAAATGGACAAAATTGCATCGTAGGAGGAGCCATCTCAACAACAACGTGCTTCAAATGTAATATGTAATCATTGAATTTTTCGATCATTAGGTACAATAAATAAAAAATTTAGCATTAAATATTAATTTTCAAGAATTTTCTTGCAGAAAATAAAACAAAATGGAAATCATTCAACACATAAAATAGGATGACAAGGAAGAGCAGGATTGATATCTAAGTTTGTGAGTAATTGTTACTTCCTTGTAACAACTTAAATAGATTTCATTTTTGTATGTTTTAAGTTGTTTTACAAAAATCATCATTGAATGTCTTCAAACAGGTACTAACATAAAAAGAAGAACCATCAGACGAATTGATTGAAATTGGGTTAAGTATGGGTTGTGAGTATATGTTAGCATATCATAAATTAATTGTGGAATTTCCAAGCAGCTATCGATCTTGTTTTCTCTAATTAATAGAAAAAAAACATCTTTTATATTAAATATATGATTTGTTATGGGGTATAAAGCTTGTAGGAAACAAAGTATGGAACTGCGCCAACAGATGAAATTTTGAAAGATGGCATGGTACATGGTTTTGAAAGAAAGTGTATAGTTTATGAGTCAATTGTTTCTATGGTATGTTGTTTTTCTTTTCGATTTACATTTATGTATATTATTTAATATTTCAATTTTCATTATTCTCACAAATGTATATACACTCATTTCTATTTATTTTTATGTTTGTAGATGGAAGGTGAAGAAGAAGAAAACAATCAACACTGTGAACAAAAAATTCCTGAAAATAACCCATCATGGAAGTAGCTCTAGTAGTGACAACAGTTCAAGCGAAGAATGATGATCACTATGTTTGGATATCAAAGTAAGGCATTGTATTTTTTGAAATATGTTTGTGAAATCAAACATTTTGTTTAATGTAATGGACATAGTATCCCAATTGAAAGACAAAGGGATACTAATAACTGTCCCATTTTGTATGATAAAGACTTTCTTATTCATATATATATATATATATATATATATATATATATATATATATATATATATACATATATATATATATATATATATATATATATATATATATATATATATATATCATAAAATATGTTTTAATTTATTCTATTGCATTCTCCATTGTCGTTCTCAAATGCACTAATAAAAATTTAATTATTATGAATATTGTTATAAGATATATATGTGTCGACTTTTGATGAATAATGAATTTAAAACAATGACAATAATTGCACTATCATAGGTCGATGTTTCTAAAAAATACAAAATGAAAACTGGTGCGTGTCAGTAACTGTACACTAGTGTGTTTTTATTATGAAGTGCGCCAGTGCGTTTCTATGACCTATAGGCACCGAACAGGTACCAAAACCAATTAAAAATATCATTTTTTTGTGTGTGTTATGACACACCGGTGTGTTTATGTGTCTATATGCACTGGTTCCATTATACGATCTATGGGAACCACACGAATATTGATACCAATTATAAATCTCGGTGCGTTTGTGTGATACTGCGCACCAGGCCATTTATGTGTCTATAAGAACCGGTGCATTTGTATGACCTATGGGAACCACACTAATACCGATAACAATTATAAATCTCGGTGCCTTTCTGTGATACTGCGCACCAGTGCGTTTCTATAAGTCTATACACTAGTGCGTTGATACAACCTATGGGCACCGCATAAATCCAAAGAACAATTAGAATTGCCTCGTGCGTTGTATCACCAACACTACGCCCGGTGCGGTTTTATGCCTTAACGGCCCAATGTGTTCTCCTTCAAACACTCCGGGGCACCTTCTACATGTACGCAGTAGTGCGTTAAAGCCAGAGTAGTGCACTGATGAAAAAAAACATCAGTAATAACCTCCGGCCACCCATTTTTTTTTTAGTTGTGCTGAATTTCTGTTAAAAGCTCCGCCAAAACCTACGTAACCATAAAAGAATGTTATAGTGAATGCTTTTTTGAAAATTTTGGATAATTTTATAACACTAAAAACCTGCTTTATAACCTCCGCTAGAGGGTCTTTTCCTTGTAGTGCGAGTCACCACATTGTCGGCCGAGGGCAGAAAATGGTTTAATAGGAAGGTTAATCATCCTTCTTTGAAGGAGGATTTCCTTATAGGAGAAGATAGGAAGAGGGGTTGATAGACTATCACTTCCCCAAACTTGGGCAGATGTTGCCCTGAATTTGATAAAGTACATTAGCTATGAGGGAAGGTCTACAATTGTATTCAATTACCACTTTCCTCTATTGAACAATATTTGGCACCAGCAAAAGATCAATCTTCCATATTTCCTGTTGGGAAATTTCATGCATATGGATACAACAGCCAAATCAACAGAAGATCCCGAAGCTTGTATTACCAACCATGGTCTTATCAAACTGATTGTGTTGGATGCCTTAAACCAACAACGAAAGAGTTGGGAATATTTTAAACAGAAAAAACCTTGGACCAGCTGGGGGAAACAAGCCAAGACCTAGGGAAAAATTCATGAAGAGGTTGGAGCCCAAACTTAGTCCACCAAGGCTAGAAGTGGGAAGAGGCCCATTGATAAGCCGATTGGAGAAAAATATCTGAAATAAAGGGTGAAGATTCGGGTTCCAATGGAACCTTTGGCAGTAGCTGAGAAGCAGGACAATAAGAGCTAGAAGAAGAATAAAACGAACCCTCCTTGATAGGTAGGAACGAAACTCATTCAATTCTTTTAGAAATTCAAAATTTAAAGAAATAAAATGAACAATTAAAGTAGATATTGGCCAAAGCTAGGAAATTAGAAGCCTTGGGGTTGGATACCCTAGTTGAAGCTGTCAAGAAAGTTGGGGTGGGGGGGGGGAGGATAGTATGCGCGGCATGTGCCCAAGAGTTAGCAGTAGCAGGGTATATATTTTTTCGGGTAAGCACCTACTCAAGGGAGAATAAAACAGAGCCTAGGGAGGCTACTCCACAAGAACCTGTTGAGGATACTGCCATTACAAGAGAACCAATAGTTAAAGTAGAGCCTCCCACGGTAATCGACATGGAAGCCGACACACAAGAACCTGCAGAGGCCACTGCTATTACAAAGGAACCAACGGTGAATACAGAGGCTAACCTAGGAAAAACGAAGGAGACTACTACACAAGAACTCACCTATGATGCTAATGTTACACAAGAACCAATACCTGAGTGTTGGGGCCCTTGTTTTTGTTTAGTTTTGAAATCTTGGCTAATACATTTTGAACTTTGACCCTTTTTGAGTTGCGGTATGAATACACATGGCAACCACGACCGCGCCGCAACTACCAGGAGTTGCGGAGCTACCAAGGCGGCGTGAAAGCATACGATAGCTAGAGATAGAATAGGGACAAGTGCAGATGAAGGAAACACAGCAGAAGACAGGAAGTGGAACACGCAGATAACAGGAGAGAAGCCAGGAGAAGCCGAAGTAAAGCCACAAAGGAACTGATAGTCGCGAGAGCGGGTGAATAAATAACAGTCACCCGGCTGAAAAGAGAAGAGTGTGGAATAGATGCTGAAGAGGTTGCGAGGCTCGAGACAGGGAAAGACGCGCAGAGTAGCTGTAGAGGAATCCTGCATGTTCTTCATATGGTTTCTTATCTTCTCTATTCTATCTTTCTGTTCCGAAATTCATCTGTATCAGATTTGGGAGCTATCAGTGAGAATGCCATGTAATCATCTGTTTGGCCAATAGATTAATACAATGGAAGGTTGCTGTCTCAGTAATATGTTCATGTGCTTGTAATGTGTTTATTCTGGTTTAAAATTTTATTTGCAAATCTCTGAATGCTTATTAAGCGATCTTGCGTATATAACTCTGTATATGTAATGGATGCACTGCCCTTCATTAGTTGCGGGTTTGTTCCTTGCCATTGATCTCATCCCCTTCTGCATGTGGTTGTGGCACGCCTCGGGTGAGACGCACTGCTCTCCAAAGCAGGGTGAAAATGTCGGCGTGTTCCTAGACTACACCGGACCCCTTTGTTGGCCACAACTCTTGAACCTGGGTCTTGTCCGCGAGACCTGACTTCTCGCCAACAAATGGTTCCGTTGCCGGGACCTGCATGTTCTGAGGGGATCTAGATCATGGTATCGAGGATCTTTGAAGGAGCGATACGACGATGGTGGGATGATCATCTTGACCAGTTCATTGCTCAGCAAGCAGAGCTGACCATGAAAAAGGAGGCGGCGATCAAGGATCTTGTTCTCTTCTCTGACTCAGCCAGCGATACGTACAAAATTTTCTGGGGAAGGTTCCCTACGGACCTTTACAATTGGTTGCGGAGGTTACGAGCGACGCTGCCCCAAGAAGGTTTGCGGAAGATAAACCGCAGGTGGATGCACGAAGACCTGGTGGCACTGCATCGGGTAGATACTGAACTAACTCGCGCAGTGGAGTTTTGGGTAAGGACCATGTTGGAAGGATATGCTGTGGAGTTTGCTGCTGAGTGCTACCAATCCTTCTCGAAGGCCGAGGCTGTTTTCCACTCAGGATTGAGAGGGAAGCTGTTGAAGGAGATTCTGCTGTGGATCAAAGCCCTGATGGTGGACAGAGGGTTGATTGAATTCCACAAAACGGGTATGGAAGCGTAAACCACCCATACTAGGGGAAGGGTTGAGGGGACCAATGCTGTGTAGACTGTGAGAGTGGGGAGTGGGGAATGGATGCTGAGGCCGCATGCAAGTTGCGGGAGCTACGTGCACATCGGTGGGCATAGATCGCCGATAGGTGGTGAAGAAGGGTAATGAGAGATTTGAAGAGAAGAGATATTGAGAGGAAAAATCAGAAGGAGGTGCCTCAGAGAAAGGGAGTTATGGTTTTGGATACCCGGAAAGAAGACGGGACAGCAGTGGAAGTGCAGTGGGTGCATGGGATCCCAACGACGCGAGAAAGAGAGATCGTGACTAGTGAAGATAATGGAAAGATGCAGCCCGAAGAAAGTTCCGATGATGAATGGCACGACGTGATGCAGCGGATGTTTCAAGATCAGACGACACCCACCCCTCCAGGCAGCCCTACTTCTCACCTTCTGCATGGCCAGGATCCCAACCTTCCCTTGGTACTATATCAACCTTTAAGCAATATTTTTATTCAGTTACAAGCATTGAGTCAGTCATACAGTAGAGCATCAGTGTCAGTAACGTCTGGTAACAACAGCGTTACTAGTAGTGGTATTTTTCCTAGTGGAACCGTTGTGCAACTAGGACCAGGAGGCTTTATCCTGGTCAATTCTCCGCAAGTACACATGGCTGGATCTTTCACCCGGTATCCAGAGTTTTCTGGCCGGGGCAATGATGATGTAGAGCAGCACTGGTACCTGTGCGAAGCCATCTGGAGGGCTCGCCAGACGCCAGACGCTGGGAAGTTAATAGAATTCCAAACCATGCTCAAAGAGAGGGCTCTACGATGGTTTATCAAGTGGTCTAAGGCTCATCCTAACCCCGTAATTGTGGACGTGAAGCGGGATTTTTTCCACGAATTCAAGCTCCCCCAGACAGACCAGCAGGGCCTGTCAGAGCTGTGGGAAATTAAGCAGAAGGAAGGTGAGACCGCATGGGAGTTGATGCGGCGATTCAAGGATGCGATCGAGAAACTTAGCTACCCGATCGATCCAAACCCCCAGAGGGACTGGTTCATCAAGGCTCTGCTCCCCTTGACATGAACCCCTCTCACTCAGCAGAAGATTGATAATCTGCAGGACGGTTTGGAGCAGGCCATGAAGATTGAAGCCATGGCGGGCTACCCCCAGGAATATCGGGGGGGGGGCCTCGCAAGATCCTTATTTGATAAGGTTGCAACACCAGATCGCCAGCTTGACTGAAAAGCTCAAGAAACTTCAGCCGGTGAGACCAGCGCGACCGAATGTTTGGTGTACTCATTGCCTGGTTAAAGGCCACGTCGCAACTGAGTGTCCTCGGTTGCGCAGGGCAGGGGCAGGACCCACGGTCGCAGCAATCCAGGGGGGTCCACCACCAGGGGGTGGCGCGGTGATGAACCCGCAGGGAGTCTACCAGCCGCAACAGACTTATGCGGGGTTCCCACTGCAACCGGGGTCCTCCACCACAGAGTACTGTGAGATTTTCCGGACGTTGGGGCATCCTCCTCAGATGTGCCCGATACTACAGAAGTATTCCACGGTCCCGAATAATGTATACTGCGAATTTTGTGTGTCAATGACTCACAACACTGAGCAGTGCAGGGCGCTTGACGCACTTGCGGATCGACTGGATCGTCCCTCGTACCTGGTGAACGAGGCTCCAAGGGGAAGAGGTGGCGGAGGCATGTGGGGAGGCCGCACAGGCGGACGTAGTCCGGTAAAATGTTACAACTGTGACCAGGAGGGTCATGTGGCTCGAGAGTGTCCCCTTCCGCGACGACCCTGGTGTTCCCAGTGCCGGGTCAACGCCCATGCTACAGAAGACTGTCCGGAGCTCATCAAGAAGTGGGAAGAACGGGCTAGGCAGAGGGGAGAAAATCTGATAAACTCAGAGCCGCGAGGGGCTGCAACCCCTGACATGCAGAACGTCGCAATAATAACGAGGGGTGGAAAGAAGACTGGAGAGGATGCCCTCGGGAAGGAGCCAACTCGAGTGGTTCGGCCGGCATCCCCGAAGAAGTTGATCAGGCCCGAAGTCTAGAAGAATTATTTCCAGGAGGCGGTTGAGGCATTCGCCTAGTTGCGGAATGAGGGAGGTTTGGAGGAGCCCATGCTGCCGGAATCTAGTGCGCAGAATGTCGCAGGTACTGTGGTCGAGGATTGGCTCCAGCTATTCCTTAGGATTGTTGATGACGCTGCGCTGCGGCAGCAACTCCAGCATGCTTTGAACGGAGCACTGCAGGGGCGCATAGAACTTGGAGATCCAGCGGACGCTGGCCCTCAATATGTGCAACGTGTCAAGCAGAACAAGCAACGAACAGGCAAAGAATTCCAGCTTAACACGAAGGTCGTAGGGTTCCAAATCAGCGACACCATGTTGGACTTAGGGTCCGACGTCAACATACTGCCACGAAAGACATGGGAGGCTCTTGGAAGGCCACGGCTATCCTACTCACCAATCCAACTCAGGATGGTGAACCAGTACTGCATTTTGCCAATCGGCCGGTTCGAGGGAGTCGAGGTCGACGTTGCGGGGGTGAAGACATACACCGATTTTGAGGTTATTGATATCATGGGCGACAAGGATCCCTATCCAGCCTTACTCGGCATTGATTGGGCTTTTGAGAATTACGCCATCATCGACCTTAAGAAGGAGTTGATGATCTTTGAGGATGGGGAGGTATGGGTCACCCAGCCTCTCGACCCGTATCAAGGCCCGCGATATACGAAAACAGTGGAAAATCGGGAGGATGCTCAGATGATGGACCATCTCTATCAGATGACTGCAGGAAAGCGGGATGATTATATTAACCCGACCGCGACTGGCTCCATCAGTTGGCGGAGTGTGCAGAGCTCGGAGCTCGGATCCGAACTCGCTTGGGAAGACTGGCAGCAAGGGGGATATGAGACCACCACGCAGAGATGTGCCTCCGTTGCTCAAGTCCGGTGGGTAGGGACTGAGATCCGTGGATATCCCACATTGTCGAACATGCAAGCAGTTAATACTTTTATTGCCAAGGTGGAAGACCGAGTCCCAGCTGAAAGCCGGATACCACTTTTGGATGTGGCCTTGTAGTCAACGTCAGCACGGTGGTGGAAAAATCACCGCAACACTCTGTTACGATGGGAGTGCGTGGAGGATGCTCTCCGGGCATGCTTTAAAGAGGATGAAGGACCCTCCAGTACGCTTAAGTATCATGGAACTTCAGACCCGCGACACCATTTGCGGGCCTAAAAAGAACAGTGGCGGAGCACATGGTACCCTGAGGAGCTGTGGGTCCACAGTTTTATCCACTCCTTAGGCACCATTCCCCAGGCCTGGTACCTGGAGGAAGAAAGGAAACGGGAAACCCGCTCTTGGTAGGCAGTTGCGGACAAGTTCGTTTGGTGCTTCTCGTTCGAAGGGGAGACGACACAGGAGTCTCAGGCCCTACAGGCAATCAAGGAGGTCTTGTTTTTCCGCCAGCCCGAGCCCGACGAGGGCCCGGCTGTGTCACGACCTAAGGTCAGGCACAAGTTGGTTTGTCACTGGATTGATGGCGATCCGGAGGACAACAGTTTGGAGGACCTCAGACATCTCTATTTTGACGAAAAGGAAGGCGAGCGGAGCATCAGTGAGGAGCCGACGACTAAAGGGGTCCATTTACAGCCGCTAAAGACAAAAAAACTGAACATTGGAACGGACGAGAAACCTAAGCTCGCAACGGTGGGAGATTACTGGGGCGAGGAGACAACAAAAGAAATTTTCAGCCTCCTCCGGGAATACGAAGATTTTTTTCCGTCCTCAGTTGCGAACCTGAAGGGGATCAAGGGGGATCTGGGTGAAATGCGCATCACGTTGAAGCCGGGGGCCAGACCGGTGAAGCACCGACCCTACCGGTTGAATCCAAGTATCAAAGAGAAGGTCAAGGTGGATATCGATAAGATGCTGGCTGCAGGTCTCATCTTTCCAGTAGAAGAAGCCGAGTGGGTAAGTCCCATCGTCATCCAGAACAAGAAGGACAAAGCAGAGATCCGGGTCTGTGTCGACTACCGGAGCCTGAATAATGCTTGCATCCACGGTCCGTTTCCCACTCCTTTCAGCGATGAAGTTCTAGATCATGTCGCGGGGAACGAAGCTTATTCCTTCACTGATGGGTTCTCGGGCTACCATCAAGTGCGCATCGCCGAGGAAGACAAAGCAAAGACGACATTCACCACTGAGTGGGGATCATTCGCATACCACGTTATGTCGTTTGGTCTGAACAACGCACCGGCTGTGTTTTCCCGGATTGTCATTGCTGCTTTCCGGGAGTACATTCACAAGTTCCTGGAGGTCTACATGGATGACTGGACTGTCTACAGTCTGTTGAAGAAACACGCCTCGCTGTTGCGTATTATGTTTGACCGGTGTCGCCAACTGCAGATTTCCTTGAACTTGAAGAAATGTATTTTTGCAGTTCCATTTGGCACACTCTTGGGCCACGTGGTGTGCAAGAAAGGGGTCTGCGTTGATCCTGCCAAGGTCACGGTCATCGTCCACATGGAGGCCCTCGAGACCGTGAAGCAGTTGCGGGCACTGCTCGGGCACACAGGATATTACAGGCGGTTTATTCGCAACTACGCAAGGATTACGGCCCCTCTGGAGAAACTGTTGCGGAAGTCAGAAGCGTTTGAGTGGACGGTGGAGTGCAGGAAGGCACTTGACACATTGAAGGAGAAGTTGGCAACGGCACCCATAGTTGTTCATCCCGACTGGGATAAGAAATTCCATGTCCATATTGATGCGTCCGGAATTGCACTTGGAGCTGTATTGGCGCAACCTGGGGAGACGACAGTTGATCACCCCGTGTACTTCGCCAGCCGTCGGTTATCAAATGCAGAGAAGAATTATACCATGACCGAGCGGGAGGCATTGGCGATGGTGTACTCCCTTCAGAAGTTCCGCCACTATCTTCTGGGCCACAAATTTACATTCTTCACAGACCATTCTGCATTGAAATATCTGGTGAATAAGCCTGTGTTGGAAGGGAGATTCTGTCGTTGGTTACTACTTTTCCAGGAATTTATGTTTGAGGTGATTGTCAAGCCTGGCAGGTTGAATGTTGGTCCCGATCATTTATCCAAGTTGGAGACGGGAGAGAATGAAGGCTCGTTGGACGATCAGCTACCAGATGCTGACCTCTTCCGAGTTGAAGCAGTACCAGATTACCTGGCTGACATTGCCACTTATCTGACCACGGGACAGTGCCCTCAGGATTACACCCCGCTTCAGAGACGCCACCTAGTTGTCCGGGCGGCCGACTACCAATTGATCGCGGCGCAGCTGTACAAACTGGGCCTTGATGAGGTGTTGCGCAGGTGTGTTCTCGACCATGAACGGGAAGTAGTGATGTGGGAGTGTCACAGGGGTGTTGCGGGAGGGCATGTGGGTGCGAAACCCACCACAAGGAAGGTGCTCCAAGCTGGCCTGTGGTGGCCGACGGTACACGCTGACTGTAAGGCCTATGTGAAGCGTTGCGATGTTTGCCACCAGACGGGAAGACCTTCGCACCGGGACGAGCTCCCGCTACACCCAGTGCATGTGTTGCGGCTGTTTGAAAAGTGGGTTGTTGATTTCGTAGGTCCCATCGCACCAGTCGCTCGACATTCCAAGGCCCGGTACATCATCATCGCCACGGACTACCTCACACGGTGGGCTGAGGCAGCAGTGGTACACGCCTGCTCGACAAAAACCGCTGCCCGGTTCATTTTTGAACACATCATCAGCGGCTTTGGCTACCCACGGAGCTTGACCAGCGATCAGGGTACACATTTCATTAATGCCACGGTCAAGTCACTACTGGACACATTTATGATTCAGCATCATAAAAGCAGCCCATACCACCCACAGGCCAATGGTACTGTGGAAGCTTTCAACAAGATTCTTGAGAAGGGCTTGACTAAAATTTGCAATGCTCAGCGCGACGATTGGGACGAGCGCCTCCCAACGACATTATGGGCCTACCGGACCACAGTGAAACGTTTGACCAACTAGACACCATTCCAGTTGGTGTATGGCCGGGAAGCTATGATTCCCGCCGAATTCACTGTACCCAGTCTTTTGATCGCAACGTCCCTCCAATTCTCAGAAGAGGAGTCACTCCGGGAATGCCTCCAGGAACTACAGGAGTTGGATGAGGCCCGATTCCTGGCGGAATTCCACCAGAAGGTTCAGAAGGCTAGACAGAAAGCGTGGCACGACCGCCACATCAAAACCAAAGCCTTCCAAGTTGGCGGCAAAGTTCTCTTGTATGACAGCCGGTTCCAGAAGTTTCCAGGCAAGCTCCAAATGCACTGGTTGGGACCCTACTTTGTCATCGAGATCCACGATTCATGAGCCGTTCGGCTGGCACAGCTGGACGGTACAGTTCTTCCTGGGTGGGTGAATGGCGCACGCCTGAAACCCTACCAGGAGTAGGTACCTTTTATTTTTCATCAATAACTCTCGCAACCGAGAGAACCCGTAGAGTAGCTTAGTCGAATAACTCTCTCGCAACTGGGATGAGTGTAGGGAGTCTTTTCCGTCCATAGGCAGTTTGTCAAATAATTGGTCAGTTGCGGGTACCTCACCGCAACCGACTGTGGTCGGGGCAGACCAGTCCAGTGTGTCGCAGCGCCAGTCCAGCGTGTCGCCGCGCCAGTCCAGCGTGTCGTTCACGTAGG
This sequence comes from Pinus albicaulis, assembly GCA_034641835.2. NCBI lineage: Eukaryota > Viridiplantae > Streptophyta > Pinopsida > Pinales > Pinaceae > Pinus > Pinus albicaulis. Next base: position 253,139,100 of record CM076584.1, on the reverse strand, counting down.
ATCCATCCCCGTGCCAGTGTCAGTCCAGGTCATTTCCGTCAGTCCGTAGGATCGCTCAGATTTGATTCATAAATTACCATAAGTAGACAATAATTGTACCGTAATCATTTGCCATCGCCCGTAGTTCCCTCAGCCATCGTGTCCGCCCATATTCCCATGACGCCGTCAGCAACTGTTAGATTACATACAGGCACGCGATTGATCGCACGATTATCGCAGCCTCGAAGGATGGCAAGAATTAATTGCCGTTATGGAGTCTCATCAACTCCGCTCGTGCCAGCGGATGCCATAATTTGCATGAAGATCAACAGCACGAGAATGACGGATAAGTTCAATTTGGAAGTTGCAGCGACTCCAGAGTAATTACAGACTTCAAGCGCACCGCACTCAGAAGGAAACTCCAGCAGAATCCTCCAAGTCTACCAGCGCCACACCAAGATGCCGATACCTCTCATCTCCATCCCCGAACCAGTGTTGGACAGCCGAATTCACCGCGTAGAGTCGCTAGTGGGAAAGTATGACAATGCAGCATGTATGGACGCTAACCTGTCCGACCCAGTTGAATTCCCCCACCTCCATTGGCAGACCTACATGGAGCACCATTACACACCAGGTAGCAGCTCCAACAGCCGGATGCGATCAGAATTCAAGGGCTTACAGTAGTCGTCCTTGATGAATTTGAGGACTCTTCCAGTTTTTGGCACCACAGGACCGGCCTTGCAATGCACCCGGTTCCTCCTCAGACGGATATAGAACGGGTCCTTGTGGCTCAATGAGGAAATTCCAATTCATGCCAAACACATTCATCGGTTTACAGGGCTATCTCAAAATGGCGCGGATGTCTCTGCTGCTGGCCAGACATCCTCCAAGCGCGCCCGAAAGTCGGGTGACTCAGACCTGTACACCAAGTATGGCACTCGCCGAGGGGGCAAAGGTGCCAAAATTGATTTGATCAATAAGCCAGAACTTCGGTTTGCTTGCTACCTTATCGCTAGCAAGACGATGCGGCACTACACGAAGGGAGAGTGCACTCTGGACACAATCTCCATTGTAGAGCACTGCATCCAGGGCGCCAAGTTGAATTGGTGCTCGTTTGTGCTAAAAGAACTCTTCGCGGCCTGCGAAGAGAACTATAAGCGTACCACCAGTTTCATTTACGGGTACTTGATCTTAGCCTTCGCCATGTGGAAATGGCACCTTCCTCCTGTCCGGGTGCCGGCGGAGACGACCGTAAGCCAGCCTCTTACGATGAAATACACCCCCTGGCAGGTGTCCACAGACCCCAGCACCAAACAGGTGAACGCAGAAGCGTTTCGGGCGTGGTATGGGATGATGACAGATGTGGTGACCAACCAGCAACGGGTGCCCAGGCACCTGTTGGATGAGTACAGTGAGCAGGTGTGGTTTGGGGTCAGCCACAGGCCCACCTTCCTCCGGCCAACTTGCGTGTCGGACACCACCTTTCACATGGCGCCCCTCCGATTCCAATTGAATGACGACACCTTTCACCGGGAGGTATCTGCGTGGCCGAGGGTCGTCAAGCACGTCCGCGACGTGATCACCTGCTATAACTTTGATCGGATGTTGCTGGCACAGCGGCCTGCCGCGACCGGTGCAGCGGGGTCCTCACAGGTTGCGGCGGAACCTCCATAGGATGCAGCTGAGACCGCACCGGACCTGCCCGAATCGCTGGTCCCCATCGTCGAGCACCTCAATGACCAGGTACGCCGACTTAACATGGAAACCCAAGTTGCTTCAAGTGGTGCCCCTATATTTCCCTCCTTTGCTGAATTTCATATTGGTCGGTCTCGTGTTCCCTCCAATACCGCCCCCCTCATTTCTCCCATTCCCACTAACCTGTTCACCTCTGCCACCCCGATCATCACACCGATGGGAGAACCTGGCCCCGAACCCGATTCATCAGACCCACCTCCATCCAAGAGGGCCCGAATCGTTGTCACAGATCCAGTGGTGGATCTTACTGACGACGATCCACCAGCCACTCCACCCACGACGAGTTTGATTCCGGAGGAACCTCTGATCGATCCGTCAGAGTTCCTCAACCTTCGCCTCCCTCACACTTCTTTCACTCCGTCCACTGCTCCCTCCACCGGCCGACCACCTGCCACCTCCTCCAATCCATCCAATTCATCAGCCACTGTGTCAGATTCTCTCATCCGGGAACTTTTCAGAGGTGACCACGGGGTGGAAGTCACCTCCAGTACTGCAGCTGTGGTACCGCCGGTTGACCCCGTGGCCACGGCCCAGGATCCTCCTTCTACTATATCTACCAGGCTAACGAATGGTGGGGCTGATTCGGCTGCCCCTCCCCCAGAGCAGACCACGCAGCAAGACCGGCCGGAGTCCGAGATGGCCACTTCAGTGCAGCAGCAGATGCCGATCCATCCTCCAGAGACTTCAAGCCGACCAGTGGCCAGCAACCAACCTTCGCAAGAGCGGGTGCCGGAGCAGGGCGCACCCAGTACGACCAACGCAGAACCATGGAGTCCAGCACAGTTGTACCTACTCATTCAGCGGGCGGCCCTCAAGGCCGAGAAGATTCACACAGAGCTGCAGCAGCGGTGCACCGAGCAGCGTAATCAGATCACGACGCTTACTGAACAGCGCAATCAGCTGATTAGGGAGAAGACCAACCTACAGGAGCAGGTCAACATTGCTACTCAGGCGCTCTCCAACTTATGGCCCACTGCAAAGGCTCATTATGCCCCACTTCCTGCCACTATAGCGGAGGACAGTATAACACTCCAGGCTCACCACCTCCGGACTGTTTTCCATGTTGTTTGCAGAGAGAACGAGGAACTCCAAGCGGCGTTAGCTGCACGGCCTACCCTTCCAGATCCACCGAGTGTCCATTCAGAACAGGTGACTGCCAAGCAGAATCAGGCAGTTAGTATGCAGCAACTCTCCATTCCACTGCGGCCGCGGCTTCTGCCCTTCTGCGGAGTTTGCAGGAGTGCTCACTCGCTCTAACTGTCAAGACGTAGCCTATCGCTGCCCAGCTGCAACAAATTTCCTGTGACATTCAGGTGACCGCGGACCCAGCAAGGTTAGATCAGCTCTACGCCCAGGCAGACGAGCTCAAACTTCAACTGCAACAGACTGAGGCCGACTAGGCTGCGGACAAACACGTCCTCCGGGAAATTCGTCCGCCCCTTCGCGCCAATGCTGACGCCATGCACCATCTGGATGCCAAGGCCGAAGCCCAGCTTGCCACGCTGTTTGGGGATGCCCCAACGACCATAGACGAAGCCGCCGCCACCCGGATCTCTCAAGAAGCCGACTTGCTTGTGCAGGAATGGCAGCAAGCAGTGGCAGACTTCACCGAGCTTAGAGATACAGCGCTCCGCCAGGTCCCGGAGTTGGGGCCCTTGTTTGAACAACCAAGTGGCGGAGCACAGCAGGAAAGGGCGCAGGGTGAAGGCACAGCAGAACAGAGCATGGGAGCCAGTGGGGAAATGGAAGTAGAAACTGTTGTTTGTGATTGACTCGCGGATGAGTCAAGGAATTGTGGTCGGGGCCTGTTGGGGCCCTTGTTTTTGTTTAGTTTTGAAATATTGGCTAAGACATTTTGAACTTTGACCCTTTTTGAGTTGCGGTATGAATACACATGGCAACCGCGACCGCACCGCAACTACCAGGATTCGCGGAGCTACCAAGGCGGCGCGAAAGCATACGATAGCTGGAGATAGAACAGGGACAAGTGCAGATGAAGGAAACACAGTAGAAGATAGGAAGTGGAACATGCAGATAACAGGAGAGAAGCCAGGAGAAGCCGAAGTAAAGCCACAGAGGAAATGATAGTCGCAAGAGCGGGTGAATAAATAACCGTCACCCGGTCGAAAAGAAAAGAGTGTTGAATAGATGCTAAAGAGGTTGCAAGGCTCGAGACAGGGAAAGACGCGCAGAGCAGCTGCGGAGGAATCATGCATCTTCTTCATATGGTTTCTTATCTTCTATATTCTACCTTTCTGTTCCGAAATCCATCTGTATCAGATTTGTGAGCTATCAGTAAGAATGTTAGGTAATTAGATGTTTGGCCAAGAGATTAATACAATGGAAGGTTGCTGTCTCAATAAGATGTTCATGTGCTTGTAATGTGTTTATGCTGGTTTAAAATTTTATTTGTGAATGTCTGAATGCTTATTAAGTGATCTTGTGTATATAAATCTGTATATGTAATGGATGCACTGCTCTTCATTAGTTGTGGGTTTGTTCCTTGCCATTGATCTTATCCCCTTCTGCATGTGGTTGCAGCACGCCTCGGGTGAGACGCACTTCTCTCCGGAGCAGGGTGAAAATGCCGGCATGTTCCTAGACTACACCGGACCCCTTGTTGGCCACAACTCTTGAACCTGGGTCTTGTCTGCGAGACCTGATTTCTCGCCAACACTGAGGTGGAGCAGTACCATGATAGAGAGGTTGTCACACCCACCATTGATATTGCATATAGTGGAACACTGGGTTCTGCTATGACATGGAGTTCCAAGAAGATTTCACTAATCTCTGAGTTGCAGAAATAGAAACAAGATTCACTTTCCCTGTAGGAGGGAATGATCTCACTAAAATAAATTCAGAAGAAAATAGGTTCCCTATAAGAGAAATGGATAAAGGAAGAATTGAAGAGAGGATGGGAGGAATGGAAGCAGAAGGAAGCTGCAAAGAAACAAGAGGAACAGTTGCTGCTGTTACAACAATAGGTTCATGATTTGACTAATGATAAACATAAGCTTCATGACCTTGCCCTCAAATTTTTTGGGTGCAGGAGACCTTCCCTGTCCTACCCTATCTTTCTGTGGGAACATTAATATTTGTTTCAAATAAAATTTATTATGGAAGACAGGCCCTATGTGGGTACTTCTACCCGTACCTTTTTAGATGTTTTTTGTGCTTCTGATTTTGATGAACAGAGCTTATTGTGCGAGCTATTTTTCAACAACATTATTTGTGAGCATGCTAGTATGTAGATGGTAGCAAAAATATTCTCGTATATGGGAGACTTGTAGTTACATGCTTTTATTTCATTTATGAGAAATCAGATAGAGTGGAATCTATCGACAAAATCCATGGAGACTAATGAAGAAAAGAAAACAATATGGATTCGATCTGAACCAGGAAGGGCTATTGAACTGAGGCAAGAATTTAGAAAGATTTTAAGTATTCCTGGAAGAAGGGAACCAACTGCTGCCTATAGGAGAAGAATTGTGGATTTCTTCCTCAATTAGTTTGCACAAATGAATAGCCGAGCACTGACAGGATGCCTCAAACACACTGAAGCTAGTATTGTTGGATTTCTGGAAGGAGATCCTTTTGTATTTAAGAATTTCGTAGTTGTTGTTACACATGTACCAGCATACACCCAGGTAATAAAGTCCCTTGACATTTCATAGATTGGACTGAAATTCAAATATTCTTTGATATGGCCGCCAATAGATGAATACCATGAACACTATGCACTGAACGATTATGAAGAATAATCCTAGCGAAGATAGTTGGTGGCTACTCAGGGGTATATATTTCTAGATGAAGATACAACCAATGCCTATGACTTCACTGATCTACACAGAAGATATTATTGAGGAAGATGAGTTTTTCTACATGAGGACATGCAAGTACTTCGGCTGGGGGGAGATGTTGGGTGTCATATTTTTACTTATTTCCTATGTTTTCTTCCCTCATTTCTACCCTTTTTGACCTCCAACCTTGGGACTATCTTTGCCTTTTTCCTTTCTCCTTATTGTAAAACAATGTAACTTTACTGTGTTTATTATCTTCTCATCCTCATTAATTATTATGATGTATTGTTTCCTTTTTTTGGCTAACTCGGGTGAATATTAGAGGAATTACTTTTTTCCTTTTGTTATTTCTTTCAGATACCACTTTGAGCACAACAAACCAAAAACATATAGGTGCATAGAACCAGTTGGGAGCATCTTGTTACAGTGTGCTATTACATGCCACTGCTACCTCACAAAGAGTCAACACCTCCGCTGTCATGACCTATGTTGTTACACTACGATGTTGTTACACTACGATGTTGTTACACCATGATGCTGTTACAGAACCATTGTTATAGATTGTTGTTACATTCACGGTGTTGATTGCATACTGTCAACTTCTAGATGTTGATCTGTCTTCAAAATTTGTTATGCTATAGCTGTCGCATTCCAATGACAGTTGTAGGAGTCATTATGTCTCGTCATTTAGGATAACAACTTTAGGTAGTTTTGACTGAAATCAATATATTCCCATTCAAAACTCTATTTAGGGAATCGGTTGTAGCTATAATTATTTTATTTAGATCAGCATGAGAATCATATTATTCTTATGATTGATCTGTTCCTCATTTTCAAGACATGTAACTTTTATAAGCACTCAGACCTCTAAGGTCAGGAGGTTAGCACAAAACAATATCAGCATTTTGACTCTCTAATTTTTCTCATTATAATCGAGAATATCCTATTGTTTTTTTTACATTTGTTGATAGATTTAGTTCTTATTTAATTTCTATCTTCTCCTGTGCCTTGTTAGGGAGGAAGGGCCCTCCTCTTTAACAGGGTCTGCAGTGATAAAGTAGCAGTAGCATATTTCATATTTGCTTCCGCGTATTTGTGAAGTGCTACCATTGTGGTATTGGGTGTAAGTAAATTTGCTTCAGTTCAGGTATTTATTATGTTGGTGCACAGATTCAATTAGAAGTACCTATTTCTTGATATAACCAAACTTTTTCCACAACCAATTCTTGATTTCGCTTGTAAAACATAATAATAACCATAATATTTTCATATTGTTAAAATACAAAATGCTAAATGTAGGTTATAGTGATATTACACTTCACCACCCCATGGTTCCCAGAGTTTGATACAATAAACATGGTGGTCTCAACAATGCTATTTTGGGCGAGATTACCAAATCTCCCCCTCCCATTTTGGCACCATAAGGTACTAGAGGAAATATGACACACTAGGAAAATATAGATAGATGGACCTTGAAAGATCAACAAAAGGTATATTCTCCTTTTCTAGAATTTGTGTTGAGATATAATTCAAAAAATATACACCTAATCACATACAAATGAAACACAAAATGTTCAATGGACCCAAGTATTAGAATATGATTATACGGTATTCAGATGTCGAGCATGCTTACAAATAAGACATTTTCAGAACTCATGTCCATAGTAAAAAAATATTCGAAAGCAGAAAGCGGTACGTCCACCAAAAAAAAAAGTGTGTAGACGTTAAATCCCCATTTGTCAAAAGAAGGAGAGGAAAGAATGGAGGTTCCCCCAGGTCAAGCCAAAATGGTCACTCAGGTTTAGAATGGAGTCATTTCCCATTAGCAGAATGGCATTGAAATACAAGAGATCTAGGTGTCAAATCAATAGAAATATGAGGTTTTGTTCAGAAAAAGGGATGGGGGATTCAAAAAGAGTTCATGGCTTAAAAAAGGGGATGGGGGGTTCAAAAAGAGCTCATGGTTCAGAAAGATCAAACTCAAACCCAACTCTCACATCAATTAATGGATTGGAAATGGTTCTGCTTGATTGGAAAAAAAACCTTAAAAAAAAAAGTTAAATGACTATTATCACAAATCTCATCCTCACTTCATTACAAATGCAAGTTTTTTAATACTATCCATAAATAGTAATAAATAATTTATTTAATTTGATGTAAAACACAACTATAATATATATTATATAGTTAGTTTTATATCTATAAATAATAATACATAATTTATTTAATTTAATAATAACAAATAATATCTTTAATTTAATGTAAAGCACAACTATTATATTATAAGTTAGTTTCATATATGACAAGATAGTAGTGACCATAAAAGAACATAATAATTTGAGAATTGAATATAACAAATTCATATGCATAACAACTTCATCGGCATATGAGATTGTTTTGATATGGTTCTTTTAATATATTAAAATAGGTACACAAAACATGATAGATGGTTTTTTTTTTAGAGTTTTTTTGTTAGTTTTTTCTAAAATTATATTAAATTTTTATAATACCGAACGCACCGTACAGTGTATTATACTGTTTTGTGGTGCATTGTTAATATATCCACGCACCGGTGGTGGTGCAGATTTCATGAAAGGCGCAGCTGTAACACCCCCAAGTTCTATGCTTTTCAAATTAGACATTTGAACATAAATCCAAAGGGGAGTGGACCCCAATGGATAATTATTGTGTGGATGTGGTTAATTATTTATTTATGAAAAATAAATAAAATATTGTGTATGCACTATGACCAAATGAGAAATTGAGATCACATACCTAATCCATGAGGTTATGGAAAAGGTAAAGACTTTCCCCAAAATCTTTCAAAAATCCTTGAAAGAAGTTATTTCTAATTTAGATTTTTGAGGAAAAATCTAAATTCCCCAATGATGAGGAAAGTAGTTGGGAAGAGGTAAAAAGATGGAAAAGCTGGAAAATCAGAAAGCAACTTTAAAGTCCCTAAATAGGGGAGGCCTAGGCAAACAGGAATAAAAGCATCCTGAAATTCTGGACGCAGAATTGGAAACAGGCTTTGGGGAGAGCATAGCTTAAATAAGCTGCTCCAGAACAGATTGAGGTTAGTCTGTTCTTGGAGGATCTCAGCTCGGGGGTGAGTTCTGGAGATAGACGAACTCTAAGGTTGGGAGGACTGGTCATAGTATCGGTATGCATGCATAATTTATGGAAATTAATTTTAGTCTGTATTAAGTATATCAAGGTTCTATGAATTGTTATGTTATGATTTCTTATGCAAATTTTAAATTGACTGGTACCTCATGCAATTGTAAACTAGATCTGCTAGCTAAAAATCCAGTATGTTAATAGCAGGGACCAATGGTTTGGTTCTAGGGATAAGTACCTTGTAGTAATAAAGTTAGAGATGATAGATCATTTGATTTTCTATTCTAATAACAAATGTACAGGTATAGCTTGCTGTTTTTAAATGAAAATTTAGTTGCTATCTCGCATAACCAGAAAATTTTAGCAAAATGGTTAATAGGAACATCAAGTACAAAACAACTAAACCTGTCATAGAAGTAGTGATGGCAGTAGAATAGTCATACTGTAGTGACATGAATTTTTAGAACTAAGAATTTAAAATGTTTTATTAAATGGAAGTCTAAATATATGAAACCAGAAATTTAATCCTAACTTAGTACGAGGGTCTGAATCTAGGGGAGTACAAAAATATCAACTTCGGTTTCATTACTTCCATTTGATTGGATCAAAATTTTCTATATCCTATATTTCTAAGGGAAGAGTTTAATAGGCACCAGAATTGCAAGTATGCTGAATAATCATAACAATAAATATAAGGTAGGAGCCCTACTGTTATGGGTGATAAAAGTATGGGTAAAGGAAGGTTGTAAGAATAATCAAAATACTAGGAAAAGAGCATCTATTCACCTTCAATATAAACTGCTGTAAAAGTAGTTGAAGAAAAGAAGGTTAACTGAAGATAGATAGCTGTATAGGTAGATGTATACATCTATACATAGATGCTGAAACTTTATAATTATAGAGGCTGGAAATTCTATTAAGCTCGCTAACTAAAAAGTTAGAGAAAGATCATATTGTCTGTTAGAGTTGTACAAAACTCTGAAGAAAAAATCTGAGAAATACAAATGAGTATATGTTTATATATACATATAAATATCAGTCAACTGGGTTAACTGATGGGAATTAAGGTTAAGCCAAAATTTCTCATGGGAATATTTATAATAACAAGAGTGTCTGTAATTACCAAGGAGAAATTAAAGACCTGATAAAAGTATGAATGTGAAATTGATTAAACAGAAAAAAATAGGTGCATAAAAGTAGAGTATATCTGAGTTAATGATATGTGGATAAGAAGTTGGGGATGGGAGACGTGACAAATGGTATCAGAGCACAAGTTTAGAAAACTGGGCCAGTTATGTGCTCACAAGGAAATAATAAGCTGTTATAAATTTTATGAATAAATTTTGAGTCACCTGACCTGATTTTGGTTCTGTAATGAAACCTTCCGTGCTTGTGTGCCTCTGCTTCCTGTCTAGTTAGTTAGTCATGATTCCAATCTAACTATTTGGTCTTGTTTAATGAAGTTGAGACCATAGAAGGAAGCTCTTCTGTGAACGAGGGTTTTAAGATTAGGAAATTGTTTTCTTGCAATTTGGGGTTATTCAAGATCTATATTCTCATAGCATGCAATAAAAAAAAAATCAACCAAGGAAAGCTAAACCACCATTTAGGTTACGCCAATTTTTATGTCTTTTATGTCTTCTTCACTGTAAAGAAAAACAAAGGAATGACATGCAGATAGAACCTAAATAAAAAAGGAATGGAATAACAGCGTACGGTTATAGATCTTCTGTAATCGCTGTAAATTCCTTGCTTATTTTGCAATAAATTGTTCTGAATTTATACAAATGATTCTTTGATTCAATGCCAAGATACAATGTCTAATAGCATCTGAAACTGCGCTCAAAAAATTATAGTTATGGCCAGAAACTATACTGTGAATCTAAATGACTCACCTTGTCCATTGTATTTTTTTTGGTACACATAATTGGTAAATCAGATAAGTACAAATAACATATAAAAAAAAAAAAAGGTTCTATGGAAAAAATCCATATGCCTGTAAATCGACGCCACGAAATGATAAGCCGGTGCCTAGTTTGAAACCTGTGCCGTGTAGATTAAAGAAAAAAAAATGACATCAAATTACAGAAATCGTAGAACAGTGGCAGGGTCTTAGAAAAAAAAAAAAAAAATTCATGGAAAGGAAAGTTCTAGATGCTTCATATAGATCTAAATCGCTTCCAATATTATATTAGTATAATTCACATTCGTCAAGATGAACTAGTCGAAAAAGACTATTGCCAAAAATAAAGTTGTTACCAAAAATATCTCTAACATGAATGATAAGAATTATAGGGTCATAAGAAGGCCGGAGGCCTACATCGTCCATGCGACTGTGGGGTAAGTAATCTGATAAAGCCAAAATTTACAAGTATTCCCAATGTTTTGAGTCGAGTCTTTCTAATCGCAGCTTCTAGAAGCACTGAAACAGGCAACAACTGGTCACAGAAAAAGCTTCTGGATGCTTTCACCCATCCACTGGATCTACGCACACTAGGGCCGGGAATTTCAAATTTGGTCATGTGCGAGGTTCGACCCAGGGCCAGCTCGAACACAACCTTGTTGCTGTGGCTGTGCACGGCCATGGCCCCACTCTGCAAGTCATAAGAAGACAGGCCCTTCGGCAGCTAGTTGCAGAATCGCCGTGGCATCGACTATTTCCAGCGTTACATCAGCTCAATATATCTGCAAGTAAATAAATGAAAATGGTGCCCATTAGGCTCAGAGAGTGCAAGCGTATATGCTGTGAATATATGCATACGAGAGGGCATGTGTATATAAAGTGAATATATCATATACTTGTAGAGTAATTGCGATGTATCCATGGGAGGCGATATGGTTTAGAAGTAAATTGTTGAAATAAGAATAAAACCACTAATATATATATATATATATATATATATATATATATATATATATATATATAAATTAAAAAAAAAAAAAAAAAAAAAAAAAACACTAAAACTCTAATATAAAACCCATCTATGAATTCGACTCGAGCATCACGGTGCTTCGCATAAGGCGTGGGAGATCAATCTGGATAAAGAGCAGTGGGATAGGGTCTAAAAAGTTAGATGATTCCATACGCAGACCAAAAATATCCAAAGTAAATGAATGATAGCAGGATGATTTCCGCATAAAAATTCCAATTAAAAAAGAGATGCAAATAGATTAGAGGAAAAGAAAAGTCATAAAAGAAACCCTCTATGAATCATAAATCTAATTTCAAAACGAAGAACTGGGAACCTATCGGCATAGGAGAGACGGAGAAGTGACCTTAGAAATTCAACACCATATGATGGTAGAAGGCTTCCAAATTGTCAAAATCCTACATGTAAAATACCAAGTGAGTAGGCAGAAAATCCGATAATTTGGAAAGAAAAACAATGAGATGATATAGCCATTCACACAAAACAAAAAATTAAAAGGGATGCTGTTACGCGTTTGAGATCGTAATAGATACGAGAGCATGCACAAAAAATTTCAGTCAAATGTTACCTGACAGATCCCAGAAGAAAAATATCTTCTCCAATATAACTATGATCAGAATATCTGAGGGAGAAATATGCTGACGGGAAAGGAGGGAAACTTGGAATAATGGTAATTCGAAATTAAGCATAAACAAAAATGAATTTCAAGCTAGGTAGTGGGCATTAAGCCATTAGTGTGGCAAAAATAAACAACGTAATGTCATAGCAGAGCATATAAGAAAAATGACAGAGCGAAACAAATAAAAAGAAAAAAAAACTCTCTTACCCAAGGTCGAAACCCATAGAAATACAGATTGGAAAAAAAGAAAATATGGTGATAACTCTGCCTACTGAAACCATAAGGGACAGACGAAAATCACTTGGATAATGAGCGGGAGCTTTCAACAGGAGAACAAAAGAAAAAAAACAATGGAGGAAATCGAATTTTAACCAGAGCCAAGATTGAAACCCTATTAAATCTCAGCCATACAAGTGTCATCCGAGGTTGGACATACTTGGGATCACAGCTTCGAAATAATCAATTCCAGAAACCGTCACGTGACTATGTACTCGATGAGTGATGGTCGCCTGAGAATTAATGAAATGGCAGAGGCGATGGCACGGAAAGGATCACTGTAAGATTCACATTTGGAAAAGAATTAAATTCATGAATTGACATTACTCATATCAATTTCAAAAAAAAAAATTGAAATAGAGTTAGATGTGAAATAAATGAAAAAGTAGGTTGCGTGTGTTAAGTTCCGTTCGGGTGGAATGACAACTGCAACCAAGGTCGTATTGAAATCCAGCTGGCCATTAAAATCATCAAGTTCGAGAACCCATTAAAGGAATGTCAATTATGGAAGTACGACAAAAGTGGAGTTATACGAAAGTCTTTAAGGTAGCATAAGGAATGTTAGAAACTAATAAAAATTCCCTAATATATGAAAGTAAATAACTCTCGAATAAGCTTAATAATATATCACCACAAGATATATTATATGGAAAAGAGTTAATATATTATATATTAGCTGGAGGGTTAATAAATCAAATACAAGTGATATATCGTATGGAAAATAGTGCTACCAAATTATTTCAGACTTACATGAACAGTATAAGATTTTATTATGGACCTTATAAATTAAAGGTTGGCTAAATTCTTCAGGCAAGTATGAATTTAATAATTTGAAGGTCAAGATACGGTTATATATATAGAGAGATAACTTGATAATGATTTTGAAGGTTTAATTCCATGACAAGGGAAATAAGTGTATATAGTTGCCAACAAATTAAAGTAAGGTTGGGTAAATCGAAAAGTGTAAATATCTAGTTACCATGATGAGTTACTTTTCCTTTTATCCATCACATAGTGGTGAATTTCTGAAAATATAAAGATATCATATTTAATTAGGATAAGAGACCACGGTGTATTAAAAAAGGTAAAGAGCTACATTTAATAAAAAAATGTGAATAGGTTGGTAAATTAAATCCACATCCAGGATTAGTGGAAAAAGTAAAGATGGGAAACGAATATATTAGAGGTATTGTCTATACAATAAAATTGTTAGTGTCAATACCAAAAGTTAAGGTGGAGGTAACTATCTCTACTATATAAAATACATGGAAAGGCGAGTTAACATATCGGTTTCACATTTATTACGGAGAAGGAATATCTCAGAGAGTACAGGTTGAGATATATATAGTAAACCATATAATAAATTATATTTGGCAATAAGGTGGGAATATGGTATGTCAAGTAAATAGAAGTGAAGTTAATGTCGAATTCATGTATGAATTTTTTTACAAGGAAAGGCGAGTTAACATATCGGTTTCACATTTATTACCGAGAAGGAATATCTCAGAGAGTACAGGTTGAGATATATATAGTAAACCATATAATAAATTATATTTGGGAATAAGGTGGGAATATGGTATGTCAAGTAAATAGAAGTGAAGTTAATGTCGAATTCATGTATGAATTTTTTTTAAAGGGAATAGTACTTCAGTGCATGTTATATGTGAATTACTAAATCCGTTGCCCAGATAAAATTCCTTATGAAAAAAAATAATAATTTGTAAATGGAAGGACATTACAATTATACGGTCTATTATAGGAAGTACCACAAAACTATATAATAGCATGTATAAAATCCTTAAGAGAAGTAAGGATTTTGGTTAAAAGTTAAATTAATAAATTCTTTTTACTCGAAAGTAAAAAGAAAAAGAAAAAAGAAAAGATAAGATTTTGCATATAAAGGAAGTATGAAAAGTTATAAGAGTCTAATATTAGAAATTTAACAAGAAAAGTGAAGTGAAAGTGGAAACATGATATTTGTAGTATATCAAGAGGCCAAAAACATAATTATATGTTTGAGCATTGATTTAAAAATACGACCATAAGGTTGAAGTGGAAATTACAATGTTAATAAATGAAGGAACGAAATTATGAAGTAAGGTACGTGGAACATAAGTTAAATATGCAGATCTTGTTATATGTTATAAAGTTAATTTTGTGGATTTGTATGAATATAATATTTTCGGATTTGAAAATTTATTTCGGTCAATAAATTTCAAACTTACAACCACGGGACTAAGGGAGAAGAAATAATTCACTAGGAAATATTAAAAGTGAATTCACCTTAAAAGTTGACAAGTAAAGTGGAATGCCATAATTGACCATATGGCTGGAATATTATTACTCTAATTATGGCTAAAGGAGTAATAACCACTATTGTGGCAGATTAAATGTTAAAAATATAGTATGACAACGAAAAATTGGATGCGGGTAATTGGTAAAAGTTATCAGGGTGATTTACAAGTCATGTATATTTAAGTCATGACTAAAGTATTTTGTAATGAGCATATTTTAGTCCATGTACATGGAAAAGAATGAAGAGGTAAGCTTAAATACGAATTATAAATATAGTTTAAATAGTTCGTTTAAAAATTTAATTGGTTTAGTAAATGTGGACTCATTACATTGAATGAGGGAATGAAGGGTTAAATCAAAAAAATTTCCGTGGTGAGTTGGCCAAAGCAGAATTGAAAACCTAACAAATGTTTTTGTTCCATGGGAAAATAATTATGAAAATTATCATGCATGGATAAAAATTCAATAAAGCACAATTAATTCCCTATACTCCATTTATCAAGTGAACCATGGTTTTAGGGTGTAAGTGGTCTTTGTGAGAAACCATGTGTTGCTTATATAAACCATGGGTTGATTGCTAATGATTAGTGAAACTCACATATAGATATAATTGGTGAATCATCATTGGAATTAGTAAGGCGTGAACAGGCAATTAAAAGTAAATGTATAACTTCCGGTGATTCTTTAAAAAACGGGGGAAATTGTGTCAAGCTCATTTTTGACATTATCAAGTATTAATTCTTCGGAATGTAATGAATGATAGTCATTACATATATCACTATAAAAGAAACATGTACTCACAGTATAAAATTATGCTGGTGTAAATTTTATGAAATTTAATTTCCCTGGGTCTTAAATTCAGGGACCAGGTAATAGTGTGAAATCATACAGCTACAAACCAGGAGAAAGGAGAATGACTATAATTGGACTTGGGTGTGGGGGAAACCCATCAAATCCAAATTTATTCACATAAGTGTTGAACTAGTGGATACAATTCCTAAAAGAGGTTAGAGGGAAAAAAAAAATATTTCATGTGTGAAGTAAGAATTAAATTATAGACATTATTAACGAGTCTGGTTATTACTAAACAAAAGAAAACAATGAGACGGTACTGGAAGTACAGCTGTGAACTCAGAAAGGGTAAGCATAACTATGCATATGATATAGTTGTTTTCTTTCATTTATGAGTACTAATGAAAAGTTGTAAAATTGTTTAGCCAAGTGTGTAACAGGAAATTGTACACTTTGGAAACAAGGAGAAAAAAAAAAGGTGAAGCTAAGTGCAGATAAATCACCTAGAAAATCAAGAAAATATGAACTGGACAAAGTTTCCGTGAGGAGGAAATCTCACTGAAAAACAAGAAAGGATAAGTAGTGTGTTAAAAATGCACTAAACTATTATGAACCTAAACGGTTTGACTAATAACTGAATTTCTTGAAATTATTGAAAATTCAGAATGTTGTTGTGGATCATCAATTATATGTACCTGATATTACTTACATTGGTATGAATTGTGGACAGAGAAAATGGAATAAAAGATCTTCCAGATAGACTTCTTGCAAAGAAGTAGGAAGGAAATCAACTGCATAAGGCATCAGTAAATAGAATGGAAGCAGGAGAGTACTTTGCAGGAAACTGAGCAAGGACGAAGAACAAATCTTCGTCAAAGTTGAAAAATCAACGTTAAAGTGTAGCACTGAGGAAGGTGTTGGAAAGGGGGGAACTAATGGCTTATAAACTGGCCTTACCCTTGCATGTTAAATTTCATGACGTGTTTCATGTCTCCTTATTGAAAAAAAAAAAAAATTACATGATGCTTCTCATAGTATTGATTTGAGTGTGATCCAGGTGGGACCAGAAGAGGAATTCGTTCCAGAGCTGCTTCAAATCTTGGAGCGGGAAGAAATTGAATTGTGCAATTGAACAGTAGCTAGAGTAAAGGTGCAGTGGGAGCACTTTACTGCTAAAGAAGCTACATGGGAAAGAGAAGCTGAGATGATGGAAGATCATCCATCTTTATTTTCAAAATGAACTATAGTAGTTAGTTGTTAACACCGAGGACGATGTTTGTTTTCAGAGGGGGAATATGTAACACCCCCAAGTTCTATGCTTTTCAAATTAGACATTTGAACATAAAGCCAAAGGGGAGTGGACCCCAATGGATAATTATTGTGTGGATGTGGTTAATTATTTATTTATGAAAAATAAATAAAATATTGTGTATGCACTATGACCAAATGAGAAATTGAGATCACATACCTAATCCATGAGGTTATGGAAAAGGTAAAGACTTTCCCCAAAATCTTTCAAAAATCCTTGAAAGAAGTTATTTCTAATTTAGATTTTTGAGGAAAAATCTAAATTCCCCAATGATGAGGAAAGTAGTTGGGAAGAGGTAAAAAGCTGGAAAAGATGGAAAAGAAGAAAGCAGCTTTAAAGTCCCTAAATAAGGGAAGCCTAGGCAAACAGGAATAAAAGCATCCTGAAATTCTGGACGCAGAATTGGAAACAGGCTTTGGGGAGAGCATAGCTTAAATAAGCTACTCCAGAACAGATTGAGGATAGTCTGTTCTTGGAGGATTTCAGCTCTGGGGTGAGTTCTAGAGATAGACGAACTCTAAGGTTGGGAGGACTTGTCATAGTATCGGTATGCATGCATAAATTATGGAAATTAATTTCAGTCTGTATTAAGTATATCAAGGTTCTATGAATTGTTATGTTATGATTTCTTATGCAAATTTTAAATTGACTGGTACCTCATGCAATTGTAAACTAGATCTGCTAGCTAAAAATCCAGTATGTTAATAGCAGGGACCAATGGTTTGGTTCTAGGGATAAGTACCTTGTAGTAATAAAGTTAGAGATGATAGATCATCTGATTTTCTATTCTAATAACAAATGCACAGGTATAGCTTGCCGTTTTTAAATGAAAATTTAGTTGCTGTCTCACATAACCAGAAAATTTTAGCAAAATGGTTAATAGGAACAGCAAGTACAAAACAACTAAACCTGTCATAGAAGTAGTGATGGCAGTAGAATAGTCATACTGTAGTGACATGAATTTTTAGAACTAAGAATTTAAAATGTTTTATTAAATGGAAGTCTAATTATATGAAACCAAAAATTTAATCCTAACTAAGTACGAGGGTCTGAATCTAGGGGAGTACAAAAATATCAACTTCGGTTTCATTACTTCCATTTGATTGGATCAAAATTTTCTATATCCTATATTTCTAAGGGAAGAGTTTAATAGGCACCAGAATTGCAAGTATGCTGAATAATCATAACAATAAATATAAGGTAGGAGCCCTACTGTTATGGGTGATAAAAGTATGGGTAAAGGAAGGTTGTAAGCATAATCAGAATACTAGGAAAAGAGCATCTATTCACCTTCAATATAAACTGCTGTAAAAGTAGTTGAAGCAAACAAGGTTAACTGAAGATAGATAGCTATATAGGTAGATGTATACATCTATAAATAGATGCTGAAACTTTATAATTATAGAGGCTGGAAAGTCTATTAAGCTCGCTAACTAAAAAGTTAGAGAAAGATCATATTGATCTGTTAGAGTTGTACAAAACTTTGAAGAACAAATCTGAGAAATACAAATGAGTATATGTTTATATATACATATAAATATCAGTCGACTGGGTTGACTGATGGGAATTAAGGTTAAGCCAAAATTTCTCATGGGAATATTTATAATAACAAGAGTGTCTGTAATTACCAAGGAGAAATTAAAGACCTGATAAAAGTATGAATGTGAAATTGATTAAACAGAAAAAAATAGGTGCATAAAAGTAGAGTATATCTGAGTTAATGATATGCGGATAAGAAGCTGGGGATGGGAGACGTGACAGCAACGGTGTCTCGAAATTTATTTTCTACCTGAAAAGTTGAGAATTTATTGAGAAATATATTAATAAATGATATTCTACAGGTTTCATATTGATAAAGAAATGACTGAAAAGATATCAAGTAACAAAAATACTGGTAACACATCAAGAAAAACAAAAAAGGCAAGTTCTTTGTAAATTCTTTATAAAAAAATATTATTTTTGAACTATATGTAACTTTAACTAATATGTATTGTTTATTGTGTATCATGTAGAGCCACAAAATGATGAAGCTCGATATGATTATTTCTGATCTATGACCAGAAGAGCGTAACAGTTTAATGGAAAAATTGCAAAAAGATGAATCAGGTGAATGAAACAATACTATGGATCCAATATGAGTTTCTTTTTTTAATTATCATTAATAATATACTTAAAATTATTAGATAACATGTGTCAAACAGTCTACTAATTCACATATGTTTAATGTTCTACAGGGACCAACAACTCAGAAAAGGAATGTTGTTCTAAGAAAAGAAAAAAAATAGAACATGCAAATGAAAATGAATTGCTCCTTGGCTCATTTGGAGTGGTGCTGGAAGTTAACGAAAGGGGGAAAAACTTTTACAAAAGTTTGAGGGATCTAGTGGAACGAATAGAACAACGTGCTTCAAATGTAATATGTAATCATTGAATTTTTCGATCATTAGGTACAATAAATAAACAATTTAGCATTAAATATTAATTTTCAAGAATTTTCTTGCAAAAAAGAAAAGAAAATGGAACCCATTCAGCACATAAAACAGGATGACAAGGAAGAAAATGGTTGATCTCTAAGTTTGTGAGTAATTGTTACTTCCTTATAACAACTTAACTAGATTTCATTTTGTATTTTTTAAGTTGTTTTACAAAAATCATCATTGAATGTCTTCAAACAGGTGCTAACATACAAAGAAGAACCATCAGACGAATTGATTGAAATTGGGTTAAATATGGGTTGTGAGTATATGTTGGCATATCAGAATTTAATTGTGGAATTTGTAAGCATCTATCGATCTTGTTTTAATTAGCTCCGTCTATAATTAATAGAAGAAAAAAAACTTTTATATTAAATATATTGTTTGTTATGGGGTATAAAACTTGCAGGAAACAAAGTATGCAACTACGCCAACAGATCAAATTTTGAAAGATGGCATGGTACATGGTTTTGAAAGAATGTGTATAGTTTATGAGTCAATTGTTGCTATGGTACGTCATTTTTCTTTTCGATTTACATTGATGTATATTATTTAATATTGGAATTTTCATTATTCTCACCAATGTACATACACTCATTTCAATTTATTTTTATGTTTGTATATGGAAAGTGAAGAAGAAGAAAACAATCAACGTCGTGAACACGACATTCCTGAAAATAACCCAAGTCAAGGAAGTAGCTCTAGTAGTGACAACACTTCAAGCAAAGAATGATGATCACTATGTAATTTGGATATCAAAGCAAGGTGTTTTATTTTTTGAAATATGTTTGTGAAATCGAACATTTTGTTTAATGTAATGGATATAGTGTCCCAATTGAAAGACAAAGGGATACAAATATTGTCCCATTTTGTATGATAAAGGCTGTCTTATTCATATATATATATATATATATAATCATAAAATATGTTTTAATTTATTCTATTGCATTCTCCATTGTCGTTTTCAAATGCACTAATAAAAATTTAATTCATCTGAATATTGTTATAAGATTATATATATGTCTCAACTTTTAATGAATAATGAATTTAAAAAAACCACAATAATTCTGATATGATATAAAAAATTAATCCAAATAGCACATTCAAATGCATTAATAAAAATGTAACTAATATGAATATTGTTATAAGATGTGTCAAATTTTGATGAATAATGAATTTAAAACAATCACAATAATTGGACTGTTAGAGGTGGATGTTTCTAAAAAGAACAAAATGAAAACCGGTGCGTTTATGTGTCTATACGCACCAGTGTATTTATCATTTTATGGGCATCGCACTAATACCGATTCCAGTTATAAATGTCGGTGCGTTTGTGTGATACTGTGCACCAGGGCATTTATGTATCTATAAGCACCGATGAATTTGTAGATGCCATGTGCACCGCACGAATACTGATACCAATTATAAATCTCAGTTCCTTTCTGTGAAACGGAGAATTGGTGCCTCATAAAGATACACGCACCAGTGTGCTTATACGACCTATGGTCACAGCTCAAATCCCAAGACCAATTAGAATAGCCCCGTGCGTTGTATCACCAACACCAGGCCCGGTGCACTGTCTACCGATACGCACCGGTGTGTTAAAACATGATAGGAGCATCGATGAAAAAACATCCATGATAACCTCCGACCACCCATTTTTTTTTAGTTGTGTTGAATTTCCGTTAAAAGCTCCGCCAAAACAGACGTTACCAGAAACGAATGTGGTAGCATATGTTTTTTTGAACATTTTGGCAAATTTTATAACACTAAAAACCTCCTTTATAAACTCCGCTAGAGGGTCTTTTCCTTGTAGTGTCAGGTATTTATTATGTTGTTGCACATATTCAATTAGAATTACCAGCTGGTGTAGTTATTGTGTGGCGCGCTAGATACCCATCTATCTGAAGTGTGATTCATTCTTGTAGATCTTTTATTCCTGCATGAGTGTAAATTTCCAGCAATTGTTTTAGCAACGATTTCTTTTTTATTTAATTATGCTTCTGGTATTATGTAACGGCACAGACAATGCAACTGTCATTGAAATAAAAGACGTCCATGTATTAATAATTTATGTGTATTGACTTAGTCAATTAACAGTGATTGAAACAGTTCAACTATTAGTACTCTACTGGTTAATGTTTAATAATGAATATGCTTTAGTAAATTCTGAAAAATGAAATAAATTATATGGTTGTCAAATATGGTCCATAAAATTAAACATCAATGCGGGGAGAGAGGAAAAATTATAGGTCAACTATGGATAGTAGTGAACATATTTTCTATGTTGACCTACTTTTCATCAAGGAGTATTTGAAAAACACCGTCTGTTTATCTATGTTTGCTTCCCTATGTGCAATAGTGGATCTAGGGGATCTAGGTATGGATATGTTTAATTTTAATCTTAACTAGTTGAAAATGAACAAGATCAAACTGCAGTCACTTTTAGTTTTACGAGGACTTCTCCTCCCTTACAAAACTTTTGTTCAAAAAGATAGATAGAGTTACCATCAATGGCGGAGTTCAACAAGATCCTTTTCGTGTGAAAATGAGAGTCAACAAATATAGATGGAGTTATTTTGATGGCACATTTTTTTTATTCCTTGAACCCATGCATTCTTGATGATCAATTTGGTTGCAAGCAGTTCTGAAATTGTTTCTTGATATAACCTACCTTTTTCCACAACCAATTCTTGATTATGCTCGTCAAACATATTAATAACCATAATATTTTCATATTATTAAAATAAAAAATGCTAAATGTAGGTTTAGGGATATTACACTTCACCACCCCATTGTTCCGAGAGTTTGATACCACAAACATGGTGGTCTCAACAATGCTAGTTTGGGTGATATTACCAAATCTCCCCGTATCATTCTGGCACCATAAGGTACTAGAGGAAATATGTCACACTAGGAAAATATAGATAAATTGACCTTGAAAGATCAGCAAAATGTATATTCTCCTTTGCTAGAATTTGTGTTGAGATATACCTCAAAAAATATACACCTAATCACATACAAATGAAACACAAAATGTTCAGTGAACCCAAGTATTAGACTATGATAATATGGTATTTAGATGTCGAGCATGCTTACAAATAGAACATTTTCAGAACTCATGTCCATAGTAAAAAAAAATATTCGAAAGAAGAAAGCGGCATGTCCACCAAAAAAAAAAGTGTGCAGACCTTAAATCCCCATTTGTCAAAAGAAGAAGGAGAGGAGAGCATGGAGGTTTCCCCAGGTCAAGCAGAAGTGGTCACTCAGGGTTAGAATGAAGTCATTTCCCATTAGCAGAATGGCATTGAAATACAAGAGATCTAGGCGTCAAATCAATAGAAATATGGGGTTTTGTTCAGAAAAAGGGATGGGGGGTTCAAAAAGAGCTCATGGCTCAGAAAAGGGGATGGGGGTTGAAAAAGAGCTCATGGCTCAGAAAAGGGGATTGGGGGGTTGAAAAAGAGCTCATGGCTCAGAAAGATCAGACTCAAACCCAACTCTCACATCAATTAATGGATTGGAAATGGTTCTACTTTACCCTAGCTCGAGAGATTGGAAAAAAAACCTTAAACAAAAGAAGTTAAATGACTATTATCACAAATCTCATCCTCACTTCATTACAAATGCAAGTTTTTTAATGCTATCCATAAATAGTAATAAATAATTTCTTTAATTTGATGTAAAACACAACTATAATATATATTATATAGTTAGTTTTATATCTATAAATAATAATAAATAATTTCTTTAATTTAATAATAACAAATAATATCTTTAATTTAATGAAGCCAACTGAGCCGTCACAAGATTCTCGAATGCTGCCCTGTAAATGTTTGATACCATCCTCCCATCTAAAGACAATCTTAGATAAATTCTACTAGAAAACTTCACTTCTTTCTTCTTTGACTCCCCCTCGGCCGTAGCAACAACAGGCTTCTTAAGGCTAAACCATCGAGGATTCACAGTCTTATGATCCAGGTCAAGTAGAAGTGGTTTCCCCAGGTCAAGAAGAAGTGGTCACTCAGGGTTAGAATGAAGTCATTTCCCATTAGCGGAATGGCATCGAAATACAAGAGATCTAGGTGTCAAATCAATAGAAATATGGGGTTTTGTTCAGAAAAAGGGATGGGGGGTTCAAAAAGAGCTCATGGCTCAGAAAAGGGGATGGGGGGTTGAAAAAGAGCTCATGGCTCATAAAAGGGGATTGGGGGGTTGAAAAAGAGCTCATGGCTCAGAAAGATCAGACTCAAACCCAACTCTCACATCAATTAATGGATTGGAAATGGTTCTACTTTACCCTAGCCCGAGGGATTGGAAAAAAAACCTTAAACAAAAAAAGTTAAATGGCTATTATCACAAATCTCATCCTCACTTCATTACAAATGCAAGTTTTTTAATGCTATCCATAAATAGTAATAAATAATTTCTTTAATTTGATGTAAAACACAACTATAATATATATTATATAGTTAGTTTTATATCTATAAATAATAATAAATAATTTCTTTAATTTAATAATAACAAATAGTATCTTTAATTTAATGTAAAACACAACTATTATATTATAAGTTAGTTTTATATATGATAAGATAGTAGTGACCATAAAAGAACATAATAATTTGAAAATTGAATATAACAACTTCATATGCATAACAACTTCATCGGCATATGAGATTGTTTTGATATGGTTCTTTTAATATATTAAAATGGGTAGAAAAAACATAATAGATGGTTATTTTATTTTAGAGTTTTTTTTGTTAGTTTTTTCTAAAATTATATTAA
This sequence comes from Pinus albicaulis, assembly GCA_034641835.2. Taxonomy (NCBI): domain Eukaryota; kingdom Viridiplantae; phylum Streptophyta; class Pinopsida; order Pinales; family Pinaceae; genus Pinus; species Pinus albicaulis. The sequence continues at coordinate 253,114,966 of CM076584.1, read as the reverse complement.
ATTTTTATAAAAACGTTATCAACTAAGCAATCAGTCTTTTACAAATTTAATTTTTTTTCATAAAAATATCTCTATGGTTACGATTTTAAATGAAAGATTGATTCTCCCGGATCTTTACACTTTAATAAGCATGGATGCTTGAATATTTTCGGACGAACCTTGTATATAAATTGGGTTTAAGGTACAGACAAAACCAAAGCAAAGCTTTCATAAATTCAGATCCAATCTGATACTGCTCCAACTGCAAATATTGGGCAGATCAAAGGGTCCAAGCTGGAATTTAACTTCTGAGATGGCCTTTAAACTATCTGCATCTATCACTGGAGCAGCATGGATTTTATTAGCTTCTTTGGTTTCTGTGGTGTTGCAGGCCTCCCTGTGTTCTTCAGCCAGCAACAACCCCATTGACAACTGCTGGAACAATGGAAATTGGCAACAGAATCGAAAGAAGCTGGCAGATTGCGCCTTGGGCTTCGGAAGCGCAGCAAATGGAGGAAAAGCAGGAGAAATATACACAGTCACCACCCCGGTGGACGATGCCGCAAACCCGCCAGCTGGAAGTTTGAGATATGGGGTGACACGTAAGAATCCACTGTGGATTGTTTTTGCCAAGGATATGAACATCAAGCTTAAGATGCCCCTGGTTTTGACGAGCCAGAAAACTATTGATGCAAGGGGAGCTAAAGTCCAGATTGGTAATGGACCCTGCTTACGCATAATGAATGTGAACAACGTTATCATTCATGGATTGCAAATCAGTAACTGTGTGCCCAACGCGGCGGGCAACGTTCTGGTGTCGGAGGGTAGTGTGGCATTGATGGAACCACAGGACGGAGATGCTATATCTGTACAGGGTTCCACTAATATATGGATCGATCACAACACCCTCTCCCAGTGCCAAGATGGTCTGCTTGATGTCACAGTAGGTTCCACAGCAGTTACTATTTCCAATAATCGCTTCTTCAACCATGACAAGGTATGTCGAGCCTTGCCATAGCCATAATTGTAGATTTTGAAAATATTTTGAAATGTGACAGATAGTGAGTTACTTTCATGACTTGAATTCTAATATCATAAATTTAAATAGAAAATTTGAAGAATTTTATTTTATATCTAATAGATAATTTGATAAATTAAAGATTTCGACTCTCGAGAATATTCTAAAATCCAACATGTAAAATTTGTAAAACTTATTCATTGAATGAATGAACATATGCAGGTGATGCTGTTAGGGCACAGCGATGACTATGACGGTGATAAGAACTTGAAGGTAACCGTTGCATACAACCACTTCGGACCAGGCCTCACGCAGAGGATGCCAAGGTAAATTCAGTTTTTTGCTGATACAATCAATCCCTAAACTAACAACAACCAAAATTAAATTGAAAAATGAATATTGTTGTGATGTCAATCCCTAAACCCTAACAACAACAACAATTAAATTGAAGAATGAATATTATTGTGATATTGTCAGGGCTAGATTTGGTTACGTGCACGTAGTGAATAACAATTACGAACCGTGGGGACTGTATGCCATTGGAGGAAGCATGCACCCAACCATAAGAAGCGAAGGAAATCGGTTCGTGGCCCCAAGTACCAGTTATAAGAAGCAGGTGACATGGCGTGAAAACTGTGGCGGTGATTCCTCTTGTCCCAATGGGTGGCTCTGGGTCTCAGTCGGGGATCAGTTTCTCAATGGAGCATACTTCAATGCTTCTGGTAAAGGAACGGCTCTTCCACCCTACACTGGAGTGCAAAAATTTGCAGTTGGCAGTGGGACCTCAGTAGAAGCCATGACTAAGCAGGCGGGAGCTCTGGGCTGAGTTACCTCGAAGCATTGAGGCTCTGAATTATGAATTATGAATATTCTACGTATTTACAAATATATAGTTTGGTTAATTATATGATTCCATAATAATTTTGGTTATTACAAAAATATTATTAATATTATATTATTTTCTTAGTTTTTTATTACACGATTTTGGTTATATTATTTTTGGTTGATAATGAGATTGTTTCTACCAAATGAGAGTATTTTTTTGATTAAATCATCTCATTAACATTGGGCCATCTTTCTTACTATCTAATATGGTTTATTTAGCATAATTTAAAATCTGATATTTTTAGTTGAATTATAATTTTTATTATTAAAATTGTATTTATGATTGTAAAATAGATTTAATTTTAAAAATAAATATTGTTTTTTAAATTATATAATTTTGATAATTAATAATTACAACTTTAATATAATGATAATGGTTGTTAAGTGAGATCTAATGTGAAAGTTCACTATAATTTTGACATGTTAAAAGGCTAGAAAGATCGGTATTACAATAAAGATTATAAAACTGAGATTTAATGTGAATATATGCAGATCACTCTAAGAAGAAATGATTTTCATCCTCAATGTTCATATTCTCAGTTTAAATAATGTAATTTAATTATTTAATTTTCATAATTAATAATTACAATTTAATATATTTAAATAATAAAATTAATATTTTTTTTTAAAATTAATTTTAAAAATTTAATAAAATTTAATATTTTTAAATTATATTTAAAATAATAAATTTATTTATATATTTAAAAATAATATTTGTATAATTAAATATTACAATTTTATAAAAAAAATTATAAATCAAATTTAAAAAATATATAAAATTACATAATAATAATATTATAATTTACTAGTTAATATTAAAACAACTAATATTAAAACACAATGAAAATATAAGCATTATGTATCAAAAAATTCTAGATTAAATTTTACAAATTTACTCGTTGATGTACCAATTTTAAAACTAAACGCATATTGTAATCATAATTTTTTTTTAATGAAGTGATTCCTATACATTATAAAAAATATGTATCATACTTTTGTTTGCTTGGTACTCATTTTTTATTATTATTATCAACAATGTTATTAAACTTACAGATGAAATAACATCATGGTACTTGTTCATTAATACAAAATATGTTGCATGCTAATGTTTATTATGTTTATTATTATTATGAATAAGGTATTTTTTTTGAAGTATAAGATAAAGGTTATATAATAGCTACTAATTTTTATTTAGTTTAAATATAGTTTAACCAAAATAAAAAATAATAAAGACAAAATTTTTATCACAAATGTAAAATAGCTAATAAAATATTGTATTGTTGAATTTCATCACCAAAAATTAAAAGATATTATAAACTAATATTGTTTATGTTAATATATATACACTTCAATATATATGTTTATTTTTTAATATATATTTATGAATTTTATTATATAAAAAAGGAGAACAAAATACCTATATTTCTAGTTAAACATTCATCTCATTAAATGGAATATAATTATTGTATATGTATATTGATTTGACGAGTAGTTTTGAATTGTGATGCACATTTTTGGCATTGCCATTATCACTAATCACTTTAAAATACTTATGTAAAACATTACACTTTCTTTGAAGATTTATTTCCTTAGCTAGTGTTCTTCCTTTGCTAATGTTTTAATGCATCATCAATTTCTCTCATTGCTCCTCTATTAATGCAATTATTTTCTCCTCATTTTCATTTTCATTCTCTTCTTTCTTTCATACATTCCCTCTCTCTATGGGAATTAAGAAAATTTATAGCATTTTATCTTGTATGGAAAACAATACATTTTTCCCTTGTAGTTAGTATGATATCCTCTTCTACTCTAAAACTTGAAACCTTTGCTTCTACCACAATATGTGTTTTATTTCGGTTTGTTTGTATTTTCTTGAAGATTGTATCCCCTTCCATTTTTAATTCTTCACTTAGTGATGTCCCTAACAACTAAACCTCATTGATCTTTTAATTGTTATTAATTGTTAGGAATTTGGATTTTGTGATCCATAAGATTGTGTATAAATTCTTTCGGCGAAAATCACATTCCAACAAGATTATGATTAATGCTTCGAACCAGCTATCATGGTTCATCAAAAACCATCGTGACAAGATAAGAAATCTGATCTAGGACACAGTTTAAATAGATAAGAAACTCTGACTAGATGTTATCTCAAAATGGATAATTGGACTAAATCAGGAACTCCAAAGATTAATTGTGTTATTGATCCTTGTATGGGTATGTAAATGTAAATGGGAAAAAGTTCGAGAATAATTGTAATTATAATATAATGCCAATTGATGAAAACATGAATCCTTAATAGAGACAATCAAAAGCCATGAGAGGAGGACGCTAAAAAAAGGGGTTTATGAAATTAATACCATCCCATGAATTATTTTCTTGAGTCAATATTCTGATATTGTTAACTTTACCCAAGAAAAATATCTAAGGGGAAGGTGTAGTAATAATTTCCAACAACTATGAGAGAAGTGAGACAGTGGCACCAAATTTCCAAAAGGTATGGTTTATGGACCCTCCATTCTAGAGACTTATAACCACCCACATAATCCCATTAAATGGAGAAACTGGAGAAAACAAAACATGAAAAGAGAAGGAACTTGTGCGAAAAAGAAGAGAAGAGCAGAGTGAAGTGTAACATAGTGAAAAGAATAGATAGTTGATAAGAGGCTCTAGTGTGAACCAAGAGAAAACCATGTGTGTGATTCTTGTCCACATAGTTTCGGTAAGTGAGGTTAGTGATTGATTCCTTCGTTTAAGCAAATGGTTGAATGGATACTTGGAAACTTGTTTGTGTTGTGCTCAAAGATGCTAGAAGGAAGTGTCGAGAGACTCTTGATTGGGTGAAGGGCACATTTATAGTTGTACATGCTTGAAATGGCGTAAAATGACAAATATTGTTGGAAGGCATGCACCAAATAATTAAAGTGAGGCACTAAGAGACTCTTAGCTAGGTGAAGGGATATCCTTTTGCTATGTAGGCCCCTTATGGATGCATTGTGAATTAGAATGAGCCCTGCTTGACAAGATGAAAGACTCCATACTGAATTTTGAATGGATGAAGGAGAGTGACATTCATTCTTACACCATTTCTAGTATGGGAGACATTTTCCCACTTGGGTTCTTATTATGAAGAGAAAATAAGAAACCACCCATAATTTTTAGGTAGAATTCTAGGCTTGATGTGATCTCAGAGAAAGTAATGAGCTTGGTGAGATGAAGGAGAATGGCCTTCATGACTCCAGCCTGTAATGTTTAGTAGGGCTTTTCTCATGGCTTCATGGTTTGGCTTGTGGGTGGCCAATTGCAAGAAATATTACAATGTAGTAATATAAGTTGAGCTTCATTAGTGAAACCCATACCTCAAAAAACTTGCACTATTAATAACAATGTTCTAATGGGAAAAATTTGATCCTTTTCTGTCTCCTTTAATGAAAACTGCAATTTTGATAAGATAGAAGATTATTTTCTGCGTAAACACCATTTATTTCCTATTGTGTGTCTTTGTCCATCGTTCACGAGTAGAAACTTAAAAGGGATGGCATGCTAAATACTACTCCATATATTTGTTGCATTTGTCTGGTTCCTTCATTGCTAAATATTACTCCAAATATATATATATATATATATATATATATATATATATATATATATATATATATATATATATATATATATATATATATATATATATATATATATATATATATATATATATATATATATATATATATATATTTGGATTAATATTTGGGCACGAAGGAACGTAATAAAATATAAATAAATAAGTATGGAGTAATATTTATATCTGTCTTTTAAGTTTATAATTAAAAGGATGGAATGTATAAAATTACTCCATATATTTGTTGCATTTGTCTGGTTCCTTCTATCAAGTAAATATTACTCCAAATATATATATATATATATATATATATATAGAGAGAGAGATATATATATATATATATATATATATATATCTCTATCTCTATATATATATATATATATATATTAAAAATTAGATATTTCTTACAAAAATTCATACAAATTCATTGATTCAAACATAGATCTTCATCTAGATGTAAGTTTTACAAAGATTTAAGATACATAATACATTGATACACATGGGGCCACGTGTCCCGAAATACATGAAAAATGTGATTGCAATCACGTTTTTTCATGTATTTCTCATTTTTCTTATAGCAGGGTCCATAGAAGGTATGTAACATGGGTACTCCTTGGATGAGGAATTAAATTTTGCATCGAACAAGTACTCCTGCTCGAAATTTGAGTAAAAATTATGGGAGATAAGTTGAAAATACAAGTTGAAAAAGTAGTTTTATTATGTTATTATTTTTTAATTGTTTTAGCCTTTTAATTAAAAAATGATGAATCACCCCCCATAGTTGACATCATCATCTTGAATCCTATTGGTTCTTATAAAGTTGATTTTTTTTTGTATATTTTTTTAGGAGGCCCATTTTAGACCTCAAAATTCCCCTAATGTCTATAAGGATTGCCTCTGTCCATATAGGGGATTTGCCTGCTGAGGAAGTTAGCGAATCCACTGGGGATAAGTGTGTCTGTCATCTGTTGTTATTCGTTTTGAATTTTTTCTTGTCTATCCAAATTTGGTCGTATTATCATTTCTCTAATTTGTTTTGATTATTTGACTTTTTCAAGCCACTCCACCTATTCTCAGAGTGATAATTTTGGCTTTTACTCAGATTCCTTGCCTCTTTCCTTGGTTTCCTTACTTGGTGCTATTGTTTTCCTGACATTCATGTCAATTGACGCGGGTTACCTTTGGCACGGGTGTGATTTTCCATGTTCAACGTGGATTACTTCTGAACAGTCCCACAGAATCCTGTAGATTTGGTTTTTAGGTTTTTTGTTTGAGTTTCCAGTGCATCTCACCCTCTGGATTGGTTTTTTCTCCCTGGATTAATCCACTTGGATTGGTTTTTGACTTCCATGTCTCGTTCATTTTGGTTTATTATCTCTCATTTGATCAGTGTGGCTTTTTCATCCTAGGATTTCTAGATGTTTTTGATTGTTTGTTCGGTCACATGTTCACTGAGTCTCCAAGCTGTGAATGAGTTGGTTTAGTCATTAATCTTATCAGCTTGTTGTCTGATTACTTGGTATTTTTTTTCGATTCTAGGATTGTTCTTGTTGTAGGATTGTTGAAATGTCACCGTAGTGTCTGTGTGACCCTCCATCTATCGTCCTGAGAATAGATCCCATTGCTCATTGAGTCGATCTGAAAGTCATTTTTTTGCATGAGAAAATGCATGTTTGGCTTGAGTCTGTTTTACATTCGCTTTGGATTGGTCTCTTTGTGTTTTGATCATTTCATTCGAACTTGCTCAAAGATTGCATCTCCTTTTTTTCTTTTCTTATGAAAGACGTGGAATTTGTGTGGACAGGGAAGTGTGAGCAAGCCTTTTTGAAGCTAAAGCATTGTGTATCAACAACACTAGTTTTATGAGGACCAAACTAGAAACTGCCATTTCATATCTCTACAGATGCATCTGACATAATTGTAGGTGCAATTTTGGGTCAGATGGAGGAAAAGAAGCATGATGCCATCTATTATATAAAAAATAATTTAACTCCAGTTAAGCTCAATTACAGAGTGACTAAGAAATAATTCCTAGCATTAATGCATGTTATCAATAAGTTTCAGCATTACATCACTGGTTATTAATTATTTGTACACACTAACCACTCTGCCATTCGATTTTTAATGAATAAGCCTATTACCAATGATAGAGTTACACAATGGTTATTGCTATTTCTAGAATTAGATATCACTATTCTAGATAAACCTAGAAAAGAAAATGTAGTTGTTGATTCCCTTTATAGGCTAACCATGTTGGGTGTGGAGCCTGATTATCTTGTTTACTTTGTATCACAACATTAGACCCCTGTACCTTAAAAGGGGCGGCAACGCTGCCCGTAATTAATCGCTGCCGTGGGGGGTCCAGGGGGGGCAGCAACGCTTTTTGGAGCCCCCCCCTGGTGGGGGTTTTCGGGGGCAGCGCCCCCCGAAGCTAAAAACAAATGTAAAATTGCCTTGTAAAAGTATAGTAATTTCTAGTCAATCTGGGCCGTTCATTAGGAAAATGATCTGACGGTAGAAGTTATGTTTAGATTAGGGTTTTTTTCCCTAGAAGGAAACCCATCGCTTTTATGAGTGCATTTTATTGCGGCTGTGCATTGTGTGTGTATTCTCAGAGTGAGAAACAAAGAGGGAGACTGTGAGAGAGAACAAAGGATATTACATCAGATATGTTGTAGGTTTTGTCTCTTCATTTTTGCTGGATAATAGAAAGGAAGGACTGGTTATTCAGCATGGATGTAGACCAAACTGGGTGAACCATGTATATCTATGTCTCTCTAGTTTTATGTGTTTTGTGTGTTTTTATTTTCCGCATATTTTATGTATTTCATTGCTCTGTAATATTTAATTTTCTAACAACTGGTATCAGAGCCGAAGGTATATTTGGCTGATAAAATCGCAGGAAAGAAGGGTTCCTAGTTTTAGTGGGAGCAATGGTGGAAGCTGGTAAGTTTAGGGTCGAGAAATTTAACGGCGAAAACTTTCCACTGTGGAAGATTCAGATGGAAGATTATCTGTATCAGAAAGATCTGTACCTACCATTGAGTGGAAAAACAAAGAAGCCGGTGGCCATGAGAGACGCGAAATGGAACATTCTCGATAGAAAGGCACTCGGAACAGTACGGTTGTGTCTTGCGGCGTCAGTCGCCTTCAATATTTCGAAGGAAAAAACAACAGAGGGTTTGATGCAGACGTTGGTGAAACTGTATGAAAAGCCCTCGGCCTCAAACAAGGTATTTCTTATGAAACGACTATTTAATATGAAGATGTCGGAAGGTGGATCTGTTGCAGACCATTTAAATGAATTTAATACAATTACCAGTCAGTTAAGTTCTGTAGGGGTAAACTTTGATGATGAAGTTAGAGCTCTGTTATTCTTGTGCTCATTGCCAGAGAGTTGGAATGGTTTAGTAATGGCCATTAGTAACTCTGTCTCTGGATCTAGTACTTTAAAGTTTGATGATGTTTTTGGTGCTATCCTTAGCGAGGAAATGCGACGGAAAAGCTCCGGTGAGACATCAGGTAATGCTTTGAGTGCAGAGTCTAGGGGAAGAAGAATGGAAAGAGGAAAGAGCTTGGGATATCACAGTAAATCAAGGAAAGGAAGATCCAAGTCCAGATCGGGGATAGTGTGCTGGAATTGCGGAAAGAAAGGACACCTAAAGAAAGACTGTAGATCTCGGAAGGGAAAAGAAGGAGACACACAACAAGAAAAAAATCATGAAGCAAATGTGATAGGTGATGTGTTACAAGATGCTTTGATTATTTCTTTCGAAAATGTTACTGATTCTTGGGTTGTAGATTCAGGGGCTTCACTCCATGCCACACCTGATAAGAAATATTTTCATGACTATGTTCAAGGAGATTTTGGACAAGTTCTTTTGGGTGATGATAAACCCTATAAAATTGTTGGAATGGGTAAAGTTCTTGTAAAACAATATAATGGAAACCAATGGCTACTAAAGGAGGTAAGGCATGTTCTAGATCTGAAGAAAAATCTGATTTCAACAGGGCAGTTAGGCAGTGAAAGTTGTGTGACAACTTTCACAGATAAAACTTGGAAGGTCACCAAAGGAGCATTGGTAATAGCAAAACGTGAAAAGGTTGGTACATTGTATTTATGCAGTGGTATTTCTAAATCTGTTAATGCTTTAACTTCCAAAAGAGAAGATGCAACATTATGGCATCATAGGCTTGGACACATGAGTGAGAAGGGAATGAAGATTCTTCACTTAAGAAATTTGTTGCCAGGTTTGAAGAATGTTGATTTGGATTTCTGTGAGAATTGCATTTATGGAAAACAAAAGAGAGTCAGATTTCTTAGAGTTGGGAAAGAAAAGAAGAGCGAAAAATTGGAGCTTGTGCATACAGATGTATGGGGACCTGCTCAGGTATCATCTCTCGGTGGCTCTCGTTATTATGCTACTTTTATTGATGATGCAACTAGAAAAACATGGATTTATTGTATTCAGAATAAATCTGATGTATTTGATACTTTCAAGAAATGGAAAGCTTTGGTTGAGATTGAGACAAGAAAGAAGTTGAAGCGTCTCAGATCAGACAATGGAGGTGAATATTGCAGCAAAGAGTTTGATAGGTACTGTTCAGAGCATGGAATTTGTAGAGAGAAGACAGTTCCAAGAACACCACAAGAAAATGGTGTGTCAGAAAGGATGAACAGAACAATCATGGAGCGTGCAAGGTGCATGAGATTGCATGCAGGATTGCCTTTACAATTTTGGGCAGATGCTGTAGATACTGCTATTTATCTAATAAATAGAGGGCCTTCAAGTTCCTTGGATGGTGGTATTCCAGAGGAAGCATGGACAGGTAAAAAGGTAAACTACTCTTTTTTAAAGCCTTTTAGTTGTGAGGCCTTTGTCCATATTAATAAAGAAAACAGAACAAAGCTTGAGGCAAAATCAAAGAAATGTACCTTTATTGGATATGGTGCTAATGATTTTGGTTATCGCTTATATGATTATGAAAATCACAAAATCATTAGGAGCAGAGACGTAATATTAAATGAAAAGGTCTTGTATAAGAATCAGCTGCAGGAAAAGAAACATGAAAAGGAAAGCAAGGAATACATGGTTCTTGATAAGATAACTGAAAAATTAAAGGTGCTTGAAAATAATAATAATCAACAACCATAGCAGAATAACCACCACAACAGCAACAAGCACCTCAAACACCTGAAAGTGGTGTTAGAAGATCTACCAAGATAAGTAGACCCCTTGAACGATACTCTCCTTCATTATATTATTTATTGTTGACTGATTCTGGTGAACCAGAATGTTATGAAGAAGAAATGCAGGTTGAAAGCAGGATGAAGTGGGAGCTAGCCATGGAAGAAGAGATGGACTCCTTAATGCATAACCAGATTTGGGATTTAGTCAAGTTTCCTGCAGGTAAAACTACATTGCAGAATAAATGGGTTTACAAGCTGAAGGAAGAAGATGGAGGAAAATAGAGGTACAAAGCTAGACTTGTGGTGAAGGGGTTTGCACAAAATAAAGGTATTTATTTTGATGAAATAGTTTCTCCTGTTGTTAAGATGAATTCAATCAGAACTATCTTAAGTCTTGTAGCAGCGGAAGATTTACATCTTGAACAGTTAGATGTAAAGACAACATTTCTCGATGGAGATTTGGAGGAAGAGATATACATGTAGCAACCAGAAGGAAACGAGGTAAAAGGGAAAGAAAAATTGGTGTGCAGATTAAAGAAGAGCTTATATGGCTTAAAACAGGCTCCAAGGCAGTGGTATCTAAAATTTGACAAGTTTATGTCTGAACAAGGTTATACTAGATGTCACTCTGATCATTGTGTTTATCTAAAAAGGAAAAATGATGGAAGCTATATTATATTGTTATTGTATGTAGATGACATGCTTGTTGCAGGATCTAACATGCAGGAAATAAATGTGCTCAAAATAAAAATGGCAAATTCATTTGCAATGAAGGATTTGGGAGCTGCAAAACAAATCCTTGGTATGAGGATAACTAGAGATAGTAAAAATCGTAAATTAACACTGTCTTAGAATGAGTACATAGAAAAGGTGTTGAAAATATTTAATATGCAAAATGCAAAACCAGTTAGTACACCTTTTGCTAGCCATTTAAAACTTAGTAAGGAAATGTGCCCAAAGACCCAAGAAGACATGGATTATATGTCTAAAGTTCCATTTGCATCTGCAGTTGGAAGCTTAATGTATGCAATGGTCTGCACAAGGCCTGATATTGCACATGGAGTGGGAGTTGTAAGCAGGTACATGAATAATCCAGGAAAAGAAAATTGGATGGCAGTAAAATGGATTCTCAGATATTTGAGAGGTACCACAAATCAAGCATTATGCTTTGGTGGTTCAAAAATTTCTCTACAGGGATATGTTGATGCAGATATGGCAGGTGACAGAGATAACAGGAGGAGCACTACAGGATATTTATTTACTGTAGGTGGAATAACTGTCAGTTGGGTTTCAAAAATCCAAAGTGTTGTTGCACTTTCAACAACAGAAGCAAAGTACGTTGCTGCTACAGAGGCTAGTAAAGAAATGATTTGGTTACAAAGGTTTATGGGTTAATTAGGTAAGAAGCACGATATGGGAACTCTATACAGTGATAGCCAAAGTGCCATTCATATTGAAAAGAACTCAGCATTTCATTCCACGACTAAACACATACATCTCAAGTACCATTTCATACGGTCAGTATTAGAAGATGGAGAGTTGAAGCTGGAAAAGATACACACTAGCCAGAATCCTGCAGATATGCTAACAAAAGTTGTAACTAGGGAGAAACTGAGAATTTTCTCAGTTTCAATTGGTCTTCAAGGATGACGATAAAGATGAGGAACAACCAGGTCCAAAGAGGAGTTATTGTCTAGCAAATGAAGCAGCGGTGGAGTTGCTACAATCAGTCTCCAAGTGGGAGATTGTTGGGTGTGGAGCCTGATTATCTTGTTTACTTTGTATCACAACATTGGACCCATGTACCTTAAAAGGGGTGGAAATGCCGCCCATAATTAATCGTTGTTGTGGGGGCTCCAAGGGGAGGGGGGGACCCGGCAGCGCTTTTCAGAGCCCCCCCTGGCACGGGTTTTCGGGGGCAGAGCCCTTGAAGCTAAAAATAGATGTAAAATTGCCTTGTAAAAGTATATTAATTTCTAGTCAATCTGGGCCATTCATTAGGAAAATGATCTGATGGTAGAAATTATGTTTAGATTAGGGTTTTTTTCCCTAGAGGGAAACCCCTCGCTTTTATGAGGGCATTGTATTGCGGCTATGCATTGTGTGTGTATTCTCAGAGTGAGAAACAGAGAGGGAGACTGTGAGAGAGAACAGAGGATATTACATCGGATCTGATATAGGTTTTGTCTCTTCATTTTTGCTGGATAATAGAAAGGAAGGACTGGCTGTTCAGGGTGGATGTAGCCCAAACTAGGTGAACCACATATATCTGTGTCTCTCTAGTTTTATGTGTTTTGTGTGCTTTTATTTTCCGCATATTTTATGTGTTGCATTGCTCTGTAATATTTAATTTTCTAACAAACCATAGGTGATAATTGCACTCCTACTGAGGATTATTTTCCAGATGAGTATATTTTTGCTATATCTACTCACTCACTGTGGTATGTAGAGATAGCAAACTATCTTGCCGCAGGTAAATTTCCACATCATTTATCTTCCAGAGAAAGAAGGAAGATCCTACAATAGAGTGCCACTTACTCCTGGATAGAGGGAAATATCTATCACAATAGAGTGCCACTTACCAGTTATAAGAAGCAGGTGACATGGCGTGAAAACTGTGGCGGTGATTCCTCTTGTCCCAATTGGTGGCTCCGTGTCTCGCCTAGGATCGTCAATGAAGCATACTTCAATGCTTCGGTAAAGGAACGGCTCTTCCACCTTACACCGGAGTGCAAAGATCTGGTATTGGCACCAAGAGAAGCCATGACTAAGCAGGCGGGAGCTCTGGGCTGAGTTACCTCGAAGCATTGAGGCTCTGAATTATGAATTATGAATATTCTACGTATTTACAAATATATAGTTTGGTTAATTATATGATTCCATAATAATTTTGGTTATTACAAAAATATTATTAATATTATATTATTTTCTTAGTTTTTTATTACACGATTTTGGTTATATTATTTTTGGTTGATAATGAGATTGTTTCTACCAAATGAGAGTATTTTTTTGATTAAATCATATCATTAACATTGGGCCATCTTTCTTACTATCTAATATGGTTTATTTAGCATAATTTAAAATCTGATATTTTTAGTTGAATTATAATTTTGATTATTAAAATTGTATTTATGATTGTAAAATAGATTTAATTTTAAAAATAAATATTGTTTTTTAAATTATATAATTTTGATAATTAATAATTACAACTTTAATATAATGATAATGGTTGTTAAGTGAGATCTAATGTGAAAGTTCACTATAATTTTGACATGTTAAAAGGCTAGAAAGATCGGTATTACAATAAAGATTATAAAACTGAGATTTAATGTGAATATATGCAGATCACTCTAAGAAGAAATGATTTTCATCCTCAATGTTCATATTCTCAGTTTAAATAATGTAATTTAATTATTTAATTTTCATAATTAATAATTACAATTTAATATATTTAAATAATAAAATTTATATTTTTTTTAAAATTAATTTTTAAAATTTAATAAAATTTAATATTTTTAAATTATATTTAAAATAATAAATTTATTTATATATTTAAAAATAATATTTGTATAATTAAATATTACAATTTTATAAAAAAATTATAAATCAAATTTAAAAAATATATAAAATTACATAATAATAATAATATAATTTACTAGTAAATATTAAAACAACTAATATTAAAACACAATGAAAATATAAGCATTATGTATCAAAAAAATTCTAGATTAAATTTTACAAATTTACTCGTTGATGTACCAATTTTAAATCTAAACGCATATTGTAATCATAAATTTTTTAATGAAGTGATTCCTATACATTATAAAAAATATGTATCATACTTTTGTTTGCTTGGTACTCATTTTTTATTATTATTATCAACAATGTTATTAAACTTACAAATGAAATAACATCATGGTACTTGTTCATTAATACAAAATATGTTGCATGCTAATGTTTATTATGTTTATTATCATGAATAAGGTATTTTATTGAAGTATAAGATAAAGGTTATATAATAGTTACTAATTTTTATTTAGTTTAAATATAGTTTAATCAAAATAAAAAATAATAAAGACAAAATTTTTATCACAAATGTAAAATAGCTAATAAAATATTGTATTGTTGAATTTCATCACCAAAAATTAAAAGATATTATAAACTAATATTGTTTATGTTAATATATATACATTTCAATATATATGTTTATTTTTTAATATATATTTATGAATTTTATTATATAAAACAGGAGAACAAAATACCTATATTTCTAGTTAAACATTCATCTCATTAAATGGAATATAATTATTGTATATGTATATTGATTTGACAAGTAGTTTTGAATTGTGATTCACATTTTTGGCATTGCCATTATCACTAATCACTTTAAAATACTTATGTAAAACATTACACTTTCTTTGAAGATTTATTTCCTTAGCTAGTGTTCTTCCTTTGCTAATGTTTTAATGCATCATCAATTTCTCTCATTGCTCCTCTATTAATGCAATTACTTTCTCCTCATTTTCATTTTCATTCTCTTCTTTCTTTCATACATTCCCTCTCTCTATGGGAATTAAGAAAATTTATAGCATTTTATCTTGTATGGAGAACAATACATTTTTCCCTTGTAGTTAGTATGATATCCTCTTCTACTCTAAAACTTGAAACCTTTTCTTCTACCACAATATGTGTTTTATTTCGGTTTGTTTGTATTTTCTCGAAGATTGTATCCCCTTCCATTTTTAATGCTTCACTTAGTGATGTCCCTAACAACTAAACCTCATTGATCTTTTAATTGTGATTAATTGTGAGGAATTTGGCTTCTGTGATCCATAAGATTGTGTATAAATTCTTTCGGTGAAAATCACATTCCAACAGATTTTGTTGACGCGTTTCGAACTAGCTATTGTGGTTCATCATCAGGACAAGATAAGAAATCTGATCTAGGACACAGTTTAAATAGATAAGAAACTCTGAATAGATGTTATCTCAAAACGGATAATTGGACTAAATCAGGAACTCCAAAGATTAATTGTGTTATTGATCCTTGTATGGGTATGTAAATGTAAATGGGAAAAAGTTCGAGAATAATTGTAATTATAATATAATGCCAATTGATGAAGAGATGAATCCTTAATAGAGACAATCAAAAGCCATGAGAGGAGGACGCCAAAAAAGGGGTTTATGAAATTAATACCATCCCATGAATTATTTTCTTGAGTCAATATTCTGATATTGTTAACTTTACCCAAGAAAAATATCTAAGGGGAAGGTGTAGTAATAATTTCCAACAACTATGAGAGAAGTGAGACAGTGGCAGCAAATTTCCAAAAGGTATGGTTTATGTACCCTCCATTCTAGAGATTTATAACCACCCACATAATCCCATTAAATGGAGAAACTGGAGAAACAAAACATGAAAAGAGAAGGAACTTGTGCGAAAAAGAAGAGGAGAGCAAAGTGAAGTGTAACATAGTGAAAAGAATAGATAGTTGATAAGAGGCTCTAGTGTGAACCAAGAGAAAACCATGTGTGTGATTCTTGTCCACATAGTTTCGGTAAGTTAGGTTAGTGATTGATTCCTTCGTTTAAGCAAATGGTTGAATGGATTCTTGGAAACTTGTTTGTGTTGTGCTCAAAGACGCTAGAAGGAAGCGTCGAGAGACTCTTGATTAGGTGAAGGGCACATTTATAGTTGTACATGCTTGAAATGGCGTAAACTGAGAAATATTGTTGGAAGGCATGCACCAAATAATTAAAGTGAGGCACTAAGAGACTCTTAGCTAGGTGAAGGGATATCCTTGTGCTTTGTAGGCCCCTTATGGCTGCATTGTGAATTAGAATGAGCGCTACTTGACAAGTTGAAAGACTCCATACTGAATTTTGAATGGATTAAGGAGAGTGACATTCATTCTTACACCATTTCTAGTATGGGAGACATTTTCCCGCTTGGGTGCTTATTATGAAGAGCAACTAAGAAACCACCCATAATTGTTAGGTAGAATTCTAGGCTTGATGTGATCTCAGAGAAAGTAATGAGCTTGGTGAGATGAAGGAGAATGGCCTTCATGACTCCACCCTGTAATGTTTAGTAGGGCTTTTCTCATGGCTTCATGGTTTGGCTTGTGGGTGGCCAATTGCAAGAAATATTACAATGTAGTTGCAGACAGCATAGGATTCTCTAGGGTTAAACTTTTATCTATTTTGGATGGTTTGCATGTCTATGTATTTCTTTCAGTTATCTATTTCTTGCATTACAACCATTTCATTTATTTAAGTATAATATCAACTATTAAAGAATCTGGTATCTAAACAAAAACTAACCTACAAGGTACATATTTTATTTATTTTATCATATATGTTGTGATAGACTATTCCAATGGAATATCCACAACAATTTACAAATCAATTGGTGTGAAGCACTAAGTGAATGACAGAAATAAAATTTTTATTTCATAATCTATTTTAATTTTATTGCATCTTAGTGTGCTTGATGACCATACTTGTTTTCCGAAAGGGAAAACTCAACTGGTGATTTTCATGATATGTAATATTGTGCAAACTAAGATATCCAAGGTTAAAATCCCCTTGGAGTAACCCAAAATATGGAGAGCAAGAATGTTGTAGGCCGCAGAGGTATAGTGGCAACAGTAATAATTTTCCTCATGTCACGTGAATACGAGCCCAACCCATTTGTCGATTCCTCTAGTATATAAAAAACTTTGCACCCATGAACTAGTATTATGAAGTAGATATGCCTTCTTCAAGAAAATGATCATTGAAAAATCCAATCACCAAGGGAACTTTCTAATGCAACTAGATTCATATAAGGCTTAAATTTCTAACAAAATTTCCTTGAAATATAACATCCATCATCACAATTCTCTTCATTATCATTGTCATCATCACTTGAATCAATCAGGCCCAATATTTACAGACCAGGGCATTCTCCGATAATGACACAATTCACACTTTATAAGTTGAGCTTCATTAGTGAAACCCATACCTCACAAAACTTGCACTATTAATAACAATGTTCTAATGGGAAAAATTTGATCCTTTTCTGTCTCCTTTAACGAAAATTGAAATTTTGATAAGATAGAAGATTATTTTCTGCGTAAACACCATTTATTTCCTATTGTGTGTCTTTGTCTGTCGTTCACGAGTAGAAAACTAAAAGGGAATGCATGCTAAATATTACTCCATATATTTGTTGCATTTGTATGGTTCCTTCATTGCTAAATATTACTCCAAATATATATATATATATATATATATATATATATATATATATATTAAAAATTAGATATTTCTTACAAAAATTCATACAAATTCATTGATTCAAACATAGATCTTCATCTAGAAGTAAGTTTTAAAAAGATTTAAGATACATGATACATTGATACACATGGGGCCACGTGTCCCGAAATACATGAAAAATGTGATTGCAATCACGTTTTTTCATGTATTTCTCATTTTTCTTATAGCAGGGTCCATAGAAGGTATGTAACATGGGTACTCCTTGGATGAGGAATTAAATTTTGCATCCAACAAGTACTCCTGCTCGAAATTTGAGTAAAAAGTATGAGAGATAAGTTGAAAATACGAGTTGAAAAAGTAGTTTTATCATGTTATTATTTTTTAATTGTTTTACCCTTTTAATTAAAAAATGATGAATCACCCCCCATGGTTGACATCATCATCTTGAATCCTATTGGTTCTTATAAAGTTGATTTTTTTTTTGTATATTTTTTTAGGAGGCCCATTTTAGACCTCAAAATTCCCCTAATGTCTATAGGGATTGCCTCTGTCCGTATAGGGGATTTTCCTGCTGAGGAAGTTAGCGACTCCACCGGGGATAAGTGTGTCCATCATCTGTTGTTATTCTTTTTGAAGTTTTTCTTGTCTATCCAACTTTGGTCGTATTATCATTTCTCTACTTTGTTTTGATTATTTGACTTTTTCAAGCCACTCCACCTATTCTTAGAGTGATAATTTTGGTTTTTACTCAGATTCCTTTCCTCTTTCCTTGGTTTCCTTACTCGGTGCTGTTGTTTTCCTGACATTCATGTCAATTGACACGGGTTACCTTTGGCATGGGTGTGATTTTCCCTGTTCAATGTGGATGACTTCTGAACAGTCTGGAAGAATCCTGTAGATTTGGTTTTTAGGTTTTTTGTTTGAGTTTCCAGTGCATCTCACCCTCTGGATTGGTTTTTTCTCCCTGGCTTAATCCACTTGGATTGGTTTTTGACTTCCATGTCTCGTTCATTTTGGTTTATTATCTCTCATTTGATCAGTTTGGCTTTTTCATCCTAAGATTTCTAGATGTTTTTGATTGTTTTTTCAGTCACATGTTCACTGAGTCTCCACGCTGTGAATGAGTTGGTTTAGTCATTCATCTTATCAGCTTGTTGTCTGATTACTTGGTATTTTTTTTCGATTCTAGGATTGGTATTGTTGTAGGATTGTCGAACTGTCACCCTAGTGTCTGTGTGACCCTCCATCTATCGTCCTGAGAATAGATCCCATTACTCATTGAGTCAATCTGAAAGTCCTTTTTTTGCATGAGAAAATGCATGTTTGGCTTGAGTCTGTTTTACATTCGCTTTGGATTGGTCTCTTTGTGTTTTGATCATTTCATTCGAACTTGCTCAAATATTGCATCTCCTTTTTTTCTTTTCTTATGAAAGACGTGGAATTTGTGTGGACAGGGAAGTGTGAGCAAGCCTTTTTGAAGCTAAAGCACTATGTATCAACAACACTAGTTTTATGAGGATCAAACTACAAACTACCATTTCATATCTCTACAGATGCATCTGACATAATTGTAGGTGCAATTTTGGGTCAGATGGAGGAAAAGAAGCATGATGCCATCTATTATATCAAAAATAATTTAACTCCAGCTAAGCTCAATTACAGAGTGACTAAGAAATAATTCCTAGCATTAATGCATGTTATCAATAAGTTTCAGCATTATGTCACTGGTTATTAATTATTTGTACACACTAACCACTCTGCCATTAGATTTTTAATGAATAAGCCTATTACCAATGGTAGAGTTACACAATGGTTATTGCTATTTCTAGAATTAGATATCACTATTCTAGATAAACCTAGAAAATAAAATGTAGTTGTTGATTCCCTTTATAGGTTAACCATGTTGGGTGTGGAGCCTGATTATCTTGTTTACTTTGTATCACAACATTGGACCCATGTACCTTAAAAGGGGCGGCAACACTGCCCGTAATTAATCGCTGCCATGGGGGGTCTAGGGGGGGGGGGCAGCAACACTTTTGGGAGCCCCCCCCTGGTGGGGTTTTTCAGGGGAAGCGCCCCCGAAGCTAAAAACAAAGGTAAAATTTCCTTGTAAAAGTATAGTAATTTCTAGTCAATCTGGGCTGTTCATTAGGCAAATGATCTGACGGTAGAAGTTATGTTTAGATTAGGGTTTTTTGCCCTAGAAGGCAACCCATCGCTTTTATGAAGGCATTATATTGCAGCTGTGCATTGTGTGTGTATTCTCAGAGTGAGAAACAGAGAGGGAGACTGTGAGAGAGAACAGAGGATATTACATCGGATCTACTGTAGGTTTTGCCTCTTCATTTTTGCTGGATAATAGAAAGGAAGGACTAGCTGTTTAGCGTGGACGTAGCCCAAACTGGGTGAACCACGTATATCTATGTCTCTCTAGTTTTATGTGTTTTGTGTGTTTTTATTTTCCGCATATTTTATGTGTTGCATTGCTTTGTAATATTTAATTTTTTAACAAATGGTATCAGAGCCGGAGGTAGATTTGGCTGATAAAATCGCAGGAAAGAAGGGTTCCTAGTTTTAGTAGGAGCAATGGCGGAAGATGGTAAGTTTAGGGTCGAGAAATTTAACGGTGAAAACTTTCCGCTATGGAAGATGCAGATAGAAGATTATCTGTATCAGAAAGATCTGTACCTACCATTGAGCGGAAAAACAAAGAAGCCAGCAGCCATGACAGATGTGGAATGGAACATTCTCGATAGAAAGGCACTCAGAACAGTACGGTTGTGTCTTGCGGCATCAGTCACCTTCAATATTTCGAAGGAAACAACAACAGAGGGTTTGATGCAGACGTTGGCGAAACTATATGAAAAACCCTCGGCCTCAAACAAAGTATTTCTTATGAAATGACTATTTAATATGAAGATGTCGGAAGGTGGATCTATTGCAGACCATTTAAATGAATTTAATACAGTTACCAGTCAGTTAAGTTCTGTAGGGGTAAAATTTGATGATGAAGTTAGAGCCCTGTTATTCTTGTGCTCATTACCAGAAATTTGGAATGGTTTAGTTATGGCAATTATTAAATCTGTCTCTGGATCTAGTACTTTAAAGTTTGATGATGTTGTTGGTGTTATCCTTAGCGAGGAAATGCGACGGAAAAGCTCCGGTGAGACATTGGGTAATGCTTTGAGAGCAGAGTCTAGGGGAAGAAGAATGGAAAGAGAAAAGAGCTTGGGATATCATAGTAAATCAAGTAAAGGCAGAACCAAGTCCAGATCGGGGATAGTGTTCTAGAATTGCAGAAAGAAAGGACACCTAAAGAAATACTGTATATCTTGGAAGGGAAAAGAAGGAGACACACAGCAAGAAAACAATCATGAATAAAATGTGACAGGTGATGTGTTACAAGATGCTTTGATTCTTTCTTTCGAAAATGTTACTGATTCTTGGGTTGTAGATTCAGGGGCTTCATTCCATGCCACACCCGATAAGAAATATTTTCATGACTATGTTCAAGGAGATTTTGGACAAGTTCGTTTGGGTGATGATAAACCCTGTAAAATTGTTGGAATGGGTAAAGTTCTTGTAAAACAACATAATGGAAACCAATGGCTACTAAAGGAGGTAAGGCATGTTCCAGATCTGAAGAAAAATCTGATTTCAACAGGGCAGTTAGGCAGTGAAGGCTGTGTGACAACTTTCACAGATAAAACTTGGAAGGTCACCAAAGGAGCGCTGGTAATAGAAAAAGGTGAAAAGGTTGGTACATTGTATTTATGCAATGGTATTTCTAACTCTGTTAATGCTTTAAATTCCAAAGGAGAAGATGCAACATTATGGCATCATAGGTTCGGACACATGAGTGAGAAGGGAATGAAGATTATTCACTCAAGAAATTTGTTGCCAGGTTTGAAGAATGTTGATTTGGATTTCTGTGAGAATTGCATTTATGGAAAACAGAAGAGAGTCAGATTTCTCAGAGTTGGGAAAGAAAATAAGAGCGAAAAATTGGAGCTTGTGCATACAGATGTATGGGGACCTGCTCAGGTATCATCTCTCGGTGGCTCTCGTTATTATGTTACTTTTATCGATGATGCAACTAGAAAATCATGGATTTATTGTATTCAGAATAAATCTGATGTATTTGATACTTTCAAGAAATGGAAAGCTTTGGTTGAGATTGAGACAGGAAAGAAGTTGAAGTGTCTCAGATCAGACAATGGAGGTGAATATTGCATCAAAGAGTTTGATAGGTACTGTTCAGAGCATGGAATTCGTAGAGAGAAGACAGTTCCAAGAACACCACAAGAAAATGGTGTGTCAGAAAGGATGAATAGAACAATCATGGAGCGTGCAAGGTGCATGAGATTGCATGCAGGATTGCCTTTACAATTTTGGGCAGATGCTGTAGATACTGTTATTTATCTAATAAACAGAGGGCCTTCAAGTTCCTTGGATGGTGGTATTCCAGAGGAAGCATGGACAGGTAAAAAGGTAAACTACTCTTTTTTAAAGCCTTTTGGTTGTGAGGCCTCTGTCCATATTAATAAAGAAAATAGAACAAAGCTTGAGGCAAAATCAAAGAAATGTACCTTTATTGGATATGGTGCTAATGATTTTGGTTATCGCTTATATGATTATGAAAATCACAAAATCATTAGGAGCATAGACGTAATATTCAATGAAAAGGTCTTGTATAAGAATCAGCTGCAGGAAAAGAAACAGGAAAAAGAAAGCAAGGAATACACGGTTCTTGATGAGATAACTGAAAAAGTAAAGGTGCCTGAAAATAATAATAATCAACAACCATAGCAGCAGCAACCACCACAACAGCAACAGGCACCTCAAACACCTGAAAGTGGTGTTAGAAGATCTACCAGGATAAGTAGACCCCTTGAACGATACTCTCCTTCATTATATTATTTATTGCTGACTGATTCTGGTGAACCTGAATGTTATGAAGAAGCAATGCAGGTTGAAAGTAGGAATAAGTGGGAGCTAGCCATGGAAGAAGAGATGGACTCCTTAATGCATAACCAGACTTGGGACTTAGTCAAGTTGCCTGCAGGTAAAACTACATTGCAGAATAAATGGGTTTACAAGCTGAAGGAAGAAGATGGAGGAAAACAGAGGTACAAAGCTAGACTTGTGGTGAAGGGGTTTGCACAAAAGAAAGGTATTGATTTTGATGAAATATTTTCTCCTGTTGTTAAGATGAATTCAATCAGAACTATCTTAAGTCTTGTAGCAACGGAAGATTTACATCTTGAACAGTTAGATGTAAAGACAACATTTCTCCATGGAGATTTTGAGGAAGAGATATACATGCAGCAACCAGAAGGATATGAGGTAAAAGGGAAAGAAAAATTGGTGTGCAGGTTAAAGAAGAGCTTGTATGGCTTAAAACAGGCTCCAAGGCAGTGGTATCTAAAATTTGACAAGTTTATGTCCGAACAAGGTTATACTAGATGTCACTCTGATCATTGTGTTTATCTAAAAAGGAAAAATGATGGCAGATATATTATATTGTTATTGTATGTAGATGACATGCTTGTTGCAGGATCTAACATGCATGAAATAAATGTGCTCAAAAGAAAATTGGCAAATTCATTTGCAATGAAGGATTTGGGAGCTGCAAAACAAATCCTTGGTATGAGGATAACTAGAGACAGGAAAAATCGTAAATTAACATTGTCTCAGAATGAGTACATAGAAAAGGTGTTGAAAAGATTTAATATGCACAATGTAAAACCAGTTAGTACACCTTTTGCTAGCCATTTCAAACTTAGTAAGGAGATGTGCCCAAAGACCCAAGAAGACATGGATTATATGTCTAAAGTTCCATATGCATCAGCAGTTGGAAGCTTAATGTATGCAATGGTCCGCACAAGGCCTGATATTGCACATGCAGTGGGAGTTGTAAGCAGGTACATGAATAATCCAGGAAAAGAAAATTGGATGGCAGTAAAATGGATTCTCAGATATTTGAGAGGTACCACAAATCAAGCATTATTCTTTGGTGGTTCAAAAATTTCTCTACAGGGATATGTTGATGCAGATATGGCAGGTGACAGACATAACAGGAGGAGCACTACAGGATATTTATTTACTGTAGGTGGAACAACTTTCAGTTGGGTTTCAAAAATCCAAAGTGTTGTTGCAGTTTCAACAACAGAAGCAGAGTACATTGCTGCTACAGAGGC
This sequence comes from Pinus albicaulis, assembly GCA_034641835.2. Lineage (NCBI taxonomy): Eukaryota > Viridiplantae > Streptophyta > Pinopsida > Pinales > Pinaceae > Pinus > Pinus albicaulis. The sequence continues at coordinate 253,090,814 of CM076584.1, read as the reverse complement.
TAGTAAAGAAATGATTTGGTTACAAAGGTTTATGGGTGAATTGGGTAAGAAGCACGATATGGGAACGCTATACAGTGATAGCCAAAGTGCCATTCATATTGCAAAGAACTAAGAATTTCATTCCAGGACTAAACACATACATCTCAAGTACCATTTAATACGGTCAGTATTAGAATATGGAGAGTTGAAGCTGGAAAAGATACACACTAGCCAGAATCCTGCAGATATGCTAACAAAAGTTGTAACTAGGGAGAAACTGAGAATTTGCTCAGTTTCAATTGGTCTTCAAGGATGACATTGAAGATGAGGAAAAACTAGGTCCAAAGAGGAGTTATTGTCTAGCAAATGAAGCAGCGGTGGAGTTGCTATAATCAGTCTCCAAGTGGGAGATTGTTGGGTGTGGAGCCTGATTATCTTGTTTACTTTGTATCACAACATTGGACCCCATGTACCTTAAAAGGGGCGGAAACGCCGCCCGTAATTAATCGTTGTTGTGGGGGCTCCAGGTGGGGGGGCGGCAGCGCTTTTCAGAGCTCCCCCTGGCAGGGGTTTTCGGGGGCAAAGCCCTTGAAGCTAAAAATAGATGTAAAATTGCCTTGTTAAAGTATATTAATTTCTAGTCAATCTGGGCCATTCATTAGGCAAATGATCTGACGGTAGAAGTTATGTTTAGATTAGGATTTTTTTCCCTAGAAGGAAACCCCTCGCTTTTATGAGGGCATTGTATTACGGCTGTGCATTGTGTGTGTATTCTCAGAGTGAGAAACAGAGAGGGAGACTGTGAGAGAGAACATAGGATATTACATCGGATCTGCTATAGGTTTTGTCTCTTCATTTTTGCTGGATAATAGAAAGGAAGGACTGGCTGTTCAGGGTGGATGTAGCCCAAACTGGGTGAACCACGTATATCTGTGTCTCTCTAGTTTTATGTGTTTTGTGTGCTTTTATTTTCCGCATATTTTATGTGTTGCATTGCTCTGTAATATTTAATTTTCTAACAACCCATAGGTGATAATTGCACTCCTACTGAGAATTCTTTTCCAGATGAGTATCTTTTTTCCATATCTACTCACTCACTATGGTATGTAGATATAGAAAACTATCTTGCTGCAGCTAAATTTCCACATCATTTATCTTCCAGAGAAAGAAGGAAGATCCTACAATAGAGTGCCACTTACTCCTGGATAGAGGGAAATATCTATCACACTGGACCAAACTTTCAGATTCGGTGATGTGTTAGAGAAGACATGAATTTTGATTTCTTGAAGGCGTTCCATGAGGAGCCCCGTGGAGGGTAATTCATGGACAAGAGGATGGGGTACAAAATGCTCTCAACAGGGTACTACTGGCCAACTATATTATAGGATTCCAAGAATTTTGTAAAGGGGTGTAATAGCTACCAAAGGATGGGCTAGCCTCTGCAATTAGACGAGATGTCACTACAACCTCAAGTATTGATAGAGCCATTTGAAAAGTGGGCCCTAGATTTTGTAGGGCCAATCAATCAGTCATCACAACATAGATCATATATATTGTTATTTACAAATTACTTCACAAAGTGGGTCGAAGAAAAGACATTAACCAGAGCTATAGATCAGGCTGTTTCAGACATCCTATTCAAAGATATTTTTATTTGTTTCGGGTTTCCCGGGGAGATAGTGATGGATGGAGGGCGCCAATTTACATCCCATTTGATTCAAAAACTAGTTGAGAAGTATGGAATTAATAACAAGATCACTTCACCTTATCATCCACAAGAGAATGGTCAAGTGGAGAGCACCAAAAAAGTTATTGAGGGTATTTTGACAAAAAAAGTAGTCAACCACCAAAGGAATTAGGCTGAAAAAATTCCAGAGGTACTGTGGGCTTACAGAACAACATGGAGGAACACTACGGGCTTCTCACCCTACGAATTGGTGTACAGTAAGAATCCATTATTCCCCATAGATTTTGAAATAAAAACATTGAGAACACCATTATAGGTCAATTTGGATTTAAGTACAACACAAAGACAAAGGTTGAATCGACTCAATGAGTTGGAAGAGAAATGGTTGGCTACCATTCAGCAGATAGAGATCATTCAACAACAAAGAGCTAGATGGCATGACAAGTTGATTAAGAAGAAGATATTTCTGAAAGGAGATTGGGCTCTCTTGTACGATTCAAGATTCAACGATTTCAAGGGCAAGCTCTACACTAGATGGCTATGTCCTTATGAGTTAGACAAAGTATTTGACAATGGGACTGTAAAATTGGTCACCATTGATAGCGCTAAGAGACCGTAATTGGTTAATGTGCACCGTCTGAGGCTATGTCATCAACCTTCTTCGAAGGATTCATTTATTAACAATGTCGCAAACTTTTATCTTCATGTTACAGCAGCAGGGGGATGTTCCCCTGTGCAACTCGAACTTTGAATTTCCAATAAGTGTAACAGTTGAAAAACACTTTCGGGGAGGCTGTTACACATGTTTAAAAAAAATTAATAATAATAATCATAATAATAAGATACAAATAATAATAATAATAATAATAATAATAAAATAAAAATAATAAAAGAGCCTGATTGTGAAAACTGTTTTTGGGGCTTAGCCAGACTATTGGTAGTAGTTGAAAACCATTCTTATGGTGGCTGCTACACCCATTTCCCTAGAACATCATCCTTTCTTTCCTGTATATTCTATAAAGATGATGTTACCCAATTTTTTTTCAGTATTTATCTATTTTTTTTTTCTTTTCCTAACCAAATGGTTTATGAAGGATAGCGCAGTGTCTGTTTTGGTTGTTACATATGTATCAACTGACAGTTGTGAACAGTGTTTTGAATCTTGGCTGCCATCCTGATATGAAAAAATTATTATGATATTTAAAGGAGACCGCCACGACCACTGGAGAAATCATGCCATTATATCAAGTTCTGCCTCCATGTCTTCTCAGGTACGTCACTAAAAAGGTAACATCACCATCCTCTAATAATTTTATGATTATGGAAAGATTAATAAAAATAATTTTGATGGTCGTGGACTACCATCATCATTAGACTTGGGGGGGGGGGGGTGATTAAATATTGTCATGATTACAAGAAATCTTGTAGCCCAAAATCTACCATCAAATCCTGCATGCATCGAATTGAATACTATGACAACCAATCATGATCAGAGCTTGCCGAAAAGGGGATTCGTTCTTGAAGGATGTCCCTTTAAATAATTGGACATTTATAGAAGGGATGTGCAAGCATGAATCAGTTATTTAAAATATTTTCACCTCACGCCGTGACATTCCATCATGCCCCTCTGCCAGAAGTTCATGCACCCTTAGTCGAAATTCTCAATCAAGATAACATAGTAAGTTGCTGGGAGGTAGCAAGGAGTGAATCGATATCCTGGTTGGTTGAGCTTAAGGATTAGTTGAGGATAACAACAATATGGGAGGATCAGCAGTGAGACATGAGCTGTACTCCATTGAAGCTTTACTGAGTTTTGCAGAAGCATATCAGATATTTAGGGACGCTGGGTGGCTCGAGTACTTTCAAAGGTTGAAAGGCTCGGATGAAACATTTGCAATTGAATTCGCCAGGAATTTGAATGACCATCAAACCCAAGTCAGGGGTCTGTGGATCGAAATTACAGAAGAAGTTATCTCTCGACACTACAAGGAAAAGACCCTCTAGTGGATGTTTTTGAGGAACCCCTTATAAAAATACCCCATACATCTTTTTCTAGCGGAGGTTACTAGAGGAGGTTGGTGGGCGGAGGGTTTTGAAGATTTTTTCTGCTTGGTACGCTTATCATTCAACATCACACCGGTGCTCCTTACAAGAAAACGCATTGGTGCATACAAAACATTGGCACACTAGAAACCGTGTGCTCTGTACACACCTACCCGTTGCATCGTATTACTGTAGAGCACCGGTGCTTCACAACTCTTCTACATTGGTGCATCATAAAACACCGCACCAAAATTGAAACTGCCCGGTGCAGTATTAAGAAACTATACCAGTGCATCATAAAACAATGTGCAAAAAAAGAAACCGACCAGTGAGTTTGTAAGAACATCACCGGTGCACCTATAAACCATGCGCACTAGAAAAGGGTTAAATAAAAAAAAATTATGGCAAAAAACCAGATTTTTCACTTTTGTCAGTGCTCCAGAGCTCTCAATTACCGGTGTGCTTTATAAGAGAAAGCACTTGTATGCACAAAAAATTGGCACACTAGACACCGTGCGCTCCGTACACAGTTTCCTGGTGCGTCTTATTACTGTAACACACCGGTGCTTCACAAATCGTCTGTGCCGGTGCATCATAAAACACCGCTCCAGAACAGAAACTGCCTGGTGCGATGTTAAGAAACCGCACTGGTGCATCATAAAACACCATGCTAAAATATAAATGGATTAGTGCATTCGTATGAAACAACACCGATGTGCCTATAAAACGTGCTCACTGGAACAAGGTTAAATAAAAAAAAAAATTATGGCCAAAAAACCATAGTTTTCACTTTTCTGCTCTCAATTAGCGGTGTGCTCTACAAAAGAAAGCATCGGTTGCACAAAAAATTGGCACACCAAACACCATGTGCTCCATACAGACATGTCTGGTGCATCCTATTACTATAAAGCACTGGTGTTTCACGACTATTCCATCCCGGTGCATCATAAAACACTGCACCAAAACAGAAACATCCCGGTGTGGTGTTAAGGAACCGCCCTGGTGCATCATAAAACAATGCGCCAAATCTGAAACCACTTGGTGCAGTCCTAAGAAACTGCACCGGTGTGCCTATAAAACCCCATGCATTGGAACAGGGTTAAATAAAAAAAAATTACAGCCAAAACACCTCATTTTTCACTTTTCTCAGTAATCTAGAGCTCTCAAGCACTGGTGCAATTTCGCCTTCTCTGAGCCACACTGAAATCAGTGCTCCCATTGCACCCATTGCATGCACTGCTGTTGTGCATTGGCCACCAATCTCCAGCTTGCATTTTGCAAAACGGTGGGAATTTTTTTTTTTTTCCAAATTCTACAGCCAATATGCCTCCCTGACAGTGAAATGTACAAGTATTTTTCTAGTTTTTCCATAATTAATTTTTTTAAGCGGATTAGAATTTGAAATAACCTTAAATTAACCATTAAAAATAATTTATTTTTTTTGTCGCGTGGTGCGCATGAGCCATTCAACTCACACTGGTAAGCGGTGTTGCTTGTAAAATTTATAGGCCGCACCGCAATTGGTGCTAATGGTATCTGCACCGTGTTCAAGGCAGAACTGAAAGGCGCCCCACATTATTTTAAAATTTAAAAAAAAAGTGTGGTGCGTTCATTTAGCTGGTCACACCATTGACCATGGGAATACCAACGTGGTGCGTTGTCGGAAATATCTGCCCTGGTGTCTGTTAGTGCACTGCATTCGTCATTTCGACAGGCTCAACGGTGCGGTCGGCTAAAAGACCGCACCGTTAACTATGTAATTTGTCAGGAAGTTAGAGCGCTGACACAACTATATGCGTTGGGGTGTATATTTCAGTCAGCACACTGCTCTTCTAACACCATATATAGTCAATGGTGCTTGAAAATTTTTCAGGTGCACCTTATACGGTGCGTTTTATGTCATCTAGGGCACTGCCTCCGGTGCTCTACAAACAAAAGCCACACTAGAACCAGTGCATGACTGTTTTTGTGGCGCACCGACTCATCTGTTTTTTTTCCAAAATAAATTATATATGTATATTCCTAAATACATGTCTGATTTAATAAAAAAAAATTATTTAATATGTCAATGATTCAGAGAGAAGAGGAGGAACAACAAAAACAATAGGCAGAGCAGTATGACATGCTTCACCAGTGGGAGGCATGAGAGAGGGAGAGAGATGCATACCCTTGCCCTATTACAGCAGATACCCAGGGGCTACTAAGGCAAGTAGGTCTCCTCGAGTTCTATGAGAAGGCTACTTCCCTAAAGGCCCATAGTGTGTTTTTGGGACATCTTATCTGTAGGTGGAATGCCCACCAACAAGCTTTCCAGGTTGGTCCTGACCAGTGGTACACACCCACTGAGGAGGATATCATTACAGGTCTATCAAGGAAAGGGGTGGATTTTCCCTCGTTCCCATAGGTTCCAGTTGGTTATGTAGCAGGGAGTTAGTTAGTTTACTCCCAGAGATACATTGGAGCAGATGTACTGTCTCCTTTAGATTTTCAGGTCCCTGGAGGTCAGGTACATATTGGTGCATTTTATAGACATGAAATGTAGTGCCTCTCACTTCTCATTTCAACCATTTCACACAACACCAGTGATGGGAAATGCATTATTTTCCCGTTTCTATATTATGTTGATTCTTTAGTACATGAGCCACGACTTGTCAGGTGGTTTTCCATTTTTTTGTGGCACTTTTGTATGGCCGTAGATAGATGTCATGCTCATGCACAAGGGAAGGTCAACTTCGCTTTTTCTTCAGAGTTTTTTTGTTTGTTTTTTGAGAGGTTTCCAGAGATGAGGCCTGCTTTTTTTCGGCAACCTCGTAGGCTGGTGTTGGAGGCTCAGATGCACATGTGGGGACAGATGATGCTCAAGAGGGGAGAGACTATGTTTCTAGCTAGGATATCACATGATGCACTTGACTTACTAGCCAGTGTTGATGAGTTGCATCCCTTCATTATGGTCCCATGTCCTTATGCTGGATTGGATTGGCGAGGGTGTGCCAACATCCTCTTCACAGATGATGAGCCACCAGATGATAGAGGTAATATTACTATTTTATTCATATTTATTCTAACATGTTCTTTAACTTGTTTTTATTAAATTGTCTAATTATTGTTATGTACTTGTATATATTTTTCAGAAATTGGCTCTTTCAATGGTGAGGATATGTCGAAACCACCACATGATCCAGGTGTGGATCCTAATGACGATCAGGACATGGCAGATGTTGAGGATCATGATCAGGAGGCTGCTGTAGAGAGACATGCTCCTATTGGTGCGCCGATACCGCCTTTTGCTAGGTACGGTCAACCTGATACTAGATACAGGATGGAGTGGGGTGACCAACTCAGTGCATTGATTATTGAGGTGAGCATCAGGCCCGCTCATTACAGAGACATACAGGTTGATGATAGGTTATTACAGATGTGGAGAGGCACGCCGCACGACACATACAGCTTGATGCAGCATGTCGTAGGAGCTACGACATCTGTTACACGACTAAGGAATATTGTTGTACGTTGTAGGCATGGTCGAGCTGCAACACATGATGGAAAGTCCGCAAGCAACGACTCATCATCTCATGATCATTCACCTCGCGCTGTGCCTGATGAGAATGAGGCTCCACTAGCCTATAGCAGTCATCATGGAGATGAGGCTGGACCATCAACCATGTTCAGTCAGCAGCTTGCAGCATCCATCATTACTAGTCACGATCATGAGCAGGTTGAACCATTGACTGTTGAGGCTGCACCATTAACTGAGCAGACCTCCACTAGTACTGCTTATATTGATGTTGTACTACCACCAGCTGATCCAGCCATCAGTATTAGTCATGATCATGAGTAGGCTTGACCGTCGAGGCTGCACAATTGACTGAGCAGGCCTCCACTAGTACTGCTATTAGTGTTGTACTACCACCAACTGATCCATGAAATATAACATCCATCATCACAATTCTCTTCATTATCATTGTCATTATCACTTGAATCAATCAGGCCCAATATTTATAGACCAGGGCATTCTCCGATAATGACACAATTCACACTTTATAAGTTGAGATTCATTAGTGAAACCCATACCTCACAAAACTTGCACTATTAATAACAATGTTCTAATGGGAAAAATTTGATCCTTTTCTGTCTCCTTTAACGAAAACTGCAATTTTGATAAGATAGAAGATTATTTTCTGCGTAAACACCATTTATTTCCTATTGTGTGTCTTTGTCCATCGTTCACGAGTAGAAACCTAAAAGGGATGGAATGCTAAATATTACTCCATATATATATATATATATATATTAAAAATTAGATATTTCTTAGACAAATTCATAAAATTCATTGATTCAAACATAGATATTCATCTAGATGTAAGTTTTAAAAATATTTAAGATACATTAATACACATGGGGCCACGTGTCCCGAAATACATGAAAAATGTGATTTCAATCACATTTTTTCTTGTATTTCTCATTTTTCGTATAGCAGGGTCCATAGAAAGTATGTAACATGGGTACTCCTTGGATGAGGAATTAAATTTTGCATCCAACAAGTACTCTTGCTCGAAATTTGAGTAAAAGGTATGGGAGATAAGTTGAAAATATGAGTTGAAAAAGTAGTTTTATTATGTTATTATTTTTTAATTGTTTTACCCTTTTAATTAAAAAATGATGAAACAACCCCCATGGTTGACATCATCATCTTGAATCCTATTGGTTCTTATAAAGTTTATTTTTTTTGTACATTTTTCTTAGGAGGGCCATTTTAGACCTCAAAATTCCCCTAATATCTATAGGGATCGCCTCTGTCTGTATAGGGGATTTTCCTGCTGAAGAAGTTAGCGACTCCACTGGGGATAAGTGTGTCTGTCAACTGTTGTTATTCGTTTTGAAGTTTTTCTTTTCTATCCAACTTTGGTAGTATTGTCATTTTTCTGCTTTTTTTTTCTTATTTGAATTTTTCAAGCCACTCCACCTATTCTCAAAGTGATAAGTTTGTCTTTTACTCGGATTCCTTTCCTCTTTCCTTGGTTTCCTTACTCGACGCTGTTGTTTTCCTGACATTCACGTCGATTGGAGCGGGTTTCCTTTGGCACAGGTGTGATTTTCCCTGTTCAACACGGATTACTTCTGAACAGTCGTACAAAATCATGTAGGTTTGGCTTTTAGGTTTCTTGTCTGAGTTTCCAATGCATCTTACCCTCTGGATTAGTTTTTTCTCCGAGGATTAATCCACATGGATTGGTTTTTGACTTCCATGTCTCGTTCATTTTGGTTGATTATATCTCATCTGATCAGTGTGGCTTTTTCATCCTAGGATTTCTAGATGTCTTTGATTGTTTGTTCGGTCACATGTTCGCTGAATCTCTGAGCTGTGTATGAGTCGGTTTAGTCATTCATCTTATCAGCTTGTTGTCTGATTACTTGGTATTTTTTTTCGATTCTAGGATTGTTCTTGTTGTAGGATTGTTGAACTGTCACCCTAGTGTATGTGTGATCCTCCATTTATCGCCCTGAGCATAGATCCCATTTCTCATTGAGTCGATCTGAAAGTCCTTTTTCCGCATGAGAAAATGCATGTTTGGTTTGTGTCTGTTTTACATTCGCTTTGGATTGGTCTCTTTGTGTTTTGATCATTTCTTTCAAACTTTCTCAAAGATTGCATCTCATTTTTTTCTTTTCTTATGAAAGACGTGGAATTTGTGTGGAAAGGGAAGTGTGGGAAAACCTTTTTGAAGCTAAAGCATTCTGTAACAACAACACTAGTTTTACGAGGACCAAACTAGAAGATGCCATTTCATATCTCTACAGATGCATCTGACATAGTTGTAGGTGCAATTTTGGGTCAGATGGAGGAAAAGAAGCATGATGCCATCTATTATATGAACAAGAATTTAACTCCAACTAAGCTCAATTACAGAGTGACTAAGAAATAATTCCTAGCATTAATGCATGTTATCAATAAGTTTCAGCATTACGTCACTGGATATTAATTATTTGTACACACTAACAACTCTGCCATTCGATTTTTAATGAATAAACCTATTATCAATGCTAGAGTTACACAATGGTTATTGCTGTTACAGGAATTGGATATCACTATTCTAGATAAACCTAGAAAAGAAAATGTAGTTGTTGATTCCCTTTATAGGTTAACCATAGGTGATAATTGTATTCCTACCGAGGATTCTTTTCTGGATGAGTATCTTTTTTCCATATATACTCACTCATTGTGGTATGTAGATATATCCAAATATCTTGCTGCAGGTAAATTTCCACATCATTTATCTTCCAGAGAAAGAAGGAAGATCCTACAATAGAGTGCCACTTACTCCTGGATAGAGGGAAATATCTATCACACTGGACCAGACTTTCAGATTCGGTGATGTGTTAGAGAAGACATGACTTTTGATTTCTTGAAGGCTTTCCATGAGGAGCCCTGTGGAGGGTACTTCACGAACAAGAGCATGGGGTACAAAGTGCTCTGAACAGGGTACTACTGGCCAACTATATTATAGGATTCCAAGAAGTTTGTAAAGGGGTGTACTACTCGCCAACTTTATTATTAAAATTGTATTTATGAGTGTAAAATAGATTTAAATTTAAAAATAAATATTGTCTTTTAAATTATATAATTTTGATAATTAATAATTACAACTTTAATATAATGATAATGGTTGTTAACTGAGATCTAATGTGAAAGCTCACTGTAATTTTGACATGTTAAAAGGCTAGGAAGATCGGTATTGCAATAAAGATTATAACACTGAGATCTAATGTGAATATATGCAGGTCACTCTACGAAGAAGTGATTTTCATCCTCAATGTTCATATTCTAAATTTAAATAATGTAATTTAATTATTTAATTTTCATAATTAATAATTACAATTTAATATATTTAAATAATAAAATTAATATTTTTTAAAATTAATTTTAAAATTTTAATAAAATTAAAATTTGATATAAATTAAATATTTTTAAATTATATTTAAAATAATAAATTAATTTAGATATTTAAAAATAATATTTGTATAATTAAATATTACAATTTTATAAAAAAATTATAAATCAAATTTAAAAAAGATATAAAATTACATAATAATATAATTTACTAGTAAATATTAAAACAACTAATATTAAAACACAATGAAAATATAAGCATTATATATCAAAAAATTCTAGATTAAATTTTACAAATTTACTCTTTGATGTACCAATTTTAAAACTAAACGCATATTGTAATCATAATTTTTTTTAAAGAAGTGATTCCTATACATTATAAAAAATATGTATCATACTTTTGTTTGCTTGGTACTCATTTTTTTTATTATTATCAACAATGTTATTAAACTTACAAATGAAATAACATCATGGTACTTGTTCATTAATACAAAATATTGTCACATCTCCCTCTCTTACAATTTTTTTATTTATTTTTTCTCTACACCTCACGTAAAATTTAACTGATTCTTCATTGAACCTTCTACATCCATCTCCTATCCTTGGTAGGAATCTATGTAATTAAATAAACAAAGTCTATATTTTAACACAAGACCGTAATGTACATGTCTAATTTTCCATCACCCATATTATCGAATCCTTGATTTATTTTATCATAGGATAGATCTCATGTAAAGTTACATTTGTAACCCATTACCCCCATATCATTTTTACCCAAGGTTCTGAACTAAACTCTCTAACAATATACATAATTAATGTGAGGCCTTAATTCTTTGTTTTTGAATTCCTCTCAATGTTTTCGATTCCACTTTCATTTACTTACCTTAATGTAATGGATTAAATCCACAAATTTAATAGCCGAAACCCCTATACGCATCACCCGAGGTTCGCAATTGATACTTCATATGTTAATGAATTGTTCGCGTTATTTTGGTTACATGGCAAGGTCCTTTCCGGCGCCAGATTTGAGAACTTAATTGTCGTTCCACCAAATCACGTACTATTTTTACACGTAATTATGATGGATGTTTGTCATATGGCCGCGGTAGTTGAATACCTATGGGCACTAGCACGATCATTTCTATACATTTCAAATTTTCGGTTCACTAATTCTCCTTTCTGTATGCGTGTCATTACGATTCAAAGGTTAGAATATGAACGCGTTAATAGTGGTACGATAGCTCCCTGACAATTTTAAAGTTTCAATCCCTCTCGGGATCTCTTGGCGTACCCTATCATTTAATGTTGACCTGGATCAATTTCATAGCGGTGCCTAGTCTCCTAATCGCCCTACGCGTGGACGGTCATCTATCATTTACGTTAGGGTTTCATGCCCTATTAATATTTTTGGGTTCTCATGCTACCATTTCATTTGGCCGATTGTCATTCATCATTCTCCTCTTATTGTTCTCGCATAGTATGGAAACCACGATGGGTTTCGACCAGTGCGTACCTGCATCATACAGGAAATAGGTAAGCTGCTTCCCTCTTTCTGTTCTGGTTTGCACACAAAGTCTCGCTCAGTTTCGTTGTTGAGAAAGTTATGTAAACGTTTTTCTTTTCTATCTGCAATACTTCAGTTTATTTGGCTTTAGTAACGATTGCTGGGTTTAACTGCATCGCGGCTATTCTCATTATAAGTTGTTCCTTATTTTTCCTGCAAGGGGTTTTTGTATCAATTCCGCCGAGGTATGTTTACCTCCGAGTTTCACAATGCTGGACAGGTTTCTAAATCGATTGACATGAACGTGTATTATCAGGGCCTGGTTGGTTTCAAATTTCGTTAACAGGTTTGAACCGTAATCCAACCTTGGGTACTTTAGTTGGGTCTTCTCTTGACCAACCCACTAACCTTTTCTCTCTACAATTTCTTGCAGGAGTCTGGATCTTGCTCTCCGTTGTTAACACAGGTATAACAGTATTATCCCTAATTTCGTTCATTATCTACACTCTTCTGGTTTATGCCTTTCGTTCTTGAATGAGAATATTTTTTTCTAATTGATGGGCATTTGCCTTTCGTTTCAGGTATCCCGATCTCTATCATGACGAAATTGGTTTCTGCCCCTTTTTCTTCACTGATAATGGCTAAGGTCGACTCATTTGCGGTCCTTCGTCATGTGTACAGGTTCTCTTAAAATCTTCAAACGGATTTCTTTCACTAGTCGTCTCTTCTCCACTGTGGAAAGAAATGGTTCCGTGTTTTTTTTTTTTTTTTAGGATGGCTACGACCATGCGGATTTTATTGAGACATTTAAACTTAGTTTTTCTCACGGAATAGTGTAAATAATTCCACTCCGTTTTCGTCTCTCCTAGACTGTTGATTACTATTCTAGTTAACTAAGAGAACGAACCCAATATCTATGTTTCATGAATAGTGAATTACTCTTCCTCTTTGGAAGTCATTACTATTATTGTTTCGCAGAATTAGTAGATCAGTGTTATTTTGTAGTGATATGAATCATCTGCACTGGATCATCTGGATATATACGTTTTGTTCCATTTTTCTTGTTTTTAATTTCGGATTAGAAGAACTGTAGTATTAAATCGCAAACGCACTGTTTGTATTGGTTTGATCTTGGGTCATGTTACGCCCATCTCTCCTCACACACAATTTATACAGGGAAGTTTGTTCATACTCCCACTCATGATATACATTATTTTTTTTTCATGTCGACTTAGCGTAGTCTTATATATCTGTACATGATTGGTTTTTCGAAGGGTGCTATATCCTGAAGACATACTTGGCACCAACAAACGTTTACTACAATTTCACGATACTCTAGCAGTTAACAATTATACCAACCGAGATGATGTCTCAAGTTTATTTTCCATTTGTTCGTGGTATATAGATATATGTTGAGTTAAAGTTTCTGTTTGAATTTCTATTGTAAGGTTCTGGTAATACCACAATAGCTAGATTGTAACATTAATGAATGTCGTTACAGCTATGTATCTTTCTATTACATGTCGAGAGTTTCCAGATAATTTCAGTGTTTTTAAATGGCATCGAGCCAGGTATTTCCACAAGAATTTAATGGTGAACTGGCTAACAACAATTTATTCCTTACTTACTGAATGTCTTAATAATCTGTCAACTCTATACAGAATAGAGTTTTGGTTATCGTAACAAATCCAGTTTAGTTTCGTTTCTTCATTTTCGGAGATTGTATTGGTTATAACACATTAGCATTATATTCTGAAGATTTCAAATTTTTCTCTCAGATATTAGAATGATCTATATCAGTTACTATATATGAGCACTCTCTTGCAATTACCTAATTTCCCTTCCTGTTATAATATTAGTTGGTTGCATGCCCAATGATTTGACCATTGAGATATGGGTTATATGTGAAGGATGTGTTAATTTCTGATATCAGTTGTTGAAATCTCTAACTTCAGTTTTAATGTACAGTGAATTTCTCAACTTATCTACTGCTATTTTCCACTATAATACAGGAGCTTTAGGTTTTCTTTCTCCTATGTATGGATGTATTAGAATAATTTTATGAAACAGAAGCAGATTAAAGCTAACTCCTCCATTTTTCCTGTGGAGATAAGTATCCTCAGATTTGAACCAGTCATGGTTTAGAGATTCTGTATGATTCTATTCTACAGGTTTATATTCTACAACTATGCAGAATGGCCAACGTGAATTCCTTATTGTTCATTCTGTTAAATGTAGAATTTATAAGTAATATACAATCAAATAATTGTTTTGTTTTTATATGTAGCCAATTCATACTAATTGAAGTAAACACATTCGTAAAATTAGAGACATACCACTCAAGAAGTTGACCAACCTCCCAACCTTAGAGTTCTTCTGTCTCCTAGAACTCACCCCTGAGCTGAGATCCTCTCCCAGAACAGATTAACCTCTAACTGTTTAGGAGCAGCTTATTTAAGCTATTGTTCCCCAAGCATGTTTCTAATTCTGCGTCCAGAATAACAGGATGATTTTCTTCCTGTTTGCCTAGGCTTCCCATTTTAGGGACTCTTTAAAGCTGTTTTATGTTTTTCCTCAGCTTTTCCAGCTTTTTACCTCTTCCCAACTACTTTCCTCATCATTGGGGAAATTCAGATTTTTCCTCAAAATCTAATTTAGAATTTATTTCTTCCAAGGATTTTTGAAAGATTGTGGGGAATACTTGCTTTGTCCATCCTCATGGATTTAGCAAGTGATCTCATAAATCTCATTTTGGTAAATATGCACAAAATCATTTTATTCCTTTCCTCAAATAAATTATTTAATTACATTCATCACGTACTTGTCCTTTGGGGTCCACTCCCCTTAGGATTAAAGTCCAATGTCAAATTTGAAATTCAAACACTTAAATTGGGGGTGTTACAAATATGTTGCATGCTAATGTTTGTTATGTTTATTATTATGAATAAGGTATTTTTTTGAAGTATAAGAAAAAGGTTATATAATAGCTACTAACTTTTATTTAGTTTAAATATAGTTTAATCAAAATAAAAAATAATAAAGACAAAAAATTTATCACAAATGTAAAATAGCTAATAAAATATTGTATTGTTGAATTTCATCACCAAAAATTAAAAGATATTACAAACTAATATTGTTTATGTTAATATATATACACTTCAATATATATGTTTATTTTTAATATATATTTATGAATTTTATTATATAAAAAAGGAGAAAAAAATACCTATATTTCTAGTTAAACATTCATATCATTAAATGGAATATAATTATTGTATATGTATATTGATTTGACAAGTAGTTTTGAATTGTGATGCACATTTTTGGCATTGCCATTATCACTAATCACTTTAAAATACTTATGTAAAACATTACACTTGCTTTGAAGATTTATTTCCTTAGCTAGTGTTCTTCCTTTGCTAATGTTTTAATGCATCATCAATTTCTGTCATTGCTCCTCTATTAATGCAATTATTTTCTCCTCATTTTCTTTTTCATTCTCTTCTCTCTTTCATACATTCCCTCTCTCTATGGGAATTAAGAAAAGTTATAGCATTTTATCTTGTATGGACAACAATACATTTTTCCCTTGTAGTTGGCATGATATCCTCTTCTACTCTAAAACTTGAAACCTTTGCTTCTACCACAATATGTGTTTTATTTGGGTTTGTTTGTATTTTCTTGTAGATTGTATCCCCTTCCATTTTTAATGCTTCACTTAGTGATGTCCTCAACAAATAAACCTCTTTGATATTTTAATTGTGATTAATTGTGTTATTGATCCTTGTATGGGTATGTAAATGTAAATGGGAAAAAGTTCGAGAATAATTGTAATTATAATATAATGCCAATTGATGAAGAGATGAATCCTTAATAGAGACAATCAAAAGCCATGAGAGGAGGATGCCAAAAAAATGGGTTTATGAAATTAATCCCATCCCATGAATTATTTGCTTGAGTCAATATTATGATATTGTTAACTTTACCCAAGAAAAATATCTAAGGGGAAGGTGTAGTAATAATTTCCAACAACTATGAGAGAAGTGAGACAGTGGTACCTAATTTCCAAAAGGTATGGTTTATGTACCCTCCATTCTAGAGACTTATAACCACCCACATAATCCCATTAAATGGAGAAACTGGAGAAAACAAAACATGAAAACAGAAGGAACTTGTGTGAAAAAGAAGAGAAGAGCAAAGTGAAGTGTAACATAGTGAAAAGAATAGATAGTTGATAAGAGGCTCTAGTGTGAACCAAGAGAAAACCATGTGTGTGATTCTTGTCCACATAGTTTCGGTAAGTGAGGTTAGTGATTGATTCCTTAGTTTAAGTAAATGGTTGAATCGATTCTTGGAAACTTTTTAAATATAAATCTTCCGGGAAATCACATAATATATTTTGGAACCGACGTGTTTCGAACTACCAAATGTAGTTCAAAGATGCTAGAAGGAAGCGTCGAGAGAGTCTTGATTGGGTGAAGGCACATTTATAGTTGTACATGCTTGAAATGGCGTAAACTGAGAAATATTGCTGGAAGGCATGCACCAAATAATTAAAGTGAGGCACTAAGAGACTCTTAGCTAGGTGAAGGGATATCCTTGTGTTGTGTAGGCCCCTTATGGCCGCATTGTGAATTAAAATGAGCCCTGCTTGACAAGTTGAAAGACTCCATACTGAATTTGGAATGGATGAAGGAGAGTGACATTCATTCTTACACCATTTCTAGTATGAGAGACATTTTCCCACTTGGGTGCTTATTATGAAGAGCAACTAAGAAACCACCCATAATTGTTAGGTAGAATTCTAGGCTTGATGTGATCTCAGAGAAAGTAATGAGCTTGGTGAGATGAAGGAGAATGACCTTCATGACTCCAGCCTGTAATGTTTAGTAGGGATTTTCTCATGGCTTCATGGTTTGGCTTGTGGGTGGCCAATTGCAAGAAATATTACAATATAGTTGCAGGTAGCATAGGATTTTCTAGGGTTAAACTTTTATCTATTTTGGATGGTGTGCGTGTCTATGTATTTCTTTCAGTTATCTATTTCTTGCATTACAACCATTTCATTTATTTAATTATAATATCAGATATTAAAGAATCTGAGATCTGAACAAAAACTAACCTACAAGGTACATATTTTAGTTATTTTATCGTATATGTTTTGACAGACTATTCCAATGGAATATCCACAACAATTTACAACTCAATTGGTGTGAAGCACTAAGTGAATGATAGAAATAAAATTTTTATTTAATAATCTATTTTAATTTTATTGTATCTTAGTGTGCTTGATAACTATACTTGTTTTCCCAAAGGGGAAACTCAACTGGCAATTTTTGTGATATTAAATATTGTGCAAACTAAGATATCCAAGGTTCAAATCCCCTTGGAGTAACCCAAAATATGGAGAGCAAGAATGTTGTAGGCCCCAGAGGTATAGTGGCAGCAATAATAATTTTCCTCATGTCACGTGAATACGAGCCCAACCCATTTGTCGATTCCTCTAGTATATAAAAAACTTTGCTTCCATGAACTAGTATTATGAAGTAGATATGCCTTCTTCAAGAAAATGATCATTGAAAAATCCAATCACCAAGGGAATTTTCTATTGCAATTAGATTCATATAAGGCTTAAATTTATAACCAGCTTTCCTTGAAATATAACATCCATCATCACATTTCTCTTCATTATCATTTCCATCATCACTTGAATCAATCAGGCCCAATATTTATAGACCAGGGCATTCTCCGATAATGACACAATTCACACTTTATACGTTGAGCTTCATTAGTGAAACCCATACCTCACAAAACGTGCACTATTAATAACAATGTTCTAATGGGAAAAATTTGATCCTTTTCTGTCTCCTTTAACGAAAACTGCAATTTTGATAAGATAGAAGATTATTTTCTGCGTAAACACCATTTATTTCCTATTGTGTGTCTTTGTCCGTCGTTCATGAGTAGAAACTTAAAAGGGATGGAATGCTAAATATTACTCCATATATATATATATATATATATATATTAAAAATTAGATATTTCTTACACAAATTCATACAAATTCATTGATTCAAACATAGATCTTCATCTAGATGTAAGTTTTACAGATATTTAAGATACATGATACATTGATACACATGGGGCCACGTGTCTCGAAATACATGAAAAATGTGATTGCAATCACGTTTTTTCGTGTATTTCTCATTTTTCGTATAGCAGGGTCCATAGAAAGTATGTAACATGGGTACTCCTTGGATAAGGAATTGAATTTTGCATCCAACAAGTACTCCTGCTCGAAATTTGAGTAAAAAGAATGGGAGATAAGTTGAAAATACGAGTTGAAAAATTAGTTTTATTATGTTATTATTTTTTAATTATTTTACCCTTTTAATTAAAAAATGATGAATTA
This sequence comes from Pinus albicaulis, assembly GCA_034641835.2. Taxonomy (NCBI): domain Eukaryota; kingdom Viridiplantae; phylum Streptophyta; class Pinopsida; order Pinales; family Pinaceae; genus Pinus; species Pinus albicaulis. Next base: position 253,072,300 of record CM076584.1, on the reverse strand, counting down.
GCCCCCATGGTTGACATCATCATCTTGAATCCTATTGGTTATTATAAAGTTTATTTTTTTTTGTACATTTTTCTTAGGAGGCCCATTTTAGACCTCAAAATTCCCCTAATGTCTATAGGGATTGCCTTTGTCCGTATAGGGGATTTTCCTGCTAAAGAAGTTAGCGACTCCACTAGGGATAAGTGTGTCTGTCATCTGTTGTTATTCGATTTGAAGTTTTTATTTTCTATCCAACTTTGGTCGTACTGTCATTTCTCTACTTTTTTTTTCTTATTTGACTTTTTCAATCCAACCCACCTATTCTCAAAGTGATAAGTTTGTCTTTTACTCAGATTCCTTTCCTCTTTCCTTGGTTTCCTTACTCGGCGCTGTTGTTTTCCTGACATTCACGTCGATTGGCACGGGTGTGATTTCCCCTGTTTAGTGCGGATTACTTCTGAACAGTCTTGCAGAATCCTATAGTTTTGGTTTTTAGGTTTCTTGTCTGAGTTTCCAGTGCATCTTACCCTCTGGATTGGTTTTTTCTCCCTAGATTAATCCACTTGAATTGGTTTTTGACTTCCATGTCTCATTCATTTTGGTTGATTATCTCTCATCTGATCAGTGTGGCTTTTTCATCCTAGGATTTCTAGATGTCTTTGATT